>OZ023264.1:116449803-116689361 GCA_964006375.1 Tillus elongatus
TTAAGAAACTGCGTCTGATGCACCAAGCTTGATTTAATGATTACTTTCTTATTTGTTCCTTTGGATTTTAGAATCAAAATATACTACAGTCACTGTCGACAGCCAAGGGCATTTGTTAAAGTTAGGTTAAAATTAAAGGTTGGGCTATTATTTATCTACTACTTGTATTAACATTAACCTTAGAATATAGGTAGTTGTTATATATTCTACGTTTTGACCATTCTAGAATGGCCACATTGACAGGTCGGCCACATTTGCTGGGTGGCATATCATTCCATTTGACGACGTATTTGCACATCAAAACATTGGGATTATTTACTATCAAATGACGTTAATCTTTATCTAATTTATTGGAAATGGCTCATTTTTGTAGTGTCGTTAAATGTTGAATGCATGCTAAACGAGGTAAAGTCTCATTCTTTAGATTTCTTGCGGCTTTAACTAAAAGAGCTTATTATTTGAAAGTTCTGTCTATTGAACGTCGAAATGCTTGGGTTAGGGCTTTAAAACGAAATCCACCTAATAAATAGGCGTGTTTCTTTAAGACATTTCATAACTGGTAAGATATTTACTTACTTGTAGAAAAAAAAAACAGGTAGGTTATACCTACTATTTATGTTTGATTGTAGGAAAAACAGCTGCTCTGGAAGATAAAACTAACCCAGACTGGTTGCTCAACTAGAATTTAGGATACATTTCGACTATCTAACCAAATCAATCTGCATCCTCCCGAGTTTTGAAAGGGCTTTAAGAAGAACTAAGATTGGACAAGAGGTTTGTTGCAATTATATAATTTTGAAGCTTAATATATTTTCAGGTTGTTGTCTCTTTTAGACCCAAGCAGAAGGTGTTTCTGCAGAAAATCCTACACAAGAATAAAATGAACATCAACAGTAAGATACTCCAAACAAATTCAGGAAAATTGTGTTAGTGAGTCAGTTGAGACTGATGTAACAGACGAATATTTAAGTCGTGTTTTTAGCGCGTTCAGCTGCAGGCCGGTGTAATAACTACGGCATTCCTCAGAAGGAATTGTATAAGGGTCAATATTGTCGATAATTTCAATTTTCTTATCGTATCAGCCCGCTACATCACCAGTAAAGGTAAAATAGTATTCACTTCAAGACATCTTTAACACAAACTTACAAACTCCAACAGAAAACATAAGTTAAAACTCAAGGTAACACGAAGACACATGCAAAACAAATGTCAAATAATCAATGTGTGCCACTCAGAGAAAATTGCAGCCCTGTCAAAGTCACGTGATCTGGAATTGTCTAATAGGCTATTAGCGGTGTAGAGTTAGAGGTTATCTTTTTCTTTGTTTATGGCGTCTGTGACCAAAGAAGAAGAAGAATATAACCTCTAATTCGACTCCGTCCCTACCGCAGAGCGCACACGATTCTCTTATGACTGCCGTCTGCTCTCAGTTGGCAAAATAACAAATGACAAATAGCTAGCTGGTCTTGTCACGTTAAACTAGAGGAGGGAGGTGGTTTTTAAATACCGTGAAGCATTAAAACTCTAATATTTATACGTAATAAAACGTAGTTCTAGATTGCCTTTAAACAGATTGAATCACTTTCATTTAAATTTTTATTTATTACTATATATTTTTCTAATATCTTCAGATTCAGTTGAGAGTTGTGGAAAATGGCAACCCCGCTGATTGTTTATTGTGACATATTTTTAAGCAAGTCCGTTTAAGATTTAATTTGCAGATTTTGTTTGCAATGGCAGCGCAACCCTGATATATCTGTCTCACCTTGTCTAACAATATAGGTACCCATTCCGAGGCAATTTCAGGTCATATCGTAAATTATTTATTTTTATTTAGTTATAACTCAAGATTTATTGAACCAGTTGAGCTCAAATTTGGTAGAGAGAACCACTTGTACGATATCTATGTGAGTGAAAAGTTGAAGTTTCATATTCCTCGTAATTTACAAGATATTTCGTTTTAAAACAGCTTTTCGCATTTTTTTTTTCTAAAAGTATGAATGTCAAAACTGTCTAACAAGCTATCCAAGCTATTAACCAAATGAAGGGAATTGCCAAACTTGGTTTCGATTGGTGAATTATTTTTTGAGTTATCGGTTGGATATATATATATATATATATATATATATATATATATATATATATATATATATATATATATATATATATATATATATATATATATATATATATATATATATATATATATATATATATATATATATATATATATATATATATATGTGGGAATTAATTTTATCTCAACAACTGTGTGCATAAACGTTCTGCCGCTAACGATATGCATAGATGTGCGGGCGCTACGGAGTGACGCGCGTGTGTCGAGGGACAAGGGAGTTAATAGGGTGTCAGTGTCATTACAATGACGGACGTTGTTAAAAAACACTCATGACACATAGAAAGGTGTCAGCACAAAAGTGCCATTCAACACGGCGTTACACATGACCAGTTCGTACGAGACAGTCGGGGTAGAGAGTCGAGTGTGAAGAGAGTTCGTGTGAACAGTGCGCGATAAGTACGACGATAGAGGATACAGTACCCCGACGACGCCGAGGTACTAACGACGGTGTGCAAGGCCATCCATCCAGGACGACGACGACGATAACAGCTGGATCCCGTAACTAAAGACCATAGTCCATTACTTGTCATTTAATTACTTCATTGTTATGTTTATAGAGTTCTACAATATAGTTATAGTTAATACCGGCATAGTTTCAGTCTTGAAAGCACGCACGACCTAAAACCTTACATATCTCTAGAAACGGGGACTCATTCCGGGATATATGTGAGTGTTCCAGGGATAAGACACCCTATAAATGGGGGCTCAACCGGGATATAAACAGTGTGGTAGCTGAAAGACAGTTTCTTGCCGGAATATAAGTGTGTACAGTGTATTATGGAAATCTACAGTAGCCAGGACTCGACCTAAGACGCAAGGCCGCAGCACCAGCAGCTACACGTACGCGACGTTTCACATACCTAAAGTTACGGTAGACGTTCTAAGAATTGAGGTAACAATATGAAGACGTTAGGAGATATAGACAATATTTTGAACAATATAAAGTCGGCTCATACTAGTGCTATAAAGAACTTGCATAAACTTATTTTTCAGAGCGAAGGTGATAGAAAAAATAGACACAGACTGCGTGAGTTTAACGGTTTTGATTTCGGGGTGTTTTCTGAGGAATATAAAGACAAAATCACCTATGTCAGTGCTAATTTTTCGGACAATGACCTAACGTCGGTTGCAAATATTTTGTGTTTGGACTATAATTGTGATAAAGACGCGTTAATAAAAAACATTTGTGATAATCTAGTAGACATTACAAAACTGTCTATGCGTGTCGACGACGAGACTGAAGAAGACAAAGAAGCCGAGAAGGAAGATCATATTTCAGAAAATTGTTCTGTTTATTCAAACTCTTCATCGAATGGAAAAACGTTCTTTGCTATGAATTTTAGGGACGTAGAAGATTCGATTCAACGCTTTGATGGAAGTAGTGGCTACCCAATAGAAAAATGGATTCAAGATATGGAAGACATGGCTGATCTATGTTCATGGAATCAGCTGCATATGTATATTTTTGCAAAAAAAATCATTGACAGGTCTCGCAAAGCTGTTCATACAAGGAGAAAAGAATATAAAATGTTGGAAATCTTTGAAAGAAGTTTTAATCGACGAATACTCTTCAAGATTAAATAGTGGCCAACTGCATAAAGCACTATCTGAAAGAAAGTTGATGAAAAACGAAAGCATTCATGAGTATTTCTTAATAATGAAGGAGATTGCTAATCGAGGCAGAGTTGAAGATGAAGCATTAATGCATTATGTCATAGATGGTATAATAGATGAACTATCGAATAAAAATATTTTTGTATGGGGCCAAGTCATTTAAAGAATTCAAGGAAAAATTGCGAATATACGCTGAAGTGAAAACTAAACGGGAATCTTACAAGCTGAACACAGGGAAAAATAAAGCAACAGCTTCCAGTTTAACAGAAATGTCAAATGCCAAGTCGACGCAGATGACAAAAATTCGTTGTTTTAATTGTGGTAACCAAGGCCATAAGTCGAATGAGTGCAGATCTAAAAATCTAGGCACCAAGTGTTTCATATGTAATAAGTTTGGACATAAATCTTTTGAATGTCAAACTCAAAACAGAAAGAGTGGCGCTTCTCCAACCAACCCCACCACGTCGAATGTGCAAAACGTTGAAGTAATTACGATGAGCAAAATGCACAGAATTATAAGGATGAATAATGAAAATATTATTTGTCTGGTAGATACCGGAAGCCAAGTTAACCTTATAGGGTCAGAAGTATACCGACGTATTGGAGCACCAACTATGCATGATTCTAAAATAGTTTTAAATGGTTTCGGTAAGTCAAAAGTGAAACCTTTGGGCTATTTTAACTGTCAGATCGATTTAGATGACGTACGGGTTGATACCAAGATGCATGTTGTCAACGGTGAATATATGTCTAGTAATCCTGCTATACTAGGTCATGAATTTCTCCAACGTGTTGAACTTACGATTAATCCAAGTGGGATGACCATCAAGAAGATCGACGACGCCGACGGCATTAAAGAAATAATGCAAGTAGATGTACTTGATGAAGTTGATATTGGAAATGAAGTACCGACGCGTATAAGAAAAGAAGTTGAACATATTGTGAAGATGTATAAACCAAGAAAATGCAAAACTGCAAACGTTGTGATGAAAATATTAGTCAAAGACGAAGAACCGATCTACAATAGTCCTAGAAGACTACCATTTTTTGAAAGAGAGATTGTTGATCACCAAGTTGAGCAATGGGTTCGAGATGGTGTAGTAGAACCCTGCACTTCCGAATATGCTAGCCAAGTAGTAGTAACCAAGAAAAAAGATGGGACACCAAGAGTATGCATTGATTATAGAAGAATCAACTGAAAGATAATAAAAGACCGTTTTCCGCTGCCGCTTATAGAAGATCAGCTAGACAAGCTGCAAAAAGATCGTGTTTTTAGCACAATTGATCTTAAGAATGGTTTCTTTCACGTTCCCGTAGAAGAACAAAGCCGAAAGTATACAACATTTGTGACGCACCAAGGTCAATATCGATTCCTGAAAGTTCCCTTTGGTCTTTGTATAAGTCCATCCGTATTTATGAGATACATCGACGTAGTTTTCAGAGATCTAGTAAACAAAGGAATTGTACTGCCCTACATGGACGATTTAATTATTCCAGCCAACGATGACGAAGACGCATTGGAAAGATTAAAAATCGTTTTCAAGACCGCTAAAGAATATGGATTGGAGATTAATAAGAAAAAATGTCAGTTTATTAAAAGAACTGTCGAATTTTTAGGTCACAGGATAGAGGAAGCCAAGCTCTACCCTTCAGAATTAAAGACCAACGCTGTAACCAAGTTTCCAGAACCAAGGACGACAAAGCAAGTACAAAGCTTTTTGGGACTTGCCAGCTATTTTAGAAAATTCATTTCAGGATTTTCAGTGATAGCATCGCCGCTAACCAATCTTTTGAAAAAGGATCGTACCTTTAAATTTGGGTTCAAAGAAAAAGATGCATTTATGAAGCTCAAGCAGATATTAGCCAAGAAGCCAGTGCTAAATATTTACTGCCAAGATGCCGAGACAGAATTGCATACAGACGCATCAATGGAAGGATACGAAGCCGTTCTTCTCCAACGTTCCTATGAAGATAACCAGATGCATCCAATCTACTACATGAGTAAGAAGACATCGGACGCCGAAAAGAAGTACTGCAGCTATGAGTTAGAAGTTTTAGCAATAGTTGAAGCACTCAAGAAGTTTAGAGTATAGTTACTTGGAACACACTTCAACATTGTGACAGATTGCTCTGCCTTTGAGAAGACTACGAGCAAGAGGGATTTATCAACAAGGATTGCAAGATGGGCCTTACTACTTCAAGATTTCGATTGTACCGTAGTTCATCGATCAGGCACCAGAATGAGGCATGTGGACGCTCTAAGTAGAAACCCTGTTATGTTGGTTTGTACTAGCATTCTCCAAGCTATACGAAATAGTCAAGAAGAAGATGGCGAAATCAAGGCAATCAAGGAAATTTTAAAAGAAATGCCGTATAAAGATTATATCTTGAAAAACGACTTACTTTACAAAATGGAAGACGAAAGGGAAGTAGTTGTAATTCCTAAGCAGATGCAACAAGAGATAATTAAAGAAGCACACGAAGAAGGACACTTTGCAGTGAGAAAAACTGAAGACTTAATAAAAAGAGAATACTACATACCGAATGTAAAGAAGAAGATCGAGTGGTATATTAGAAATTGCATTCCTTGCATCTTATCTAACAGAAAGCATGGAAAGCAGGAAGGATTTTTACATCCACTTAAGAAATATGACATTCCTTTACAGACATACCATATTGATCACCTCGGTCCTCTTGAGTCTACGAACAAGAATTACAAATATATTCTTGCCATAACTGACTCATTTACGAAGTTCGTTTGGTTATATCCGGCGAAGAGCACTTCCTCGAAAGAAGTTATTGCCAAACTCGAGATCCAAAGAAAGACTTTCGGAAATCCTGTTAACATTATTTTCGACAGAGGCACAGCCTTTACCTCTGAAGAATTCGAATCTTACTGTAACGAGAATGACGTAAAGCATCATAAGATTACTACTGGTCTACCAAGAGCTAATGGTCAGATAGAACGAATTAACTCTATTATTATTTCTGTTCTAACCAAGATATCCTTAGAAGACCCAGCAAAATGGTACCTTTACGTAGATCGTGTCCAGAGAGTTATAAACTCCACCTACCAAAGAAGCATTGGAACCACGCGATTTGAATTGCTGATGGGTGTCAAGATGAAAGATAAAGTTCAAATCAAAATAGGAAAAATCATCGAAGAAGAAGCGAAAAACCAATTTCAAGAAGATAGGGAAGAATTGAGAAGATTAGCAAAGGAGCAACTGCTCAAAGTCCAGGAAGAAAATAGGAGAAGGTATGACCTGAGAAGAAGAAAACCTGCCGCTTATGGGTTAAATGATCTAGTCGTCATTCGAAGAACCCAGTTCTGCCCAGGGTCGAAGTTGAAGTCGAAGTTCATAGGTCCATACAGAGTCGTGAAGGTCAAGACCAACGATATGTCAAGAAAGAAGGTCTCCACGAGGGTCCAACCTACACTTCTACATGTTCCGAATATATGAAGTCATGGCCTAAAATGTGTTCAGATGACAATGGTTCATCATCCAAGGCGGATGATGGTCAGGAGAGCCGAGTTGGGGGAATTAATTTTATCTCAACAACTGTGTGCATAAACGTTCTGCCGCTAACGATATGCATAGATGTGCGGGCGCTACGGAGTGACGCGCGTGTGTCGAGGGACAAGGGAGTTAATAGGGTGTCAGTGTCATTACAATGACGGACGTTGTTAAAAAACACTCATGACACATAGAAAGGTGTCAGCACAAAAGGGCCATTCAACACGGCGTTACACATGACCAGTTCGTACGAGACAGTCGGGGTAGAGAGTCGAGTGTGAAGAGAGCTCGTGTGAACAGTGCGCGATAAGTACGACGATAGAGGATACAGTACCTAGACGACGCCGAGGTACTAACGACGGTGTGCAAGGCCATCCATCCAGGACGACGACGACGATAACAGCTGGATCCCGTAACTAAAGACGATAGTCCATTACTTGTCATTTAATTACTTCATTGTTATGTTTATAGAGTTCTACAATATAGTTATAGTTAATACCGGCATAGTTTCAGTCTTAAAAGCACGCACGACCTAAAACCTTACATATCTCTAGAAACGGGGGCTCATTCCGGGATATACGTGAGTGTTCCAGGATAAGACACCCTATATATATATATATATATATATATATATATATATATATATATATATATATATATATATATATATATAGTTAGTGCTTCCCCGGAACGACGCTTGAATGGTGAAAAAGAGATAAAATTTTTGTGTTGACACTTCATTTTCTGGAAATAAGCCCTTTTCCTGTTCCTTAGGGCTCGTCCGCGTCTTTGCCGCCCCGATAGCACCGTAGACTTTGGCTTATTGTGCATGCTCTTTGTCTTTTCTACTCCACCCATTCCAAAATCACTGTGCCTTGAACTAGTCTGCACAGCAATTGGTAGGGTGAAGTTTTATATTGCTCTGTCTCCGATCTAGGCTGTCCGTAGATCAGTTGTCTTTTGCGGTCCAGAGCTTTACACTCGCACACAATGTGCTGGGCTAATTCCTCCCCCTTACCGCAGACTCTGCATGCCAGGTCCCCCTCGAAACTCCCAATTTTATTAATGTGTTTCTTGACAGCCATGTATCCCGTCAAGAGCCCTGTTATGTTCCTAAGCTGTCCTCTGTTAAAATTAAGCAGCTCCACAGCTCTATTTGAACTGGGTTCCCCAATTAGTGTCTTCCCATGTCTGAGCCCTGGACAATCTGCCCAGTATGCTAGTATGCTTTAGTCCCTGATCCAGGACTTCATGGGTCCCTTGGCCGGGCTTTTCAATACGCCCATGACCGATTCTGGTCCCATAAATGGTTCTGCTGATCCTCTCTTCGCGAGACTGTCAGCTTCTCCATTGCCTTTGACCCCCGAGAGACCCGGCACCCAGATGAGGGTGACCTCATTTTGCCCAGCCAGGTCGCTCGTCTCGTCTCGGCATTAACTTACGAGTCTGGAATTTACCCATGGGCTACTTAGGGCCATAAGGGTTCGTGGCTGTCTGTGGCTATGAGGATCCGCTTATTGGTGTATCCCTTCCTCTTATTCTCTTGCACGCAGTGCAACATGGCGTAAACTTCGGCCTGAAAGACCGTTGCATGAGCTCCGATAGAAATACTGTGACTTACCCTCGGGCCTTCCGAATAAATTCCTGTCCCTGTCCCACGCTCCCCGCCGGATCCGTACGTAAACCAGCCGAACGCGTCCCGTGGTAGGCGCGGCATATACCCCCGCAATGCCTAGCGGTCTGGGATTACCACTGGAAACTTGTTTTCCCCACAGGCTCGCGGGCTCGCGAAGCTGACCTCATTTCAAGCATGGGTTCCTTTAAGATCTCCTGAACTTTGCAGTGCCCCTTGCAGCCTGGGTTCATATTCAGTCTATCATTGAAGTCTAGTCTGTATAGTTCTAGCCTGGTCTCCCCCATCATAACTAACTGTAGGGGGGGGGGGGGGGCAAAATCGAGCAACACCATCATGGCGGCTGTTGGGGTTGAAGTCATGGCCACTGTGATGCCTAGGCAAGCCATCCTTTGGAGCATGTCTAGTTTTTGTTTGGCCCTGGATTTCGTCACCTTAGGCCACCAGACCAGTCCCGCGTATGTTAACGATTGGCTGACCGCCCTTTTGTACAGACAGTGGGCCATACTTGGTCTTAATCCCCACGTTTTTCATATAGCCGCCTAGTGACGTCTAGGGTCATAACTGGCTTAGGCAGTATTTTGTCGACGTGACTATTCTAGGTTAGCTCGGAGTCCAATACGACCCCAAGATATTTTACCTCTCTGGCCATTCGGATGTTTCTACCGTTTATAGTAAGAGTTCTGTGGCTCTCCCACTTCCTCCTTCTCGTGAACCGTATGACGGTGGCTTTCTCGGGGCTCACCCCGAGCCCTTGGCCAAACGTCCACCTTTCCACCGCAATCAGTGCTGTCGGCATGTGCTGTCACATTGACTGTGGAACCTTTCCTCGGACTATGATGACAATGTGGTCCCAATAGCCCTGTAGCTCGTATCCCCTTTCCGAGAGCCTCACTAGCAGACCGTCCACGACTAGGCACCAGAGCATGGGAGACAGAACGCTCCCCTGCGACCCCCGACAGCAGGGTCCCCCCCCCCCCCGTAAGTGAGGTAAACACCGCCGTATCTCTGAGCATAGAACCGATCCACCTGCAGAAGGTTTCCTGTATTCCTCGCTCCCTGACAGCTGCCAGTACCGATCGGATTGAAGTGTTGCTGAAGGCTCTATGTCTAGGAAGGCCCCCAGTGCCATCTCCCAGTTCTCCAGCGTATTATCCAGTTTCAGCACCAGTTGATGCAGTGCTGTTTCTGTTAAGACTCCTGCTCTGTATGCATATTCTCCGCAGGGTAGGGGATATCCTTCCAGTACACCGGCACTAATGTGCCGGTCGAGCAGTTTTTCCATTGTCTTTAGCCAGAAGGAGATGTCTGTCGGACGCCCAGGTTAGAGTTTTATATCTTGTCACATAAAAACTTAGTGCGTGTTATCGTCTCTAAAACTACCTACCCGTATTGCAGTACTCTAAATATCTCGCTCTCTCTCGAATACAGTCCACTCTCGTGCTCTCTCTCTCTCATTCAAATACAGTCCACTCACTCTGACAACCTCAAGGTCTTGCTATACCCACGCCCAAGTGGAGGATGGCATCTTTATGGGACTCTCCAATAGTTGTCAAAAATAGTTAATTGTAATTATTGTCGTAGCTGTGCTCTAAGAGTGATCCGAACCAAACTGTGAAATAAAAAAAAGTTATGGTTACTATACCAGAACGGATCTACCTCATTCAGTGTTATGTCATTGGTGAATTATATATTCCAGACGTTAACAGTCTATTTCATATGAAGTTTCCGAGCACAGTTTTGGTCCAATCTACAGTATCCAGGCTGTTTAAAAAATTTGTCACTAACTGCACTGTAGCTAATATATAAAAAAAAGAACTTTGATGGAGATTATGTAGGTACTGTGGCACCAATAGATTCATTAAGTGAAAAGCCCAAACTAGCACTAAAAAACCGGTACGAGGAACCTCAGTTTAGAAAATCACTTTTGCAATGGATTTATGAAGCAAAGAAAGGAAGGACATATCAAGCTAGATTTCATCACACGTTAGAAGGGGCAGATGAATCTCGAAGGTTAGAATTTTGCCTAACTTTAAGTGAAAACTTTCTAGGGGATCGAAATTTCTATTAAAATGTTATTTTCTTAGCTGAATCGACTTTCAAAACTAACGGTGTACCTTCATCACAGAACGTTCGATATTAATCTGAAAATAATCCAAATTATGTAGTAAATTCTCGGCGTCGGTATTTTAAAAACGTTAATGTTTGGTGTGCCATTTTCATTGTAGTGTAATTGTAGTGTAATTGGGCTAAATTTTATCGAGGGAAACATTTTATTTAAATATTTTAAATCAGCTTGTGGACGATCTGGCATACGAACCAATTTTTTATAATAGAAGGCTGATGATTTTAAAATTTTGTCTTCCTACTCAGTTTTTTTCCGATCATCTTTTCTTAACAATATTTTTTGTATCTCCTAGAGAAAATGCACTTTAACAGTAAAACAAATTAGTTTTTTTATATTTCCAAGACATACTTGATTTTTGGAAATTAAAATTATGACACAAATTGTTTTCCATTTAAGCAGAGCTTATTCCCAGAACATGAAGTTTTAACGGAAAAAAGTACAGGCTTTTTCAGCTATTAATGCGTCCATCCGGACGGACACACACACACACACTATATATATATATATATATATATATATATATATATATATATATATATATATATATATATATATATATATATATATATATATATATATATATATATATATATATATATATATATATATATATATATATATATAAGAAAATTATAAGTAAGTTGACATTAAATTTGGGTTTTAGGGCTCACCTGATGTTCACCTCCAGTTTTCAAAGGATTATAGCGTTTCTTTTCAATAAACAAATTTTCTTAAAATAACATGCTAACAAAAATCTTTGGTGAAACTTTATGGGATATTATTTTATAACGGTCGTCAACAGTATTCGGTCCTCGATGAGTATAATATATATATATTAAATGGCTGAGATATTAGTGATGGGTCGTTATTTAACCATCTGTTATTTTTTAACGGTTGCCGAGCCGCAACGGTAACCACCTGTTATGGATATATCAAAATAACAGGTACAAAATAACGCTTTACACTACACTAGAATTCGGACTCGTATCCGTTTCTGTTCCACTGCAACTAGCTTCGAGCTTCGATGAATAAACATTGGTTTTCATCGGCAACTGTTAAATTTAACGGGATGAATGGACATGAGACTGGGAATGCTAAATATGTATGGGTATACAGTAAAGAGCGGACATTGCTTCATAACATAATACTTAACACTTCTCACTTTATTCTAGTGTACTCGCTCTCGCTCACAGCTTTGGAAACGTCGATCGTCGGTAAGCGTACTGATAAAGATGACCGGTGAACCGAAAATCAAAAATGTAACTAGAGATCCTTCCAAGAAAGAATAAAAGCATAATATAATAACAAACCATATGTACAGAATAAAGGCAAATTTCTTTACCGAAATTTTATGAGAGCTGCAGTATGTTGCAGTTCTTAGAATCACTCCCTTTGTAGTGTAGTAGTGTATTTATTATAGCATTTATTTGTCAAAGATGTGTTGTCTTGCAATAAAAGTTCTAACGTCCCAAGACGTGATAATTCTTGCTGTGGCATTGCAATTTAGGTAAAGACCTCTAATAAAATAAATTTGTGAGAAATGACTAGTTTATAATTCCTAAAACATCTAAGTAAGTAAATACTTATAAAATACTTCTTTCTAATTTCTAAAAGTTTCACTTCAGAGTGGCAACAAATTTACGACAGGCTTATAATTTCTTAGCCCTTTGTTTGATATCGAGATTTATACACTACGTGAAATAACGGGGTAAAAATACAATGCAGTCAGCTTCCGGTTTTGCGAAAACTCCATAATCAACTTACTTTAATTTTTTACCAAATTATTATTAGTGATGAATACCCAAAAAAACCCTTCATTATTTTTTTTTATAAAAAATTTATTAATTGTTTTAAACATAAAACAAAAATATTTTTTATTTTAAACATTAAAGCTGCATAGTATAGTAAACAACATAATTATGTTTCAGAGAATTAGAGACATCTAAAGTTTTTGCTATATCCACATTGTTTCATAATTATTTTTGTCTTTTTATTCAAATTAATCACCTTCACACCTCAGGCTGGATCAACTGATAGTTACATCGCCCGGGGATTGAACCCGTGCAGCAGCGAATCTCCTTTACCCAACTACACCACCAGACGGGTTCAGCTACTGTTACTACGCTAAGTGAAGATTGGAACCTGTGATGAGCACTGATAAGTACACTTGGAGAACCCAAATCACCACAACACATTTTAAAGGACCTGACGATCGTTTCACTAACCAAGTTAGCGTCATCAGAGGATGAAACATTCTAAATACTTAAAAAACTAACTCAACTTATACACCGGATCTTAGGTAAAGAGATCGAACTGAGATGAGACACTAGTCGTAGGCAAATTCCACAGTGTATTGTATTTTTATCGCCGGACAAGGTCTTTGTGCTATCCCTACTGCTTTATCTCAAAAGTGTTCATCTGTAATAGTTTTGAGAAGGTTCAACGACAGCTAAATTAACAACGATTCCTTTGGCGGCAATAACTGTATACTTATGTTATCGGTAGAACGTGCCGAAAACGCGGGAATTTTATTTAGCAAAGCAATCGATCAAGTGACTCGTAATTGGCGCTGGTGAAGTGTTCATAGATTTTTGTTGTAACTGTGTTTCGCAATATATACGCTTTCGAACCAATTTAGCTGTCCTGGTTTTCTAACATTTTTTATTAATTTCAGATTATCTTTATCAACGTGATGATTATTATCCCAAATATGTCGGGCGACGGCAGACTTATCTACAGTACCGTAACGTAATTGGGATATGTGTTCTTTAAATCTAATTCCAATCAATCTTTTTGTTTGTCCGAGGTATTTAAGATTACAATCTTTACAACTTATTTCATAAATTCCCGACATTTTGTCCGCGCTATCCTTGTCTTTTGGGTTACCTAGCAAGTTTTTTAAGGTATTTGTTGTTGAAAATGTTAGCTGTAAGTTGCCTTTTTAAAAAATGCTGTCTAGACCCCTCGTGATTCTAGGTTCAAATGGTAAGCAAACAAAGTTTTTTTCCGATTTTTCTCTTCTAAACGTCATTGATTCCGTCAACATTTTCCTCCTTTTCTTTGTTCTTTTCTTGTTGATTATTTTTTACACTAGGCAAGCAATGTATCCGTTATATTCGGCCACGTTATTAATATAATTTAATTCTTTGGTATATCTACTTTTGTTTAAAGGAAAATTAATTAACCGATTTACTAAAAAAATTCTGACTGGCCATTTTTTGTGCGTACGAATGATGTGAGTCGTTCGGGAGGTAGCTTAAGGTAGTGGTTTCTTTTCTATACACATCGATTTCTAAGGTGTCTTTATTCTTGATAACTAGTACATCTAGAAGGGGTAGTTTATTATTAATTTCTAATTCGTAGGTAAATTTTATAGAATCAAATTTATTGTTTAATTTGGCAATAAAATCTTCTATTCTGCAAATGTTTGTGTTAAACACCGTGAAAATATCATCCACGTAACGACACTACACTCTAGGAAAATAACCTCTTTCACTTACTAGATCTGTTTCAAATCTGCTCATGAAAAGGTCTGCAATAAATGGCGATAGCGGATTGCCCATTGCCGTGCCTTGTGACTACGTCTACGTGGAATTCTTAATAATTCATAGTTCATACATATAACAGTAAAATATGCTATCGACCGACTATCCAGTTCAAAATAGGTAACAGATAAATAACGGGACCTGTTATTTTCAACTGTTATTATTAAATAACGTTAACACTGTTAACAGAAAATAACCGTTTTGCCCATCACTATGAGATACCAGTTATTCTACACTAACTGTTGACTGTTTTTTAGGATTATTTTATAATTATCTTTAAGGGGCACAGTGACCTGGATTCATAATTTAAATTTTTGTTTGTGCTTTCCTGTAAACATTGTAATAAAATATAAAGCAGATAAGAACACGTAGGTGTATGTTCTACAGCTCACAACATTAGCTATCCTAAATAAACAAACCCTAATTTATTGTGCCTGTTTTAAACGCACTTTGGGGGATTTCTCCAGGGAAATTTTATTGAAATATAAAGATAAGCAGTAAACTCTTGTAATAAAGTTTATAAGTGAAGATTGGAAGCTGTGATGAGCACTGATAAGCAGACTTGGAGACCCCAAATCACCACAACACATTAAAAAAACCTGCAGATTGTTTCACTGACCAAGTTAGCGTCATCAGAGGATAAATATTTCTAAATATCTTATATCCACAACTTTATTTAAATTGCTGGTCGCTAAAGATTTAGGGGATTGAACGAGAGTAAAATTAACACATTTGGTTTGGCGGAAATATCTGTATTCTTTTATTAGCTATCGGGCGTGCTTCTGCCGATATTTATTTCATAAAGTAATCTATCTCAAGAGACTGCCCATAGGCGGCGGAGCGAGATTCATACATTTTTTATTATTACTATATTTAGCACTATATATATATATATATATATATATATATATATATATATATATATATATATATATATATATATATATATTTACTTTCGAAGGCGTTTAGCTGTCCTGGTTGTCTAACATTTTTTATTGATTTTAGATTCTCCTCAATAACGTGGTGACTATTATCCCAAATATGTCCAGCGACGAAAGATCTAGCTATAGTACCGTATCCTAATTGTGCTAAATTTTCTTTGAATCTAATTCCAATCGATCTTTTTGTTTGTCGGACATATTTAGGATCACAATTTTTACAACCTATTTCATAAACTCCCGACATTTTGCGCGTACTATCCTTGTGTTTTGGGTTGCCTAGCAAGTATTGTAAAGTATTTTTTCTCAAAAATGTTAGGTGTAAATTGGCTTTTTTTTAAATGCTATCTAGACCTGTCGTGATTCCAAGTTCTAATGGTAAGCAAAGTTTTTTCGACATTCTCTCTTCTAAATGTCGTCGATTCCGCTAACATTTTGTTAGCTTTCTGTTTGTTAATTAACTTCTTCACTAGGCAAGCAGTGTATCCGTTATATTCCGCCACATTCTTAATAGACTTGAATTTTTTGGTATAGATACTTTTCACAAAGGAAAACTAATTAACCTGTTTACTAAAAATTCAGACTGGACATTGTTTGTGCGTACATGTGATGCGAGTCATTCGGAATGTAGCTTAGAGTGGTGGTTTCCTTTCTATGGACATAAATAATTCTAAAGTGTCTTTACTTCTGATAATTAGTACATCTATAAAGAGTCATTTGTTATTAATTTCTAATTCGCGGATAAATGTTATAGAATCAAATTTATTGCTTAATTTGGCAATACATATGCAAATGTTTGTGTTAAACACTGCGAACTATCATCCATGTAACGAAAACACACTCTAGGAAATTACTTGCTTCCACTTCAAAGATCTGTTTCAAATCTACTTATGAAAAGGTCTGCAATAAATGGCCATTGCCGCCCGTTGGGTTTGTTAAAAAATAATCATGAACCGGGTAAATCAGTGAGACCTATTGTATCTGCTATAGGATCCCGACATACAATTTAGCAAATTGGTTGACAAATAAGTTTAAAAGCTTGCCCATCAAATAAAAAACAACTTTTTAGTAACAAATTCACTTCAATTTATTATTAAAATTAAACAGGTTAAATTGATTGAAGGCGAGGTTTCAACTTCATTTGATGTAACCTCATTTCTTTCTCTAGAAGCAAAGGTTAAGGTATTTAGAAGAGTTGTTAAAAATGAATAGCATACATAAAAAGTTCTGCAAAGAATATTTAACTTTAACAACCCTTTTCAAATCAACAATGAGTTTTTTGAACAAACACAAAACACGGCAACGGAAAACCCGCTATATCCATTTATTGCAGACCATTTCAAGATTGGAATTGACATGTAGCTGTCTAACAGCTGTCCAACAGCTGCCTTGCTAGACAGCTGTCTGTCCTATCAGACAGCTGTCTCTCCTGTCAGACAGCTGTCTCTCCTGCCAGACAGCTGTCTGTCTTGTCTGTACTGTCTGTCGTTGGTTGGTTGTTTTGTTTGGTTGGTTGGTTGGTTCGTGCGCCAGATATACTGGTATATATTGGGTGTAGATCGTTAGTATGCCTGGACTTTCATTCTGTTCACCTCGTTCTTACAAGATGACTTTTATATCAAAAGCTGATTACCTGACTTTACTGAACCTTAATGGCATTAAGGCGATTTCACCACAAGAAATGGCTGAAGATTACGAAGAGTGTGCTACACAATGGTTTCATGTCCTCTTAAATGAACAAGATTGTAATTTGTTAGTTAGTGTGCCAAATAATAAGTGGTATTCGATTTGCCGTTGTCATTTAGAGGCAGATGATGGAAGTGTGGCGTATGAAAACATGCACGCTTGGATACATTTTACAAATGGGTCTACGTTTCAGGGATTTAAGAACAAGCTGCAACATTTAGGGCGTCGTTTGCAATCTAAAAACACATTCAAGAAAATAATTTGTCTAGATCATTCAGTTGGAGTATTAAGGTATATTGCTTGTGCAGATGGGCAGAAGCCTCTCCCAAGAGATGGTGATGCTCTGCGTGGAACGCCGCACTCGCATTATTCTAGGCGAGTTTGCTGTGATTCTTGGCTGCATGGCAGAGGAAGAACATGTGCTTCTGTGAGAGACTAAATATCATGTTTATCGTCGACAGGAGTTGAAAAGTATTAATTTACGCATCAGTAGAAGAACTGCAGATTAAAGAGACTTGCCAGTACGACGGAGGAGCATTGGGTATTCGTAGAAGACAGGAAGCCAATGAAAAATAAAGACTGTTCTACCAAACAGAAAAAGGAATTACAATCAGAAAAGCGTACAGAGAAAAACAGGTTCAAGAAAACAGCTGATCAAACAGTTAATAGAACTAGGTCTAATTAAAAACCCAGATTTGCAAAGAGAGACAATTTTAAATATAGTTAATTTGTTGTAGTGTACACATAAGTAAATAAATTATATTTTAACACTGTTTTTACGATTATTATTTTTATTTTATACCCCACACATGGGGTCTAACTTAAAAACCAAAGAATTTGGTTTGCGCATGCGCTAATCGCCATATTAAAATTTTACTCATTAAGGCGAGTAAAATGGCACCAAATACTTGCGCTGTAAACCGAAAACTAAAAAAGTTGGTCAGAGCATGCGCTAACCTCTATATCTGAATTCTGCTCATCAAGACGAGTAAAAAGACGCCAAACAGTTACCCTCCAAACCGAAAATTAAAAAAGTTGATTTGCGCATGTGCTAACCGCCATATTTACATACGTCATTATATGTGAAATCGAAATAGCGGCACCTCTGATCCTAAATGCTTGAGTCAGGTGTCTTCTAAATATTTCACTTTTTCTTATTTTCGCGTTGACATTCCTTACCTTTCACGCCATCTTGGATAATGTCGGCTCAGGATAAGCCATCTGATTGCTGGTCTCTGATTGATCTAAGAAAAAAAGAGTAAAGAGGGGCCTCCAGAGTGTCCCATTCCCTACTGACCGACGTTAAAGAAAAAGAGAAAGAGAAAATAATTTTCTGCAAACATTTTAGTAACATAAAGGACAGGGGCCGTTGAAGTAGAAACTTAAAGCTTTGTAAAACATATTTCCTACCAAAATTCTTTTACATAATCTAACCCGCATTAGTTCTATAAAGTTTGTTAAAGATCGCATAATTTCACGTGTAGAATCGCGACTTTAAGAAGTAAAATTTCGGGACGCACAAGTGCATTTTCGTAATGAATTTTCATAAGAATTGTCCACAATTAGTACGACATATTACTTCAACAAGCACTTTCAATTTAAAGAGACCTTGAAGATGGGATTAAGGGCCCTAATACAGGCTCATCTGAAAAATTTGGTCGAAAGTGTTAGAATCGATATCTCTCTATTATATAAAAAAAAAACATTTTAATCCTGTGTTCTTGCTTCTTTTGAGACAAATGCCCCAAACTAAATTTTCTATGACGCTAGAAAATTTAAGTTATTATAATATGAGTTCCATTAGCGCTCGTTTAAAGAATTTTTTTTTTCAAATCCAAAGTTGCGATCGCCTGTCTGTGTGTTTTGTTTCTTAACGTCGACCTATTTCCGCGACTATGGCCACTCTCCGACGCCAGTGAGCAGTTTCATCCGGGAAATTTTGCCGAACCCCAACCTGTCTGTAAGGAAGGTAGGGATCTTTAGCGTGTCCAACATCGCATGGGCACGTGACCGACGGATTTACACTCTCTCCAAAGGACGGAACGTGGAGACATCCAACTTGCTTAGATACAATGCCACAACCTCGGTTGATGTGAATGTTACAGTTTGTATTAAAAAACTGAAAGGGAAACCCTGGGATCGAACCCAAGACCCTTCGGTTCAGAGAAAAACGTTCTTAACTAAACCACCGAGGCTCTCGCGATCTTCTCAGTAGTAAATTTTTCTAAAAATAAATCACTAATTATTAAGTCGTCGACTCTAGTACTCCATGTGTGTTGCCAGGAAGGGGGTGTTAAATAGTTTGGTAGATCTATTTTGACCTCCATAAACAAACATACAGGCTTCGCTATGACAGTAGCTCATAGTATGCCATACCTATAATCGGCATAATGCATCTAAAGCAAAGTGACTAAATATGTTGTTATTATTTTTGTTTGGCTTCGGACCGTAAGATCCATTTTCCACAGACTTTAATAATTATTGTAGTGATTACTGCTATTTATAAGCACTATACGAAATATAAACGTATCAAGGTTGTATTGCCAGCCAATTTTATTATCTTCCACTATTTTTTAATACCTATTACTAATTTATAATGTTTTCTTTTTTATATAAATTTTGTTGTTGTATAGGAGAACTGGGACACTGTCCGTTCAGACACCCACCAGGACGGCGACTATTAACAAACTGTACTGGGCCTCGGTTTCATATAGGTAGGTAAATTAACAAAAGAGTGGATTACCAAGGATTCATACATATTCTAACGGACAATAGTTATTAATCACATTTTTACATTATATAATGTCTCAATAAAAACAAAAGTAACTACAGTTGTAGCCTAATTTCTTTGAAGGATCTATACAAAATCGTTATTACACATTTTGACTTCCGCATCAATAGCTGATTTAAATACGGCATACTGATAATTTTATCATTAATTTGTATGATAGATGTTCTTAATTTCAATCGCGAGTTCTGATGCTTTGTACACATCAATATAATGTGATTTAAATCAGCTACTGTTACAAGGTCACAATCACAAACACCGATTTTATTTAAATGAGCGTGGAACTGGCCATGGCGGGATTTCAGTCTTGCTACCATCAATTCTTTGTTATTCCCGAAAACAGGTGAAAATCCTGTGCAGTAGGTAAGTTAGGGTGGAATATTTTGTACGGGTTATTTGTGTTTAAACATTCCATTCTTCGTTCCATTTTTTTGTGTGGCTCTTGTTTGATTAATGGAAAAGTCAATCTTAATATGATACCGTTTCTTTGTGTGTGTCGTCGTTATCGATATCTGATTAAATATATTCACGCTTAAAAGTACCAAGCGAGATGAACTATAAGCAATAGTTAATTATGTTTCACGATTCATTTGCGGTAAATGCATATCTCATAGAGAGAAAAGGATATTAGATTTCACTTTCAAATCAAATAAATACAAGCTGTTTATTTTACTAATATTTCAAGCATTTGTCGGTATTATTATGGTTTTACACAAGCGTATGGTGTGGTTGAAGCTTAACATCCACAAAACAATCAGCTTATAGAATGCAGCAATTACTCTTCTAATTTTCCAAACCAACATTCAACACACCACATCTATGTTGATAGTGGCGGATTACACTGCATTCAGTTATTATGTAATTGTTTTAACCGCTAATATGCAAAGTCGTAAATCAAAACTGACCCAAAACGTATTTGCTTTTCTGCGGCGAAAAGTATTTATATTAATCATTTGTGGAGGCTTGTTTGACAATTAGCAGATTGACGCAAAAATAAACCAGACTCCAAGGTTTGTCGATTTAAATTAATTACGCCGAGATATTAACAAATTGTAAAGGTACTCTTTTGTTTATTTATTTTACTCAAACCCACAGCCATCATCAGTCCAACTTCAATCAAAGAACTACGTCTTATATCGGAAATAATACAAGACAGCTACCAAATCGATTTCACAGGAAGCACAGAGACTCCTAAATCGTATACAGCGCCATGAGGACAATTAAAAACAGACTGTCGCACATCATAATGCCATCTAAACAAGCCTAAATGCAACTGTGCAGAAAAAATTATACAAACACTAAGAGAAGTGCCATTGACCCCTGCTTTACGTCCACGATAACGGACCATCTCACGGCTTCCCGAGAAGTTCCAATTTATTTCGAACATTCTGGAAAGTCTGCGCGGCGTGTATAAATCCAGAAAATATTCTCACGAATATTTAAAGTGTGGGTTACCAGCACAGAAGTAAACGAACACGAAATGCCCCGTGTGTCATATGCTCAAAAAATTTGGCAGCATACAGCACGAAATCTAATAAACTTAAACGACTTACGGAAACGTCTCATAGTAAGTAGGTTAGCAAACTCCGAGAATTCTTCGAATTACAACTAAAATCATATGAAAAGCAAAAATTATTTAAATAAATCTTTGGGAACGAAAAAGCTTTACTCGCCTCTAACAAAGTTTCATATCAAATAGTCAGATGCAAAAAAACTCACACCATTGATAAAGAGCTTATTATGTCCATTGCGATTGAGATTGTAGAAACTCTGCTTGGAGATGATTTTGCTAAACAATTGCAATCCATACCTCTATCAAATGATACTGTTCAGGGTACCCAGCGACCTGGAAGACCGGGAGAACCGGGAAAAATCAGGGAATTTGAAATACCCCCTAAAATGTCAGGGAAATTTGTAATTTTACTCAAATGTCATGGAAGTCATTCAGCAGACCTGGAAATTATATATTTGTAAAATTTCGTTACAAGCAGATGATTTTGGTTTTAAATGTTATAAGTATATTATATGAATATTTTTTACCTAAATATTTTCTTCTACTTAGGGAAATATATCTGATAACATTGCGGCTGCCATTTGGTATATTAATTTTAACCGCCAAAAAACGCAATGAATGTCACATGATGCGCCAAAATAAATATAGCTTCTTCTTCCCCTATCTCAAATATGTCTCATTTGTTTATTTCACTTGAAATATTCTTGCTTGAATGCATAAAATGCAAAATGCGTTCTAATTATTGGCGGTGTAGAGCTGCGCTGTCTGTGTTTATTATATTTTAACCTTTATGATCATGTAACATAAAGTTAAAATTGGAGGGAAAATATTGGGCGTGTGTATATAGGTACTTGTATTGTAATCCACAAGAGAAAACCTTAATATCGCAACACATGGCGTACGATAGTGTAAAGAAATTATAACGAGTGGGAAATAATGAAGTCCGTTTAAAGTAGTATCAGGAATTCATAATATCATCAATATAAAAGAGCTCTTTATGAAAATCAGAAGACAACATTTAGATGACCGAAGCAGAAATAATGAAATATAAAACACTTAGAGAACTATCACGAGGAACGCGGAAAACACACTGAAGAAAGTGCAAAATTTGACATTGGAGTTTTGAAACCCAAAATTAACACATTGATAAAATATGTATGAATATTATCTTATTTCCACAATGTGGTAATTTCATTTGGACTTTTTTCATAGTAAACATTTGATATTCATTTTCTTTGTTCAAGAATCTCTATTTATTTATTTATTTATTTATTTATTTATTTATTTATTTATTTATTTATTTATTTATTTATTTATTTATTTATTTATTTATTTATTTATTTATTTATTTATTTATTTATTTATTTATTTATTTATTTATTTATTTATTTATTTATTTATTTATTTATTTATTTATTTATTTATTTGTTTTTTTATTTTAATCACGACGTGTGTTTATCGAATGCTTGAACAGTGGTTATAATATGACTCCTGTTTGATCTAATTTAGATTAAAATTAGTAAAGCTTAATTAGTATTAACTGCAAAAACGTGTAATACTCATTCTTTTAAGTAGAAAGCCATCAGTTTTCTTTAGAAGTTTAAAAGAATAAGCATATTTATGTTTTTGCTGATGTTCGTATATTAAACAAGTTTGTTGTTCAGAATTTTTATTTACCTCAAGAACGTATTCAACAAAGCTGTTTTAATGAAATTTACTATATATGTTGCCTTGGGAGAGGACTTTTTAATTTAACTTTCTCAGTTTATAGAAAATTGAGTTATTCAAATTTTAAATTTTCTTTTCAAACAATTTTTTGTCTCCAAAAATTACAAAGTTATTTTAATGAAATTTGGTGGATATCTTGTCCTAGGAAATACCTTACTACTTACCAAAATTAAACTTTCTAAGATTACAGAAAACTGAGTTAATCAAATTTTTATAGCTCACTGCAGTGTTAAAATCAATGGTATTTTCCTCACTATTTTAAACACGTGGGTGGTAGACTGACCGAATTCATTCCCATTTGCTATTAATCTACTCATATTCTCTGAATATGTTAGAAGACGTGGTATCTATTTTATTCCAAGTCACTATTAACCGACTATTTATGAAATCAAATAAGTAAATTAAATCGATTGTCATAAAATATGTAGTGTATTAAGACTAAGGGAAAAAGAAATAAAACATATATAACTGTGCACATTTTGATTATATTTTATATCTCTTGAAAACAATCTGTGAGTGTGAAAAGAACCGGTTGCGATGTTTTTAACATTGTTTGGAATCCCAAGATAAGATAAGATGCCCATAAGAAACGCAGTATTATTCTTTTGTTTTAAAATGTTTCCAGGACAACGAATGTCAAACATTCATTCAGTGTCAACAGTTTTGAAACATTAGTAATTTAGTGTCAACAGTTTTTGTGCAAAATGGCAAGTTTAAGTGAAACCGAACGTATCGAAATTTTAATGATGATAGGGTACGGTGATAGAACACGAAGTTTTGCTCAAGTGGTGATTATGTTCAATGAGTTGCATCCTGAGCGGGAATCGATCTCCAAATCCACAGTTTCGAAAACTTTGCATCGTTTTCACGAAACTGGCGGTATCAAGGATAAACCTAGAACTGGAAGGCCAGTAACCGTTACAAATGAAGAAAATTCTTTGAATGTAATATTGGATGTGGTGGAAAATCCGAAAACTTCGGCACAGCAATTGGCTTTAAATCACAATATGAGTCGATATTCAATTCAAAAGATTACGAAGCGGGAAAAGTTCCGTCCATATAAAATTCATTTATTGCAAGAACTGAGTGAAGACGATTTTGATCGCAGAATCGAGTTCTGTGAACTTATTATGGAGAAGTTACGCCAAAATTTTAACTTTGCCAACCACATTTTGTTTTCCGACGAATCTACATTTTGTTTGAATGGGCAAGTCAACCGACACAACTGTAGGTACTGGTCAGACGAAAACCCACATTGGATGGAACAAATTCACACCCAAAGACCGCAAAAAGTAAATGTTTGGTGTGCTATTATTGGTGGACATATCATAGGACCTTATTTTATACACGGTAATTTGAACTCTGTTCGATATTTGACACTTTTGCAAGAATCAATTGTTCCAGACGTAAGTCGATTATTTCCGAACAATAACGACCCAAATCTACCAGCGGAAGAAATATGGTTTCAGCAGGATGGGGCACCCCCTCATTTTGGAATTGAGGTACGGGAATATCTGAATCAAACCTTTCCTGGCAGATGGATAGGGCGCAGGGGAACTATTGAATGGCCAGCTAGGTCTCCCGACATGACGCTGCTTGACTTTTTTTTGTGGGGTCATGTAAAAGATTTAATTTACCAAAATAGACCGCAGAATATTGAAGAGTTGCAAGCAAGGATTGTGCATGAAATTAATAACATTCCTCAAAACGCTCTTGTAAATGCAGTGCAATGTTTTGTTAAGCGAATTCATTATTGTCAGGAGGTCAATGGAGAACACTTTGAACATCTTATAAAATAGGATTCCAAACGAAGTTAAAAACATCGCAACCGGTTCTTTTCACGCTCACAGATTGTTTTCAAGAGATATTCTACTTTTCATTTATTTTTGTTCTTCATCCAATAGATTTTAAAAACAATAGCGTTTATTTTTATTTATTTTTTTACCCGGAAACGATTGAGTTTATGTAAATCATGCTTCTGATAAATGATGCTCAAAATTAAGAGAAGGATTGAAATATCGAATAATATATAGGGTGTTCCATTAAAAAAAAATTAATATTGGTGTGCCACGCCTGTATGACCAACCCTGTATAAATGAAATTATCACCGCCTAGTAGACATTGAAGAACCCAAAAACTTTTGTATAAAACTTTTTTCGACACCTTGTATATTTTCCTGGATAATCGACCGTTTCCAGACTTATCAGCGACCCTGTATATATATATATATATATATATATATATATATATATATATATATATATATATATTATCTATATATATATATATATATATATATATATATATATATATATATATATATATATATATATATATATATGTATCCGTCTGATAACTCAAAAAATAATTAAGCGATTTCGATGAAACTTGGCAAGTGCCTTTCTATTATTAATGGCTTGGATGAGTTCGTTATCCAGAAAAATCAGACGGGGTTTTCCGGAAAAATTTTGAGTTTTCTTTCTCCAAAAGTAACAAAGATGTTTTAATGAAATTTACTATATATGTTGCCTCAGGAGAGATCTTACTACGTACCAAATTTAAACTTTATAAGTTTAGAGAAAATTGAGTTATTCAAATTTTAAATTTTCTTTCGAAAAAAATTTTTTTCTCCGAAAATTACAAAGTTATTTTAATGAAATTTTGTGGATATCTTGCCTTAGGTTAGGCCTTACTACGTATTAAAATTATACTCTCTTAGTTTATAGAAAATTGAGTCATTTAAATTTGAAGCATTTAATAAAAATTCATTACCATAACGCACTTGCTGCGTCCCGAGTTTTTTTAAATACATGGGTGCAGTACATTCAGCATTACTAGATTATCGTGAGGCAAGCTGGTTATCATCAAGTTCCACGTTATCATTAACATAAGCGGGCTTTCTGCACAATGGTTTAACTTGATCAACTTCGCAAAACTGTGCATAAGTTTTAGATGCAGATAAAGTGATGGTAGCTCGGGTTGCTTTGTATTAAGAAGATTAACAGCTTCTGCTTGGGATCGACATTTATCTCCGTAACCAATCATAATTAATATTTCAATTTTAATTTATACATTTCTAGGATTAAGACGTATTTTAGATGCGCGACAATCAAAACTGTTTATTTAGCTGTTGTACAGTCAGTCCTAACCTACGGGATAACAATATTGGGAATGACGTGGGATACACATGTTAATATGCTGACTATAACACAAAAATCAATTATAAAGACAGTTTTAAATAGAAAAAGTCTGGACGCAGCAAGTGCGTTATGGAACTGAATTTTTATAAAAATGGTTTGAAGAGCAAATATGTCTTTATAATGCAAGCAGTAATCAATTTGGTTACCGGTATAACCTATATAGTAGAAACAATGTGCCATATTTTATCAAAATAACTTATTGTTTGAAAATGTACACAAAATTTCCGACAATAAACTTTAAATGTTGGTTTTCTAGCCAACAAACCTTAGGTTAATAGCAAATTGAGTTATTGAAATTTGAAGCATTTAATGAAAATTCGCTACCAAAACGCATTTACTGCGTCTCTATTTTTTTTTACAAACCAATTTGATAAAAAATGCAAAAAAATAAGGGTGTTAGAAAAAAATTGTTGGGATCACTAACGACTTATGGGCCAGCCTGTGATTGTGAAAATAATTTTATAAGATGCAGTTCAAGACACCCTATAATTAACTTATACAATTTTTTCTCGTCTCTTGTATAATAATAATTATATTGAGCTTTACCGTAGAAATGCGTCACCCTGTATATATGTAAACAGATAAAAACTGAACGTAAACCCGGATATGGATTCTAGGGGGCCTAGTTTGCGCTCATTTTAAGAAATCTTTTTAATATTCTAAAGTCGCGGTCTCCTCAATGACGAATTTTTTGTACGAAAATTAGCTAAAAGTTATGGACCGTTAAACCATAAACTTAACTAAAACTACCGCCAAAGCATCAGAGAGAAAATAGCTAACCTGTTGCATATCAGCCCTTTTGAAAAACTTCGATCGATATATGTGTTGACAAAACATAACAAACACTATTTATTCCACCCACTAACTTTAATAAAATCGTAAAGGAATAATTAGCACTTGTATATAAAAATTCCCAAATAACACAAATAATTTGTCATAAACAATCTAATACCCTACGTTAAACGTCAGTTACAGCGTGTAATAGACCTGCGCAATAATATCAAGTGATCCATTACCAGGCAACCACTCAGACATACTGGATCTCATATACCAAGCCAGGTTTGCCATTGTCAATGAAACGCGGTGATATTAAAAATAAATGCTTCAAATTTTAATAGCTCAATTTTCTGTAAACCTCGAAAGCTGAATTTCGGTACATAGTGAGGCCTTTTCTAAAGCAGCATGTACACCAAATTTCATTGAAATATCTTTGTAATTTTCGTAGAAAAAAATTTTTTTCGAAAGAAAACTCAAAATTTTCCCGTAAAACCTTGCAGATTTTCCTGGATAACGAACTCATCCAAGCTATTAATGAAAGAAAGGCCCTTGCCGAGTTTCATCAAAATCGGTTAATTATTTTTTGAGTTATCGGTTGGATACACACACACACACATATATATATATATATATATATATATATATATATATATATATATATATATATATATATATATATATATATAACTGACCTTGGATATGGGTTCTAGGGGCCCAAATTCGCGCTCATTAAAAAAAATTTTTGCAAAGTCTCACCATCGACACCTCTGTATTAGTGATGTTTTTTAAATAAAAATTCTCTAAAATACGATATCTTGGTGATACTCTTTTTGCAGAAAGTAACATAAAACCCATTAGAGAATTATGTGCACAGGAAATATTAAAGTTTATGTATAAAAAATGCTTTTAAAACTAGGGTCAATAATGCAATAAGAACAAAAGCGGTAACAGACAACTTCTTAAAAGTCCCCT
The DNA here is from genome assembly GCA_964006375.1 of Tillus elongatus. Taxonomy (NCBI): domain Eukaryota; kingdom Metazoa; phylum Arthropoda; class Insecta; order Coleoptera; family Cleridae; genus Tillus; species Tillus elongatus. The sequence goes on from OZ023264.1 coordinate 116,477,981, forward strand.
ACAAATCACTAGCTGCTTGCAAGCGACATGTGTCTTATTTCGAAAGAAAGCTATTCATGAAGTGCTTCTGAACATAAGAAATGATACTACAGCAAGGGGTTAAAGTGGTTTTAGGTTAACAAAAAAAATGGGCGACAAATTGTACGGGATACTTCCACCTGCTGTGGTTGTTCCCCCTAGTAAACTATCGACCAAGGTACTTCTGCCTGGAAACAACACGCAATGAAATAAGTTTGCTGGTCAACTGATTATTATATAAGTAAATTTAAAAGATTAGGAATTTAAGTAGGGTAAGTAGGTTAAGTAGTTTTTAGGTTGTTTAGTTTGTATTAGCGAATTTTCATTAAGAAAAATTCGCTAATAGTCCCTAAAACCCAAAACCAACGTCCGTTAAAATTTTTATATGTTTATCTATCTATCTATATATATATATATATATATATATATATATATATATATATATATATATATATATATATATATATATATATATATATATGGGTATGTATGTATGTATGTATCCGAGTGATAACTCAAAAAATACTAAACTGATTTCAATCAAACTGAGCAAAAATCTTGCTTGAGCGAAAACCGAGGTCGAGTTCGTTAATCAGCCCTTATACTCAAATTTTTCCGGTGGAAAATCGGCGAGAACTTTTTGAAAGCACTATATTTTTGTAAGTAACAGAGTCACTGGAATAAGACTTTATGTGTGGCTAGAAATAGTGCAAACCAAACTAAATATATACCAGGCATAAAACATAATACCCGAACCAAGAATCGTGAAATCTCGGCCGCTGTTATGTAAAGGGACAGATGACATGAAATAAAAATTTGCCAAATTAAAAGACACTATATTTGTAGCTTTATTAACAGCCTCAAATACAGTTTCAGCGCAGCATATATATATATATATATATATATATATATATATATATATATATATATATATATATATATATATATATATATATATATATATATATATATATTGTGCTGTCGTATATTATACTAGAAATGTGAACAAAATCAAACCAAGTCTCTATAAAAATGATTTTAAAATAGTTTCTTTGTCCTTAAATTCAAACATAAGACGTCATATAAGACCGAAACAGCCGTGGGATGTGTTTCAATGGTATTTCTACTAAGTCTGTAATTAATTACGTATACTCTGAATATAATATCCCGGGCATGAAGCCGATCTAAGGTATGACGCAAATAAACCGTTAGTTGAAGTATACTAGGATAGCGCCGGCGCAGCGACGTGGCCTCCTAAGCAGAAGGTTACGCGATCGAATCGAGCTTGATGCGTGTATGCTTTATTATGTTTTATTTTGACATTTGGAGAAACAGTAGTGCACAGATTTCATACGCTTTGAACAAAATCTAATTTTTGTTTAAAACGCCTGAATAAGTTTATCACTTTTGAGTCTGAAATTATAATTTTGTTATTGTTGATATTGAAAAAGCCGGTTTGATTAGGTTGACTAAAACTAAATCATACTGGCGACTAATACGGAAAAATAAACGCTACGTTTATAATTTGGCTGATACTTTACTTTTCTAAATATGAATTAGGTTTCCGTCTGGAAATCTTTTGTATAACTTTAACGAAATTTGTATAATTTTAACGAAATTTGTAATACAAGTTTTTTTAAAGAGACTAACACTATCTACAGATATAGAAAAATATCTCAAAAGAAGTTAGAACGCAAGATTTTTTTGCTAATAGAGAGATATCGATGGTAACACCTTCGAAAGAATTCATCAAATGTGCGCGTACTAGGACCCATAAAATCGATCTTCAAGGTGTGTGTAAGTTTAAAGTATTAACTTTACTAATATTCCGTATAATTATAGTATACAATTCTTATGAAAATTCCCTACTATAACGCACTTGCCGCGTCCCGATTTTAAAAAATATTAGATGTAAGTAGGGAAACAGTGAAATTTTATCTCATGTAAAAATTTGAAAGTTTTAAATAATACATGTGCACAAATATTTTAATTAATGTATGCACAAAAGTTTCAAATAATCTTAGTATAATATGGAATCTTGCATGGGGATATCTGGAATTTGTTTTACTTGGCAAATAAAGTATGATTATTCTTATTATATTCGAAGGGTTTCAGTTAAATAACGCATTAGACGCACTAGACTTCACACCTAACTAGCAATTGTTTAAGCAATCTTTGATCCCATTCACCTGCACATCTATCTTACCGAATGAAGGTGAAATAATTAAAAATTATTGTCGAACCTGCAAGAACTGATAAATATCAGTGAAGAAGATAACAGATTCCAGAAAAACAAATCATTATTTTGTCCTGCATGTAATTGTTTTTAAAGGAGATAACAAACCAAAATTACTACTTACTACCCATTTAATTCTATTAAATAAAATTAAAACAAAAATGTAAGTTTCGTGTGCAAGTCAAATCATTTTGTCGGATTCTGCAGTGAAAATGTAACAAATCGATTTTTTATTTGTTTATAATTAAGATCCAACATTATTCTCACGGCAGGTTGCATGCAAATATGAGTCGTTATCATGGTCAATTTATTAATTGTAAATTTCAGAATAATCATTAAATGTCCACCCTGGGTAGCGGCCTATAATTTTGGACCCAAATTTTTAGTACCATCTTAAAAAATATATGCTCTCTGTATTTCCGTCGAAATTGGGGGTGAAATGGTGAGAGACGATAACTAAAAAACAGTTCGGGACGCAGCAAGTGCGTTATGATAGTGAATTTTTATTAAATGTTTTAAATTTAAAATAACTTAATTTTCTATAAACTTAGAAAGTTCAGTTAGTTAGGTCTTTCCTAAGACAACTTACTCGTCAAATTTCATTAAAAGAACTTTGTAATTTTCGGAGAAAAAATTTGTTTTTGAAAAAAAAACTTAAAATTTTCCCGGAAAACCTTGTCTGATTTTCCTGGCTAACAAACTCGTCCAAGCCATTGATAAAAGAAAGGTACCTGCCGAGTTTCATCAAAATAGGTAAATTATTTTGTGGGTTATCGGTTGAACACTCACACACACACACACACACACACACACACACACACACAAATATATATATATATATATATATATATATATATATATATATATATATATATATATATATATATATATAAAATATATATATATATATATATATATATATATATATATATATATATATATATATATATATATAAACATATAAAAATTTAAACTGACCCCGGATATGGGTTCTAGGGGTCCTAGTTCGCGCTCATTTGAAAAACTTTTTGCAAAGTCTCACCATCGATTTTTTTATAAAAATTCACTAAAACTAATACTACAAGGCGTGAACCAAAAAAAATTAGTTGTGGTGTCCTTGTGTTTTTTACAAAAAAAAACATCTCTCTGCAAATTATGAATTTTATTCCATAACTGCGGTCCGCACCGTATATACAGGGTGCTTCACGGTGAGTGGCCTATTCCAGAGAACTACATCTATTTAAATTCTGAAAATTTGTATCCGCACTTTTTTGATACCCATCTTTCTAACTAAAATATTTTCAATTAGCCTGCACTTCCGGTTATACCGGAAGTCGACACAAACTTTGTTTTTTTAAATGGAACACCCTGTACATTATTAGCTTTTTGAATTAAACGTTCAATGTAAGGGCCACTTTACCGAAAACATATTCGGGCTAGTTCGTACCGTTTCGGATTTATTCGCCATTTTGTAGAAAAAGTTACGATTGGAGCGCTTTAGAAAAATTCCGATATCTTTAAAGACATGCAAAACAGAAACATGCGGTTTTGACTATCCAATAGAGCGTAAAAATTTCTACATACTGTTATAAACACAATACGATTTTAAGATAACTGTTATTTATAAAATACGTTTGAATTTGAAAATTTTCAATCAGAGATAAATTGATTTTTTTTAATAAAAGGGTACCCATATGTCCCCAGCATCTGATTTGGCGTTAAATTCCCTATCTTCTAAGTATACATTACCCTATAGCTATCTCTAATAGTTTTCTTTGAAAATTGATTTGAAAATATTAATGGTCAGCGGGGTAGCGCCAACCTTTGACTACTTCTGCCTTTAATGAGTGTCTTATTTTAAAAGGGACATACAGTAACTTGCAGTTCCAACCGATTCCTTTTTTGATAACTTTCCGACCTATATTGGGTATTTCCTATAGCTAAAAAGGACAGTTTTTGAGGTATTTAGCGACATTCAAAAACATAACGCAGCATAACTTTTCCTTATACTATGGTTGAACGTCAACGTTAAGGGAAGTGTGCCATGATGAACAATTTATATTACATACTTGTCATTCTAAATTATTCGATAAATGTCAATGTACTAATGTTCACAGTTAAGATGGAAAATCATTATTCCAATGCAGATTATTTGAATTTATTTTACATCCATGGAGAATGTAACCGAATTATTAGTAGAACATGTAGAAGATTTAATGAGTTAAATCCTAATCTGTCACCCATGAGTGAAAAGAAGTTTAGAAGGATTGAGTCCAATTTCCTAGAATTTGGGACTTTTAAAACACCCAAAGTGAATCCCAGTCCAGTGACTAGAGATGAAGATAACGAAATAACTGTCCTGGCTTATTTCGAAGCATATCCACATGCCTCTATTTACACTGCAGTGAACGACATAGGTATTCGTTACTCCTCTGTGAAAAGAATATTGTGGAAGCACAACATGCACAACTATAAGTTTACTTTAGTGCAAGCTCTGCATCCAGAAGATGCTAGTAAAAGGGTCCAGTTTTGTGAAACGATGTTAATTCATATTCAAGGAGATGATGACTTAAAAAATATATATATATGGGCTGATGAATCAAAATTTTCTCATGAAGGAGTTTTCAATAGACATAACAGTTATGTTTGGGCAAATCAACACCCTCACGCTATTAGGGAAAGGGGATTTCAAGTAAAATTTAGTTTCAATGTGTTTTGTTTATTGAAACGTAATAACTTTTATTATCATATTTATAATGGAACCTTAACTTCTAATCGTTACATGGAAATATTAAGAACAATAGTTACAGACTTTTTAGACAATTTACCATTATCAGAATATCGAACTTGTTGGTATCAACATGACGGAGTTCCTATTCACTCTACACGAGAAATATCTAACACATTCGACGATTTATTTGAAGATAGATGGATTGGAAAGTGCGCTCCCTGGATATGGCCCGCAAAAAGTCCAGATCTTACCCCGCTTGATTTCCATCTTTGGCGAAAGATAAAAACCAAAGTATATGAAACGCTCGTCACTTCACGCGAAGAATTAGAGATCAGAGTAAGAAGGGCGTTTGAAGAGTTAGATAGGAATGAGATTCTGTCCGCAACCACTAGCGGCATTACGACACGAATATTGAAATGTTTGAATGTTAATGGACAACATTTTGAGCATTTACTAGTTTAGGAGGTGTAAGTTGTTTTGTTACTCGTATTGTAATATTACTTATAGGATTTATAAGATTGTGTAAGGTAATAATATCACTGTTGTTATCCCTAGAATTTTTTTAAATTTTTTTTAAAAATATATTAAATACATAATTTTCAAACACAGCAACAATATTTCTTTATTATAATTTTTTACTTGAACATGAAATATTTTTGTTTCTACTGTATTTTTTTTGTTGCGTATAAAAAAAATTACACCGCCCTGCTAACAATTACTATTTTCAAATCAATTTTCTAAGAAAACGGTAAGAGATAGGTATAGAGTAATGTATACTTAAAAGATAGGGAATTTAACGCTGAATCAGATGCTGGAGACATACGGATACCGTTCCATTAAAAAAATCAAGTTATCTCTGATTGAAAATTTTCAAATTCAAATGTATCTTATAAGAAACAGTTATCTTAAAATCGTATTATGTTTATAACAGTATGTAGGAATTTTTACGCTCTATGGGATAGTTAAAACCGCATGTTTCTATCTTGCATGTCTTTAAAGATATCGGAATTTTTCTAAAGCGCTCCAATCGCAATTTTTTCTACAAAATGGCGAATAAATCCGAATCGGTACGAACTAGCCCAAATGTGTTGTTATAAAGTGGCCTTTAAATTGAACGTGTAATTCAAAAAGCTAATAATGTACAGGATGTTCCTTTTAAAAAACAAAGTTTGTGTCGACTTCCGATATAACCGGAAGTGCAGGCTAATTTAAAATATTTTATTTAGAAAGATCTGTATCAAAAACGTACGGATACTAATTTTCACAATTTAAATAGATGTAGTTCTCCAGAAACGTCTAATAGGCCACTCACCGTGAAGCACACTGTAGACGGTGTCGATAAAATAACGCATAAATTCAATAAAATTTTTATTGTCAGAAGCTAACTTTTTGATATAAAAATTTCACCCCTATCGTCATACCTCCTCAAAGGGTAGCTACGCGTTCGAAATTTTGAAATTGGATGGTGGGTAGTGTGATACATCTTTTTTAAGCTAATATAATTATCTATTCAGCAACATCATCTATTTTTGTAGGAATTAAATACAGTGGGTAATAACACTTCTATTATCAGTAACACTCAATACAAGTGAAGCCTGTAAAGAATTACATAGTCCAGTCTTTTAATACGGATATGATACTTGTGATATAATACTTTTTGGGCTTCTTGTACGAAAATAACTATTTTCTTGTATGCTATGTCGTATCTGTAACAAGCAACTAATGATATCAATTATCTGCTCTGTGGCATGTGTCATAAAAACTAATCAAGCATACGTTTGATAATTTTTGCGTTAAAATCTAAAGATAATAGTAGTAAATTTACATTCTGGTAGTCGTGCAAAGTGAATACGTATAATTTTCAACTTTTGCTTGTTCAACTTAATTATTAAATTCTTGGCAAAATGCAGTTATCAATAGCTCAAAGAATTGAAGTTCTGATGATGATGGTTATGGTGACAGGATCTGAACTCAGGAAGATGTATGTATTCTGTTTAAAACTAAATGTCCGGATATGTCTATCAATCAATCAACAGTGTCTCGAATAGATAAGAAATGTCTAGAAAACTCTAGCGTCGAAGATTTGCCAAAAAGAGGTCGCCGGTCTAAAAGTCAAGAATGAAATTAAACGTCTTGTTGGCAGTGGAAGAGAATCCCCACTGTAGTGTTCGACGAATTCGCCGAGGCAATGGAATTCCAGTTTAGACGGCACATAAAGCTTTAAAACTTTAAAATCAGCACGAGTTGTCCGATGATGATCCAGACCGAAGGATGCAGTTTTGTGCAATATTAGTGGATAAATGTAGTGATAATTTTTTTTCCATTATGTTTTCCGGCGAATCTCCTTTTACACTAATTGGAGAAATTAACCGCCAAACTGCAGATATTGGGCAGGAGAAACTCCAAGATGGATGCGACAGAATCACACACAATATCCACAAAAGGAGGTAAATGTCTGGGCGGGAATTGTTAGGAGTAAGATTATTAGTCCCTGCTTTTTGTATGGAGCTATAAATGTACCAGGATATCTACAATTTTTACAGAAATATATCATTCCGACGTTATTGAGCTTATTTTATGATGGGCACAATGCTGGTATGGGAAATCATAACTTATGGCATCAACAAGATAGTGCCTCCGCGCATTATGACGTCAATGTTCGGCAATATTTAGATCAACACTTTCCCAACAGATGGGTCGGTAGGCGTAGTACAATCGACTGGCCAGCAAGATCACCTGACCCAACTCCCTTAGATTTTTTTCTGTGGGACCATAAGAAGAAAGTGGTATGCAAAAGTAAACCAGATACTATCGTCGAACTGCAAACAAGAATTAGAACTGAATATACCAACATTTCTCCAGAGATTATAAATAGAGTCCAACAAGAATTTGTTGACCTGGGATATTGTCAGGCGGGCGTTTAGAATATCTGATTAGATAAGACTGGATTATGTAATTTTTTGCAGGCTTTACTTGTGTTAGGTGTTACTGATAATAAAAATAATATTATTCACTTTATTTTATTCCTAGAAAAAAAATGGTGTTGCTGAATAGTGAATTGGATTAGTTTTAAAAAGCTGTATTACACTATCCACCATTCAATTTCAAAATTTCAAAGGGATAGCGACCCTTTGAAGAGGTATGATGATAGAGGTGAGATTTTTATATCAAAAAGTTAGTTTTTGACGATAGAAAACGACCTGTTTTTGAATTTACCTTAATATATTGTGTAAAAAAAAACTATGAAAATTCGCTACCATAACGCAGCTAGTGCGTCAAGTCTTTTCAAAAGGCGACATAGTTACTTAAAACTACGATGAAGTAAACAAGATAAGTTTAGTTAACAAACATCAACGTGTTAATTTCCCGCTAATAAAAATATAATCAAGTTGTATTGACATTTGTGTCAAACAAGCGGCAAACCGTATAACTGACAACCCACATAATTAGCCATCAGTTCCAATCTACCAGCCAAACACAAATGTACACAGACACACTTACATTGTATAGTCTATTAGGGCCCATTACATTAGACGCTTTGTATACTAATTATATAGAACTTATAGGTGGACGCTTCTTGGACGTAATTACCCCAGTTTATTAATGATGTTTCACAAACTCTAACTATCTGACCAAGGGCTGGCAGGTCCCAATTAATTATTTGCTTCATTTAGTGCAATCAACTCAATTACTATTGAAATTCTGAATTGGACGCTAATTAAATTTACTGTATCATTCATCGGTAGCAGCGAACCATAGCGCCATATTGCCCAATTCCCGGGAAATTATGGATAATGCTACTGACTTCCTCGTTTATAAATACGAAAGAAAAAGCAAATTCTTTGTTCGTTTTAATTCACTTGATTTGCTTTAACTTATTAAATTCCTTTAGTCGATTTTGAAATGTACTTTGTACTTTTAATTAACAGATTTAATAGCGGCTATTTATAACCTACATAAGAGACTGCTACAGAAAGGTAAAAACTCTGGACGCAGCAAGTGCGTTATGGTAGTGAATTTTCATAAAAATGTTTTTATTGCAAATATGTGTGTTTTCTTTTTAAGAAAGCAGGCATCAATTTTGGTTACCAGTATAACCTATATAGTAAAAACAATGTGCCATGTTTCATAAAAATAACTTTGTTGTGTGAAAATGTACAAAAATTTCCAAACTTGTAAGGCTGGCTCAGAACTAACACTGATAGAGGGAATCCGCCTGTGTCATTAAAAGAAAACATTGTTTAATCTATTTCAACTAAGCAGATTTTCCTGGTTAACGAACTTATCCAAGCCACTTGCAAAAGGAAGGTACTCACCAAATTTGATCAAAATCGGCCCCTTATTTTTTGAGTTATCGATGTGATATATATATATATATATATATATATATATATATATATATATATATATATATATATATATATATATATATATATATATATATATACATATAAAAATTGAAACCGACCCGAACTAATTAATATATTTTTTAAATCTCTTCTATACCTGTAACATAAATAAGCACATCAAATTTTAAAATACTTAATTTTCAGCGACTTTTCTTTTAAAAAATGCTTACTAGCCTATCGCGATTTTGAATTTTAAAAAATGTCTTTAAATTAGCGGGAACTAGGCTCCCTAGAACCCATATCATGGAAAATTATATTTGTATGTGTTTATGTATATACAGTGTGATGATAAATTTGAAACATAATTCATAAATCCGTTATTTTATTTTTTGCAAGAAAAACGCTCGGAGGGGTTAAGTTTTTCCTTTCAATTGCCGAGTTATGACGTAAAATAACATTTATGACGTTACCTATTTCTTAATGATGACATCATTATTTTTTTTTCAAATGACAACCATATTTTTTCCTGTTTTTCCATAGACTTGCTTACTACATAATGATGATAAAAAAATTGGTACCTGACATAACAATTGTTTAAAAAAAATTGCATTATTTACTTAAAAATGGAAACGTAAATTTAATAAGAAATAAGAAATCTTTCTCATCATTTCTATTTATGACCATATTTCTTTAGAATAATGAGCTTTTCCTTTACTTTTCTAAATTAATGAACACTTGATTTTGTGACTTTTAATACGTTGTCATGTAACTATTTGACAGGAAGAACAAAAAGTAAAATCAAAATCAATTTTTAACGACACGCGTTGTGCTCATTTCTTGGTTATTTGCTGTTATCAGTATTTAGTTATAGGACCTTTATCGCAGTGTGGATTTGGAATTCACTGAATAAAGATAATAATGTTAAATCCTAAATTAATTTCAACTATTACCTGCCGTTTAGATTAATTACTAGTCTTAGAGTTAAAAGTGTAAACGTGCTAAAATTAATCATTTTTTTTTACTTTAACGTCGGCATATTTCCGCGACTATGGCCAATCACCGACGACAGGGAGCAGTTTCACTTCAATATCCTGGAAATTTTGTCGAACCTCCGCCTTTCTGTTAGGAGTGTAGGGATCTTTAACGTACCCAACATCGCATGGACACGAGACCGATGGATTCACGTCCCCTCCGAAGGGCGGAACGTGCAGACATTCAACTTGCTCAAATACAATGCTGGAACCTCGGTTGATGTCAATCTATTACAGTTTGTACTGAAAAAATCAAAGGGAACCCTGGCAATCGAACCTAGTACCCTTCGGTTCAGAGGCACACGTTCTTAACCCTGGATCAAGAAGTAATCAATTATAATTCGAATTTAACAAAAATGGCACGTTTAACTCAAATGGAAAGGATTGAGATATTAATGATGATTGGATTTAGCGACAGGCTTAGAAGTAATCAAGAAGCATGCTAGTTGAAAATCATCGCCATTATGCACGGCAACTCGCCCTATATAACAACGTGAACAAATATTTGGGTAAAATTATTCAAAGAGAATTAGCATCCTTACAAAATGCAATAGATACACAAGTTAAACGATAATGATTCAGACCGGCGTTTACAGTGTTGTGAACAATGTTACGCTGCGATGAAGATCCCAACTTTCTTAATAACATTATCTTTTCTGATGAAGCCATTTTTTGCCTGAGTTGGATAAAGCATCACAACCTATGATATTGGTCATGGAAAAATCCTCATTAGACTCAAGACTCCCATAGTCAACCTCATGGCAAAGTGGGTGTATGTATGGGAATAATCAGACGTCGTTGCATAAGGCCTTACTTTCTTCAAGGAAATCTTACAGTTACCTAAATTTCTTGCGGTTGGATTTAGTGCCAGCTCTAGCAGTAATCTTTTCAAGTAATCACGAGACAGATGTGCTCCATCAAGATATTTGGTTTCAGCAAGGCGGGGAGCCTCTATACTTTGGTGTAGACGTCCGTCAATATCTAAATGCCACATTTCCAAGACGGATAAGGCGTCGAGGAGTAATTGAGTGGCTACCGCGCTCCCCAGAGTTGACTCCCCTGGTTGTTCTGTAGGGTTATTTAAAACTAAAAATTCATTTCAACAGACAAAATAATTTAAAGGAGTTATAGAAAAGAATACGCGCTAAAGTGAAGCAAATTCATCCTAACATTTTTGAGCGCGGTGTACCAAGTGCTTACACTCGTATCGCTCAATGCCACAGATGGAGAACAATTTGAATATTTACGCTAAATTTTGTTTACTTTCCTTAGTTCAATAGATCTTTCGATTAAACTTACGTGTCCATTTCTTCAAATAGTTAATGCTATCTTTTCAAAAAAATTGTTATGTAGCGTACCAATTTTTTTAACAACATTTAAGTATTAAACGGGTCTAAGGAAACGCAGCAAAAAATATGGTTGTCATTAAAAAAACTATGATAACGTCAATATTGAGAAATAGGTGACGACATAAATGTAATTTTTACCTCATAAGTTGGCAGTTGAAAAGATGAAATTGACCTGCCCGAGCGTTTTTCTTGAAAAAATTAAATCACACATTTATGAATTATGCCCCAAAGTGTATCATTACACTGGGCAGTGTGTTTCACTTAAAATCGGTAAACCACATTTTTTCCTTGTTAAAAAGTCTGGACGCAGCAAGTGCGTTATGGTAGTGAATTTTCATATAAATGATCTGTCACCTAACATTTTTTCAATTTAAACGCGTATAACTTTTTTCTTGAAACGTACAGATCTAAATTTTCGTATATAGTTTACCTATTATGACGTACGCCTACATACCAAATTTGGTTATCATAGTTTTCTTATTTTTTTAGATATTTTTTTTCTGGAAGGAAACTCAAAATTTTAGCGGAAAACCCTGTCCGATTTTCCTGGCTAACGAACTCATCCAAGCCAATATATATATATATATATATATATATATATATATATATATATATATATATATATATATATATATATATATATATATATATATATATATATAATGTGTGGCCATCATAAAGTTCTTACTACACACCAAAATTCAACTTTCTAGGTTTATAGAAAATTGAGAAATTTGAAACATTTAAAGAAAATTCGCTACCATGACGCACTTGCTGGGTCCAGAACTTTTTCTTTTTTTTTAATTATTAAGATTAAAACGCGACTGGTTATACTTTTTCGGTGTGTTGTAGAGAAGTTCGTTAAATCAGCTGAATTTATTCTTTTTGCTGTTAATTTTTGGAATAAATTTTAAAACCATAGCATTTTTGAATAGACAATGAAGATATCGGAATAAATATATACCATTTGCCTGTTCCATACTGTACATACATACATACATCTATCCATCCATTTTCTATATTCAATGAATAAGCTATTTTTTAATATGTATATTTCAAAAGGAAATCGACAATAAAATATTCGTTTTCTTATTAAACTAGAGGGTCGCGAGCTGCTTGGAACGAAACAGAAATCACGTGCAGATTTCATAATTCTTGATTTGTGTTGATTAAGAGCGGAGTGTGTAATTTTGAAATGAGAATTAATTAACAAGTGGAAATTAGTTTCGTGGGTAAATTGGCGGACCACGGAGAACAGAAATGCTTAATACTGCCACTGAGATACAGCGTTGCCATTATCCTCCCAAGAAGTTACAGTTATTTAATCAAAAAATGTCCTGGCAGTTGTAACATGTCCTGATATTATTTTTTATTAAACTCGCTCATATCGGTTCATTTGTTGTGGAGATTTCAAAAATTATGCTACAAATATTGCCTTATACTTAGCTAACCAAGGCATCACACGCCCAAGATGTATGGACATGGAAAACCTTAATTCAGCATTGCCTGGTCAACAAAATAAATAACACAATACAACAATGCTGTTTCGCTGAACACTAATAAATGTAAAAAATATTAAGAAACAAGATATAAACATGTACAAATTATAATTAAACAGACACATATATAAACAACTGTGCGAACTTGTTAATTAACTAAATATATACACAGAAATGGCATTAGATACTCAACGACTCAATCCATACTATTTGTGTATCAAGAAATTCTGCAAAGAATAAAACGAGGACTGTAGCAGAGTCTCCTTAATGCCCCTTTTAAAGTCTTATGGTTAGAACATCGGTGGTTCAGTGGTAAAGACGTGTACCTCTGAACCGAGGGATACCGAGTCTGATTCCCAGAGTTTTCCTTTCACTTTTTCAGTACATCCTGTACAATTAACACCAACCGATGTTCTGGCGTTGTATTTGAGCAAGTTTAAGGGCTGCACGTTCCGCTTTTCGGAAGGGACGTAAAGCCGTCGGTCCCGTGTCCATGCGATGCTGGGAACGTTAAATGTACGATCCTAACAAAAAGGCAGGGGTTCGGCAAAATTTCCAGGATAGTGAAGTGAAACTGCTTCCTGGCGTCAGTGATTGGCCATAGTCGCGGAAATAGACCGACCTAAAAGAAAAAAAAGTCTTTTAATTGTCTTGCCCTTATAAATTGTGGCACCTTCTTATACATATATATATATATATATATATATATATATATATATATATATATATATATATATATATATATATATGTGTGTATGCATGTATGTATGTATGAGCCAAGGGTTAAACAGGGATCTAATAGAGTTTGAGCTACAACATACATATCGGACAAGACAGGTAAACCAGATGGTTCAGCCTCAGACCAAGATCATTGGTGTTTAAAAGTGTGTGAATTTGTTGAAGGTCTACAACAAGATACCGAGTAGAATCAGGGAGCAACCATTTAGAAAGTTTAGAAAAGACTTGAAAGAGTTATTGTGTGATGTGGCATGATGTGTTTTTAACTGTCAAGTATGTTTCCTTTTATAGTTATGTGATGTCTTGCGTTTTGGATGTTATTCAGGGAGTAAATTTTTAGTTATTATGGTTGTGGATTGCTTGTGTATGCTTTTTTGATTATTATTATTACTAAGTGAAGATTGAAACCTGTGATGAGCACTGGTAAGTATACTTGGAGAAACCCAAATCATCACAACACATCTTTTTAAAGAACTAACGATCATTTCGCTAACAACGTTAGCTTGATCAGAGGATGGAATAATCTTCTTCAGAATATGTCATCCTCTGATGAAGGTCACGCTGTTAGCGCAACGATCGTTAGGTCTTTAAAAATATATTTTGTGGTCATTTGGGTTTCTCCAAGTGTACTTATTATTATTATTCTTTAGATATTTTATTTGTACCGCATTTTTTTACTTCCTGACTTGTTCTACATACATAACTTATACCAGAGAACTAATAAATATGCCTATGGCTATTTCTATGTCTATGAGCTCTAGGGGATCTTATATGCGATCATTTAAACATATTTTTCATAAATTGGAAAGTCATTTCCTCTCTATAAGCTTGTTTTTAAATTACAACTACATGAAAAAAAAATCTGGATGCAGAAAGTGCGTTATGACAGTGAGTTTTTTAAAAATGCTTCTAATAGCAAATGTCTTTTTCTTCGAAGAAAAGAGGCAGTAAATTTGGTTACCAGTATATAGTACAAACAATGTACCACATTTCATCAAAATAACTTTATTGTCTGAAAAAGTACAAAAATGGTCCGAAAATAAACTTTAATGGTTCCGAAAAAGCTGGTCCGATTTTCCTCCCAACTTGCAAAAACATAATTTTGCGTTCAAATTTCCAAACATTTTTTTTTACGAAAACTCGAAAACATTTTTTTACAATACCTTACTAAACATTTATTATTAACTACCAAATTTCACAAAAATCTTACAAAAAGTAATTTCTACGGCAACACAAACAAATTTCTGCGAAAACTGACTAAATTTTTTTGACACAAAGATTTGCTAAAAGATTACATAAAATTTAACTTATATGCCTAATCTGTGATTAAAATTAAAAATAAAATAATTTGTTTCCACGAAAATCCATTAGAGCATTAAAGCGAACGTTTCATCAAAGAAAATTTATCAAATCTATGTATAAGAAAATTCTCCAGTAAAAGAAAACTAATAAAAATAAATGAAATAAATAAGAAACTATTCAAAATCTGATCTGAATACGGAAATAGATACTTTTTCTGTGGATTCACAGAGAAAATGCGTTTGTTTGGCGATGTTGAAAAAAAGAAAACCGGTTGCAGAGTAGAAAACAAACATGCTGAGGTGACAGAAGAAATCTCTACTTCTGTGTTAACTATGGAACGGTTTTACCAACTATGGGCAACAATATCTGCTATTAACATTGAAGTTAGAGTATTAAAAGTCCTTAACCCTTGATTAGTGACCTTTTTAACAAACAGTCGCTAAAAAATATTAGGATTACATAATATGGATGTTAATTGCACTTGTTGATATTAAATCCATACGTAAACATTTAATATACTTTATTATTTCACTAACTGAATAAACTATACATTTAACTATAAAACAATCACAGACAGCACATAACAGATAACTGACCGAGCGTGGAGAGACGTATCTTCACTGTGTCGGTTAGTAGCGAGGAGAGAGCGAGAGAGATCCCTGGTGTCTCTTATATAGTAGTTCTTGACAGCTTGCTTTCGAATAACGTAACGCAACGTTTTAGCTGTCAAGAGAAACATAGGGTAGTGTTGACTAAAACACTGCGGTCGGAACCACCGCCACACATAATGTGAGCAGATAACGTTAAAATTGAATTAAAGACAAAAAAAGAGGAAAAAGTAAATGAAAAGAAAATGCAGTCACCAGTGAGATTTGTCCCCCGACGTTCCTTTGTTGACGAGTCGGTCATCTGACTCTCCGGCCATTGTAGCACGCAAAGTAACGTATAATAAAAAGTAGATAACCGATAATGAACTTCGGTTATTTATTTGTAATATGTAGATGCATTTTGTTGCAAATATTGTAATCAAATAATGAAATATTCTACAATTGTATCTGCAATTGCAATATTTATCATTCAGAAACCGCATTAATTATAGAAGCTTTATCTAAACATGACTAATTTTCACGTCCAACATCTTCACTTTGACATTCACAGGAGGAAAACTATACAATTTTGTCTCGTACTTCTAGAGCTTTCAGCCCGAAGAAAAAATAAACGTTATTTGTAATGTTTAACAGGTTTTGTTGAACACATACAATATTTTGATATTGCGTCATGTCTTACTTTTAGTGGCACCGAAAATTTTCTTAATTAAATGCCTATAACTTTTTTTTCTTTTAACTCAGCGATCTAAATTTTGGTATATAGTTTACCTTCTACAACATAAATTTGCTTACCATTGCTCCGGCCATTGTAACACGCAAAATAACGTATAATAAAAAGTAGATAACCGATAATGACCTTCGGTTATTTATTTGTAATATGTAGATGCATTTTGTTGCAAATATTGTAATGAAATAATGAAATATTCTATAATAGTATTTGCAATTGCAATATTTATCATTCAGAGACCGCATTAATTATAGAACCCTTATTTAAACATGACTAATTTTCACGTCCAACATCTTCACTTTGACATTCACAGGAGGAAAACTATACAATTTTGTCTCGTACTTCTAGAGCTTTCAGCCCGAAGAAAAAATAAACGTTATCTGTAATGTTTAACAGGTTTTGTTGAACACATACAATATTTTGATATTGCGTCATGTCTGACTTTTAGTGGCACCGAAAATTTTCTTAATTAAATGCCTATAACTGTTTTTCTTTTAATTCAGCGATCTAAATTTTGGTATATAGTGTACCTTCTACAACGTAAATCTGCTTACTAAATTAAATATAATGGTGTTATACATTCCATTAAGCTTAAGACACCTTTGCTACAAATTATTGTAAACACTATGTGGTTTTCTTTATAGTCATATCAGAAACTCTCAGAAACTTGGAAGAAATTTTATTAGCAAGGCAACAATGCTTTCTGTAGTACGATTGTGCCAGCGGCAATAGACCAATTTAATCCAGCAATAATCATAAATCATTTCTGATACTTAACACTGTTATATTGTGTACTGCACAGTCAGAACAAAGTGTTCCCCCCAATACACATTATATTGGCTTAGCGCTTAACGATGCATAAATATGATAAATAGCTTCTAGTAATTGTGTATTTTATATCCCAAAACGAACACTGGCAACGTGTTTCCTTAACAATGGACTCCTCCATACCACTGTCTCAAACGGTTGCAATCTAATTCCACCTAATTTTAGTTTAACCTTCGGTGGTGAAAACGCTCAGAGGAGGATTAGACACATTTTAAGGCAATCACGTTTGGGTACATGGAAAAGTAAGCACCTACTTCTAGACATAGGGATTGTATTAACAGCTACTTTTGGCCAGGGCAATGCTTCTGAGGGAAGTGTGTACATTTATCCTATTTCACAGGATCGTATCTTACAGGTACAGTGTGAGTATTATAAATGATAACCCCCTTTTATTTTCGTTATTTCTGGGCGAATTTATCCCTTCAAACCCCCTTTTATTTTCGTTATTTCTGGGCGAATTTATCCCTTCAAAAACTACTTTTGTACAATTTTTAACGTAGTTTCTGAATCTACTATCGCTTTTTAAGGATTTTCAAAAATGTACGGGTGCAACAAAAAATATATATTTTTTAAATGGAACACCCTCTATTTTTTTACATATTATAATTTTTCGATTTTTTTTTTTATTACAAAAATATATAGTTATAGTACATTTGGATAAGCAGTTTTTGAGTTATGATGAAATGTGTAAAACGACATATCTGTTTACGTATTACTCAATAATATACGAAGTACCCTTGGAAATAAAATTTGAACGTTGTATAAACGTCAAAAAGGTTAAGATTTGTTAGTGCTTTTTCTATTAGAAATCTTTATTGTGTGCAAAAAAGCGATCGTGCCTTATTATAGTTTAGCGAATAGGCGTAGAATTTTAGAAATATTCTTATATTGTAATAAAAACATGACTGCTTCACAAAGGGAGTTTACAAGACTATCCGAATGAGACTGTGCCTGGCAAAGGAACATTCAAGAAAATTTACAATAAATTTTGTGACACAAATTCATTAAAGAATGCAAATAGAAGACAAACGAGGAATACTATTGGTGAGGAAATACAAATGAATATTCTATTATCGGTTATAGAAGAGCCAGGGCGGTCTACTTATTTAAAGATTTAAATGTAAGCCAAAGCAGCGCTATGCAACTTTTAAAAGAAATAAGTATAAACCTTTTCACATTCTACCTGTTCAACACTTAACCGAAAATGATCGTCGACAGAGAATACTGTTTTGCCAACAAATTATTGAAAAATATGAGGAAAACAATGATTTTTTTGCGAAATGTGTTTTGGACTGATGAGTCGTCCTTTTCTACAGCTGGCTTGTTTAATAGACATAACAAACATCATTGGGCTATAGAAAATCCACATATGGTAAAGCAAATAAAAAACAATGACGTAAAACTGTCAATGTGTGGTGTGGGATACACCAAAACAAAATAATTGGTCAATTTTTTCACATATTTTTTCACAGGTGTATTTTATCTTTTCCATTTGCTACAAGTGCAAGTTGAGGAATATTTAGATGACATGCCAGTTATTCTAAATTTAAGAGCAATCTGGCAGCACGACGGAGCTCCCCACATAATGTTAGACCTGTGACGAACTACTTAAACCACAAATATGACCTCTGGATAGGAATCCATTGGCCGGCTTAAAGCCCCGATTTAAATCCGCTAGATTTTTTCCTTTGGGGTGCTCTCAAGAACAATATTTATAGTGAAGAACTGTCGGGGGACACTGTGCATTTAAAACAGCTTATACGACGAGAAATAAATTATTTTAACGAAAATGCAGCGGTATTTGAAGATGTGCGACCAAATTTTTTACGGAGATGTTTCAAATGCTTAGAAAACAACGGAAGTTATGTAGAAGATACAATGTAAATCTTTATATTATTTTCTAATTTTTGTAAGTTTGATGCTTTTATTTTATTTGTTTCCTTGTGTATGGTTTCGTTATATATTTTGTTGTGACAACCATTAAAAAGATATCTTAGCTAGTTTTGTATCATAATTAACTAATTATTGACAAATCATATTTTTAGGATAAACTAATAGTTTTACGTTTGTATGCAAAATTAAAATTTTGTTTCCAAAGGCTACTTCGTATATTATTGAGTAATACGTAAACAGATTTGTCGTTTTACATATTTCATCATAATAAAAAAACTGGGTATCCAAATGACCTATAACCATATATTTTTGTAATTAGAAAAAAATTACAAATTATAATATGTAAAAAAATATAGGCTGTTCTATTTAAAAAAGTATATATATTTTGTTCCACCTCGTACATTTTTCAAAATTCTTGAAAAGCGATAGCAGGTTCAGAAATTAAGTTAAAAATTGTTCAAAATAAGTTTTTGAACGAATCAATTCGCCTAGAAATAACGAAAATAAAGGGGGGTTATCATTTATAATACTCACCCTGTACTACTGCTGTAGCCGCATGTAAAAACTGAATGACAAATATCTGGAAAACCGTCAACTTTAACGACATTTATGCAGTGCACTTTTTTATTTAAAGAAATCGTATGAATGTTATTATTTAACTGAAAAAAAGTCTGAACGAAGCAAGTGCGCTATGGTAGTGGATTTGCATAAAAATGTTTTTGATAGCAAATATGTCTTTTTGTAATGAAAGCAGGCATCAAATTTGGTTACCAGTATAACCTATATAGTAGAAATAATATACCATCATATGTCACAAAAATAACTTTATTGTTTGAAAAAGTACAGAGATTTTCCGGAAATAAACTTTAAATGTTTCCGAAAAAACTGGTCCATTTTTCTTGGGCAACGAACCCCTGCTAGCTACCCACCTACCAAGATTAAATTATTCACAAAAAGCTTTTCAACGAAGGTAGCGAAAAAAGTTTGCATGACAAGCAAACAATTCTTTTGCGAAAGTCCGAAAACTTTTTTTTTTGAATAACTTATGAAACATTTATTATAAATTACCAAAATTTCACACAAATCTTGCAAACAATGATTTCTACGAAAACAGAAAAACATTTCTGCGAAAAATGTCAATTTTTCACACAAAAAAATACCAAAAGAATACATAAAATTCAAATTATAACCTAATATGTAATTAAGATTGAAAAAAATCTAGTTTTTAAACTTTTTTCCAAAATTTTAATTAGTGGAAGTAAAGGAAGATATAAGCGAAAGATATTGATATCTTCATGCAACAAGCTGTAGGAAATAAGAACATTACTTAAGTCTGCCACTTTAAAGTCTCATTTGACATTTGTTAAAACAATTTATCGACTACTTATATATTGTGAAAATGTAAAGGTAGATAGTCTTATCAAATAAATTATTTATTACCTTTTTGTAGCAAGATTGATTTAAATATTTTAGTATTTTTCTTCAAAAATTTTCCTAAATAATCACATAATCTCATCTAATCATGATATTCGGTTGCAAAGGTAAATATTTACAGAACTAGAGTGTTGGTATAGGAAGTGTTATACAAAAGTTGAAGCAGAGGGCATGCCCCTTACTTGCCAAAGCATAGGATGCTCCATTTGAGAAAATTGAGTTACTGTCGTTTGTATAGACTAAATAACACAACGTGTTAAAAAATAAAATCTATTTTTTAACACTTTGTGTTATTTGGAGCTGGTGACAACATACTACTTGGTTCCGCAACTAGGTGGCGACACGCTCACCACACACTTAGTGTTGAAAGGCTGGCTACTATAGCCGTATTACTTTATAGGTGTATTTTCGCAGCTTGGTATGCCGTACTGACAAGCTCTAATTAGAGCGAAACCGGTCTACGGTTCTAATTGTTGTGAGAATGCATCTAGCCTTACATACTTTGTCCCTATATTAGGGTGGAAATCGGCCAGGACTAACAATTTACTAAAATTGTTAGTTGGTTGTATACAGTCTCTATTTTTTAAACACTTTGTGTTATTTGGATCTGGCGTGACAACATACTACTTGGTTCCGCAACTAGGTGGCGACACGTTCACCACTTACTAGCTAGACAAAGTTGTTGTCAAAAGGTTACCGGTAAATGCAATAGATGAATTTAGTCGCAGCCCTGGGAGAGAGTTTTATCCAAAATATGTCTTTTCTTCCAGCTTCTAAATTGGGGAGTCTGGTACAGGGTAGATTGCCACGGACGTATGCGCACACGCCTCCATGCAATCTAAAGGAAGTAAGGAGCTCATACTCCGGGAAGTTAAGGTGGTTGGTGGTGGTGGACGGAGTTCAGGTTAGAATTTAGGCCACATATATTCGAGAAGGATATATTAAATCTTGATGCCGGTGCCCCCTGTACACCCCTCTCCCGAAGGTCCAAACGGAGGGGTATTTTATCCCTGGGATCTTTTTTACATCGAGGAACCACCACCATTTTTGTTTATAAGGGAAACCGACTCATAAACCAGAACTGCAAACGTCCCTTGGGACTTCACCGGCCTTTGATGTAAGGGGTCGTACCTCCTCGGGCGTGAAAAAATCCTTTACTATCACGTAAAGGAAAAGTTCACTACCACCTGTTTGACTCCGATTAGTCGCCTCGTACGACAGGCAGGAGTTACCGTGGGCCTATTCTTTTAGTTAGTCCCCGGACCCACAGGGGGCAAAGCTTGAGAGTGATGGTGTGTATAGTAATATGATAGTGCCGTATGGCGTACAACCAGTTTGTGCTAAATTAATAGATGCACTACATAACATAAGACCAGAAAGGAAGAAAATAAAGAATGACTAGTACCTGCTCGAATAAGGAAAAATTTAAAGAACAGGGGAGATCGGAAATATACATATAAATGTATATGCATGTTAAAGGCCAGAGAGCAACATATATATATATATATATATATATATATATATATATATATATATATATATATATATATATATATATATATATATAATTTATTTTAAAGTTACTCTTGGCAAGAACGAAAACAACAATCTTTTCATGAAAATAAATGAAGTGGAACAGAGACTGTTTAAGTAACTTTATATCTATTAGCCTAATCTTCCACAGTGGCAAGCGTTTTGGTTTGTAAATTAAAACATCAGTGCTCTTGTTAATTTATTTCATTTATTTTTTTGTGATATGGCTCACCTAAGTGAATGATCGGTTATGGTGATCATCGTAAAAGGACATATGATGACATTTGTCATTTATTCAATGAGGTTTACCCTGACCGCCTACTTCTTAACGGTCTTACGGTAAAAAGACTTTACCAGAAATTTATTGAAACAGGGAGCGTAAAAAATCGCCTCAAATGCAGCCATTCTACAGCTGTTACTTCGGACGAAAAGACACTAGATGTATTGCTTGCTGTACAAGAAACTCCTAAAACATCTGCATTGGAACGAGATATCCAGATCGATTTTGCATCGGGAAATATATTTTTCCATAAGAGGGTAACATGCAAGAACTTTTTGCAAAGGATTTTGAAGAAGGATTATTCAACTACGTTGTTTTCTCTGATGAAGCTGCCTTTTGTCTTAATGGTAGTGTAAACAGACACAATAACTGTCGATATTGCTCTGACAGTAACTGGATGGAAGATATTTTTACCCAATATCCTTAGAACCTGAACGTATTTACCAGAACTGTCATCATGTAATTGGACCCTTTTCTTTCAAGAAACTTAACAAGTTCATGCCATCTAAGATTATTACGAGAACATATTATGCCTGGTATCAGATAATTGTTTCGAAATAATTTTCTCAATTTTCTACTTTCCACAAGATGGCGCCCCACCTCATTTCAGTCGAGCGGCAAGGAAACACCTTAATGTTATATTTCCTAACCGATGAATAGACATAAGAGGACCATTGAGTAGCCAGTTGTGTCTCCAGATTGGTGTCCACTTGATTTTTCCATGGGGTCATTTAAAAAGCTTTGTTTACAACGATCGACCTGAGAATTTGAAGCAGTTCTGAGGCCAAATTGTCACGGCCTTTCAACCAGTGTCTAACGGATCACTGCAGAACTGGATTCATCAGTTCAACAATAGGATTTACTGTTGTCAAGAAGTTCAAGGGAGCCAATTCAAGAATCTTATTCAATAAACTAAGATTTTACCATTTTCCAAAATAAACTTCATAACAATCCGAATGTTTCGTTCCTGCCAAAGGTAACTTAGAAATAATTAATACCACCAAAAGATACGAAGAATACGCTTTCCAAACATGAGTCGCATGACCCCATCTCCTTATTTAATAAACTAAAGAGTTGTCATCCTCAAAAAAGAGATAGTTAAAAAATGTCGGTAATGCCACTAAATCATCGCAAATAATCTGCTAAGCAACCCTTCATATTTTGAGTCCGTTGCCTTTCTCGGTTTAAAAGTTATGGTCTTGTTGTGTTATGCACTTAGGAATTCGCAAGCCTCTATATGCATGTAAGGTGAGTCAGCTTATAATATTAGGAATTTACTAGTAAATAAGAGACGTAAGTCTAAGACGAAAAGTATGTATAAATATAGGTCGTGAAAGGTTTTCTTTTTGAGATAGAGGGTGATTAAAGTTGACCTCTCATGATGATTTTAATCAATAATTTCTGAAATGTCTTCAGATAAAAAGCTAATTTTTTGGTAGACATCGCAAGCTTTTCAATGCCAGTAAGATGTCAATAACAGACATTAAAATGTGTCTATGGGCATGCTTGCGGGTGTTGAGGTAAGTAACATGTTGAATAATTTTATCTCGATGCACTTCTTGCATTTTGACACCAACTAATAATATTTCAGATATTTCTGCACATAAAATACATATTAGTCTTAAGCTGATATAATGCACCGATTACGAGAGACCCGGACTCAAAAAATTCTGGACACAATGAAAAAAAGTATCTAAAAACTGTAGTGTGGCTTTGAAGACATTTAAAAAAATACATTTGGTATTATTAAGCTCCAATATCAATTAACTTGACACTAGACAAGAACAATAATAACGTTGCTAGAAGTTAGAGAAAATCTAGTAAATGTTCAACATAATACCTGCTTTGTGCAATGCGTAGTCGGCAACGTTTTAAAATAGACCGCCTTTCTCCAGCCAAATAATGAGTCCTTACCTTCCGACATGCACTTATTATACATCTAGCGCCTTCTCCTGTTTGAACAGGAACTGAAATGAACCCTTTCTTTGAGGCAACTTCACATAAAGAACTCCAAAGGGCTTAAATCTGGAGAATCGTGAGGATCAATGAAACTGGGACTCCGTGTCCGATCAACTTACCTAAATAATTGGCATCTAATCCAGCTTGTACATATATTGCCAAATAAGCCGGATCATTTAACTGTAACCAAGCTTAGAGTCTCAAACTAATCGATATGCCATCCCAGATATACGAACGCTCAGTTTGTAAAAACAGTGGGAAATTTTCATCATTAACTTGTTTTGACAGAAAATAGGTCCCAAACAGTTGATTGTTAAAATTTCCCACCAAACCAAAAAGAACTTGTGCTGAAAATTTTGTGGTCCAAGAGCATGAGCATTTTACTGTTCTCAAACATGTTTATTATGAAAATTTTGACTCTAGGTCGGGTAAATCGGGATTCGCTACTTCATAATATTTGCGACGAAATATTCACATTATTTTGTGTGCAGTTCAGAAGCCACTGGCAAAAATGTACTCTACGTTTTGCATCGCCAAGATATAAACCTTTCACTGCTTGCAGAATATATAAATGCATATGATTCCGTTTTGAAAACTGACATATTTTGACACAGGACAGCAGACACTATTCGGGTACTTGTGGTTGGGTTTATCTTAATTTATTTTAAAATGCGCTGTAATGTTCTTTCTTATCGAACGTTGCGTTGAATTCTACGTTCCTATTTTATGTCCTAAATTCGAAAACGATTATGCATTTGTGCTAGTAGGAAAGGATGCTGATGTCTTTGATGGGGATATTTTCTTTGATATTTCCTCGCTATTAGCACCGAGTATCCATTTGCAAAGTCATACACAAAATTAATATCAGTGTATTCTTCGTTTGTAAATTTAAATCGCATTTTAATGAAATAATGGATAAGTCCTATTAAAAAATGTTCAAAATCTCAAAATAAAACACTTTTTCCATCAAAAAAAAACATTTATTTATTAGAAATTGATGGCTTGCTTTGACATAAAACGTATACTTGTTTTAATTTGTGTTTATGTAATTCTGGTTTGTTTTGTAAAGAATTTTTGAGTTTAAATTCTCTCGCATCCATTCTGGCGACATAGGGCAATTATGTTTTTTTTCGTGTTAAAATGTCTGCGAAATTATCAGTTGGGGTCAACAATAAAAAGAAGTACATCCAGAAAAAAATATTCAACATTCTACTTACCTCAACCACTATAGGCACGTCTATAGACACATTCAATTTCTCTTTTATTTCTGTCTTGTGGGCTTTTAATTGTTAGAGCCCCCCAGCAAAAATCAGATTTCAATCTCAAAATGTTTCGAAAATTATTAATTAAAACCAGATGACAACTTTAATTACCCGGTATATCAAAAACAAAGCCTTTAACGACCTATATTTAAATTAACTCTTCGTTAAGTACACTTGGAGAACCCAAATCACCACAACACATTTTAAAAAGTTAAAATTTTAAAATAAATCTAGAATTATTCATCCTCTAATGACGCGGACTTGGTAAATGAAACGATCGTCAGGTTTTTTAAATGTGTTGTGGTGATTTGGGTTCTCCAAGTGTGCTTATCAGTGATAATCACAGGTTACAATCCTCACTTAGTTAACTTTTCGTTTTAAAATCAGATCTCTTATACATTGGTACATTTGCTGGCACTTTTCGAAACAAGTTACCAAGTATACATAAAATATTTATGAAATCGCGCTACCATAACGCGCGCTGCGACCAAATTTTTACTACTGTAGTAATGGTTAGTCGATTAATACCTTTATTGAAGAAAAAAGTAGTTTTATATTTACTTTGTTAGATAAACAATATAGCACGTTTAAACACTAACTATTGGAACATAAATTTAAGACCTTGCTAAATATATACTTCGTAATATTTGTTTTTTATAACCCGCGTTTGTTTCAGATGCTTTGTTTAGGGTTCACCAGTTTTTGCGTTTCAAATCGCCACTTGTTTTGAGTTTTGAGACCAATGAATATAACATAATCCTCAATGTATAATTTTTTCATTTCCTGAGTAATAAAATACTTATATCCTTAATGTGTATTATCTAATATATTTTGTTAACCACATACATTATTTTGGTCCTGTGCCCTTTTTTAACCTCCAGTGCCACCAGACTCCTATTTTCTTCATGTTTTTGAACGTGTACCAAATTTGGGGACAATAGATTTGTTGTTTCCCAAAAATCAACATTTTCTAGAAAGGAATATGTTCGTTAGGTTATATCTAAAATTCATTGATTGTTGTTGCCCTTACTTGGTGAAACTTGTCCATACTACACACAGACTTGGAGACTACTTCTCTGGCTTCACTGTTGGTTTTCGTTGGTGAAGGACGTAGCTAGCGCGTAAGCTAACTGGAGCAAGTGGCGCTTACGAATTCTGGATGTTCTAGGATGTTCTTCAACGTTTCTGTGACTATAGTTTTGCTGCTTGACAGCATTCTCAGACAGATTAAAATTGAATTAGTACTTTCTAATTAAATAAGTCAAAGAAAATAAATGTAACTATTCTTTTGAAAAAGTTGTAATAAGATAATAAGTTGATGTATGTCGATATTTTCGTTGTATAGAGACTGGTTTTATACTGTTATTGTTTAGTTATTTTATTGTTGTAACTGTTATCATAGTTATTATAGGCTAGTTCTATTTTTATGTTAAATATTGACATACATCACGTAGACATTTTGAAAGCCTCATCTGTCATCTGTGTTTCAATTTTATTTTCACTTTGATACATTTTTTGATCAAAACATCATATCATAACAAAGCAACAGATATTTATTTGTAGTTGTCTTGATTTCGTACTAATTCAATTTTAATCTGTCTGAGAATGCTGTCAAGCAGCGAAACTATAGTCACAGAAACGTTGAAGAGCATCTTAGAACATCCAGAATTCGTAAGCGCCACTTGCTCCAGTTAGCTTACGCGCTGACTACGTCCTTCACCAACGAAAACCAACAGTGAAGCCAGAGAAGTAGTCTCCAAGTCTGTATGTAGGTTATATCTATCTGAACGTGATTTCGAATATGGGTTCTAGCTGGTTCATGTTTATTATAAACCACAAAAGTGGTGATCTCCACAAAAGCGATTTTTTTCTAAGAAACTTCGGTAAAACATCCTTCTTATTTTTTAAACCAAATTTTCCATAAAACTTCGCTTTCATAACACACTTGCTTCATCAATACGTTTCAGTTTTCAGCAAACAGGATAGTTTTTTTATTACCTTTGTTTCACTACATACTTTAAATAAAAATACACATGTGCAACGAGTTATCGAATTTTTTTCACAAATATATCTCGAGACGGTCCTGCATATAGAGGGTATGCTACCGGTTGCGGCATGTTCTGAATAATGGGTGTTTCGCAATGCAGGTACACGCTAATGAGGTGTGATGAGCTCGTCTGACATAATAACGCTTCCACAGCCAACTAGTGTTAAATCTGAGTACATTTATTAATCATCAAATAAAAATACAATATACATTATCACGCTCTGTAGCGCCTACAGCCATCTCTGATATAACTCGTGACAACAGGTAGTGCTTTACATAATAAATTTCATTAGTGCTGATGCTGATGCTAATTTTATCAGATACTTGGAGGCTGTCACATCAATATGCTCCTTTTGGTATGAGCTCATTCTGGAGTATTATTGCTCACAAGAGAGACCTCGTTCTTCAAGGGAATGCTGTAAACAGATATTACGCATTTATTTCTAATTGAATTGACTGAAATGGAACAGCTTCTTTTCACATGGCAAAGCCCGTGACTTCAAACTTGAAGGAAGTAGGAAAATTCAGTACCAAATTTAATTTTATAGTATTATTATTATACCTTTTAGATGGAGTCGTAAAGGTATACTCCAACGGCGATTTTTTCAGTGCCGTTGCGTCTAAAGACTTGTTGTACAGATATCCGTTCCAAAACATTCTGAGTTATGAAACAGAAAAATAAAAAATTTTGATATAGGTGTGCGTATGTAGATATATTTTTCAAGAAAGAACTTTAAAATAGTAAGGCTAGATGCATTCTCGCAACAATTAGAACCGTAGACCGGTTTCGCTCTCATTAGAGCTCTTCAGTACGGCATACTAATTGTAGCAAAAATGCACCAAAAGTAATACGGCTATAGTATAGCCAGCCTTGTCCCTATATTGGGGTAGAAATGGGCCAGGACTGACAATTTTCTAAACTGTTAGTTAGTTGTATACAGTCTCTATTTTTTTAACACTTCGTGTTATTTGGAGTTGGCGTGACAACATACTACTTGGTTCCGCAACTAGGTGGCGGCACGTCCACCACTCACTTAGTGTTTTAAGGCTGGCTATACTGTAGTCGTATTACTTTTAGTGCATTTTTGCTACAATTAATATGCCGTACTAAGGAGCTCTAATGAAAGCGAAACCGGTCTACGGTTCTAATTGTTGCGAGAATGCATCTAGCCTTACATACTTTGTCTTTATATTGGGGTAGAAATGGGCCAGGGCTGACAATTTTCTAATTTGTTAGTTAGTTGTATACAGTCTCTATTTTTTTTTAACACTTCGTGTTATTTGGAGCTGGCGTGACAACATACTACTTGGTTCCGCAACTAGGTAGCGGCACGTCCACCACTCACTTAGTGTTTTAAGGCTGGCTATACTGTAGCCGTATTACTTTTGGTGCATTTTTGCTACAATTAGTATGCCGTACTGAAGAGCTCTAATGAGAGCGAAACCGGTATACGGTTCTAATTGTTGCGAAAATGCATCTACCCTTACATACTTTGTCCCTATATTGGGGTAGAAATGGGCCACGGCTGACAATTTTCTAAATTGTTAGTTAGTTGCATACAGTCTCTATTTTTTTAACACTTTGTGTTATTTGGAGCTGGCGTGACAACATACTACTTGGTTCCGCAACTAGGTGGCGGCACGTCCACCACTCACTTAGTGTTTTAAGGCTGGCTATACTGTAGCCATATTACTTTTGGTGCATTTTCGCTACAATTAGTATGCCGTACTGAAGAGCTCTAATGAGGGCGAAACCGGTCTACGGTTCTAATTGTTGCGAGAATGCATCTAGCCTTACATACTTTGTCCTTATATTGGGGTAGAAATGGGCCAGGGCTGACAATTTTCTAATTTGTTAGTTAGTTGTATACAGTCTCTATTTTTTTTAACACTTCGTGTTATTTGGAGCTGGCGTGACAACATACTACTTGGTTCCGCAACTAGGTGGCGGCACGTCCACCACTCACTTAGTGTTTAAAATAGTAATTTCGCAGTTTATTGCCAGCCATCTGGGCCAGGTAGTAGAGACCGAAGCAAGCTGCAATATATAATTTTTTTATTTACTCAAAGATTGTATGGAACAAAGAAATCCAAATATGGGTGGACATGTATATATTAGTCTTTGAGAAACATAAATAAGAAGACAATCCAAATATTGGTAGACATATTAGTCTTTAAGAAACATAGATAAGAAGTTAAATAACTTAAAAAACATTAATCGACAAATTACAAAAAGTTAAGAAAAGTCTGGACGCAGCAAGTGCGTAATGGTCGTGAATTTTCATTAAAATGTTTTAAATCGCAAAAATGTGTTTTTTAAAGCAGGCATCAAATTTGGTTACCTGCAGTGTACCATATATCATCATTAAAATAACTTTATTGTTTGAAAATGTACAACAATGTTTCGAAAATAAACTTAAAATGTTCCCTAAAAACTAGTTTTCTGGCCAACAAACCTTATAGGTTACTAACAAATTGAGCTATTCAAATTTAAAGCATTTAATCAAAATTCGCTATCATAACGCTCTTTCTGCGTCCCGAATTTCTGTTCTTACAAACATGCATTATAATTACGTGGTCGAAATTCGATACATTAAAAGTCAGCTCAGAACTGGCACGGACCGGGGTGATCCGTCTATCTAATTAAAACAAAGCATTGTTTAATCTATTTGGACTGAGCATATTTTAATAAAAAATCGCTACCATAACGCACTGGCTCCGTCCCGATTTTCTTTCCTTACAAACATACATTATAATTACCTGGTCGAAATTAGATACATTTAATGTCAGCTCAGACCTGACACGGACCGGGGGATCCCACTATCTAATTAAAACAAAGCATTGTTTAATCTATTTGAATCGGGCAGATTTTAACACAAATTCGCTACCATAATGCACATGCTACGTGCCCAGCGAACTTATCCAAGCCACTTAAAAGAAAGGTATTCACCAAATTTGATCGTCATCGGGGTATTATTTTTTGAGTTATCGGTGTGACACACACACACACACTATATATATATATATATATATATATATATATATATATATATATATATATATATATATATATATATAACCGAAGGGTATTGGTTTCGATTCCAGGGTACTCCTTTCACTTTTTCAGCACAAACTGTAAAATTAACATCAACCGAAGTTCTGGCATTGTATTTGTGCAAGTTAAATGTCTGCACGTTCCGCCCTTCGGAGGGGGCGTAAAGCCATAGGTCCCGTGTCCATGCGGTTTTGGGCACGTTAAAGATCCCTACCTTACAGAAAGGCAGGGGTTCGGCAAAATTTCCAGGATAGTGAGGTGAAACTGCTCCCTGGCGTCGGTGATTGGCCATAGTCGCGATATATATATATAAACATATAAAGTCTAAAATCGACCTCAGATTTGGGTTTCAGCGCTCATTTGTAGAATTTTTTTCAAAATTAAAAAGTAGCGATCTCCTTATTAGTGATTTTTTTTTAAAGAAAATCACGAATAGTTGATCGTGTTGCAATATACCCCAGTCTTACGGCATGTTGCAACATATGCTTAGGTAAATTGCAACACTTATTCAGAAGCTCTATTATCACTATTTCATTTCACACATATACAGGGTATGCCAATTAAAAGTACCTATTTGGAAAATATCGGAATTGAAAAAAAAAGAGACACGGCGACTGTGTCTTTAAGAGGGACACATGATGGCGTCAATATTGGTGGCTTGGAACATACACGCGCCTAAAGTACCCTTAAATTTTAAATGGAACCCTATTTTGAGTGATACCCCATTTGAAAGCTTTCTGATTTTTCGTTTATCTTTTAATACACTTTTTCAATTCAACGATCTGTTATACTTTAAACAAGACAAGTAAATACCCCGTAAAACCGTCACAAAGTCTATTGAATTTCAATTCGTAAAAATGGTTTACGCAATTGCTGAAAAAGTGGAAATGTTTGTTTTACAAAAATGACAATTGTGCACGACAGGCAGCACAGATTTTTAATTATCATCAGCCTGAGAAAAACACTTCGCATCGGTATGTCCTGGATTTAGTGCATAAATTTTGGGAAACTGGATAGGTTGCAAATATAAAGCATTAACGTGAGCAAGTCGTACGTAATAATGTAATGTAACCAAATTTGAGTCCCCACAAACTTGCAAGAAATTTCTGTAGCTTGTTGCCTCCCAGTTTTAAAAAGTAGTAAGTATCATCTACATAAAATTTATTTTGTACAGGAACTTAACCAAGACGATCCTGATCACAGCGTGGAGTTCTGTGAGACAATGAGTGGTCGCATATCTACCCAACGATTGTCGAAATATTGGAAAATGACAACACTTTGCCAGAAGAGGATGTGTGATTTCAGCAAGATGGTGCTCCAGCATATTATCCCGTAGCCGTACGTGATTTTCTTAATCAGAGCGTACCAAATCACTAGAGGTTCAATCTAGTGGACGCTCAGATCGCCAAATTTAACATTCTAAGAGTTTTTTTTGCGGGGCTCTTGAATATATATTTATGCAATACGACCAAACTTAGCTGAGGAGTCTCGTCGACAAATTGTTAAAGACTGTCATCAGGTAACGCCCGAAATGCTTCGAAATGTTTGTTCGGAAGTGTAGCAAAGATTTTATTAATGTGTAGAAGTGGAGGTAAAATAATTTGAACGTTTGATTAAACATTTTTTGTTCATTGATATTTTGTTCAAACCAAAATTAAAAACGTCGTATGTTGTCTTGAGCAGAATTGAGAAAGCTTCAAAATGTGCTGTCCCTAAAAATAAAGTGTGCCCACATTTTGCAAAGTAGACATTCCACCCATTCCTCGTCATATATATATATATATATATATATATATATATATATATATATATATATATATATATATATATATATATATATATATATATATATATATATAGACGTCGGGCACACTTCTTTATCATCAGATGAATTCTTCTCTTGTGTCTTCTTTTTTGTGCAGGCGTTTTTATTTTTGGACGCTAAACCCCGTGTAACAGTCTTACCTTTTTTTTAACTTTTTGCTGTTTCGCTACTAAGAGACTTTTTTCAGGCCTGTTTGCCAGAATTGCTTTTTTTTCCTTGCTATTTACCTCCCTTGGTGGAGCTCTAGGAAAAGTACGCTTGGAAGTTCCCTCGAGGGGATCGTCTAGTGTATAATTTAGTCATATCCTGAGTAAGATTACTGGATGATCCTATCCCAGGATACGGTAGCTCTTCCAGATTTTCTGCAAATGGATCTGGTCAATCCGTAACAAATGCTGATGAAAAATCTCCATCACTAAACACCTCAGGATTTAGTGGTGAAGTTCCAGCTGACAAAAATCCAGAAGCTATAGCTGGAGTCATTGCTCTTAGATGTGCCTCATTGATAATATTTGGTAGATCGTAGATGTTTAACTTCTTTCCTGGATTATTTTTCAGCCAAGCATTTATTCATGCAGCAAAGCCTTTTAAAAACCTGAATACGGATAAATCAAGACGCTGTAATCTGTGCGAACGGTGTGGTGGAAATGAAAGTAGAACTCTGCCGTTTTTGGGCATAAATATATCGCTGTAACACTAAGGTGTAATTAATTATTGTCCAGGGGTAGAAGCACTGGTTTTTCTAGAGATCGCTGGCTATATTCAATAAAGCGATTGATAAACATCACACAGGTTTCCCCATTTATCCATCCAGAACCATTGGCTGGTCCAATGCATTCTCTAGGACAATCCCTGATTGAATGTCCGCGGTGAGTTTTCCGATAAAAAATGATCAGTCATGACTGATCCTTGGACAGTTACAACTGGGGACATTGTTACTTATTCACCTCTTTTAGCTGACGTGGAAGCACATACTTATGTTCTTCCTTTGGTCGCCACTATTTTATTCGGACGTAAAAAAATTCGGTAGGACTCCAAGCCAAACTGATCATAAACGTCACGTAGTTTTTCAAAGAAAATAATTCAAAATTTCAAAATAACAAGGGTCGTCAAAAAAGCGACTGGAGAATCACAAACAGCATAGTTGACTGAGCTCATAATAAATAATGAATTCAGTACAATAGCTGACGAATCCAGAGATAATTCATGCATCAAACATTTTTGTTTAGTAGTTAAAATGTCCATTGAACATAAAACAGAAAATAATTCTGCGGACCTGATACCGGTACTAGAAACTACAGGAGCAGCACATGCCTGAGATATTTATATACTTTTTAACAAAACACAATATACATAAAACACACTTTATTAGTTTTACTTTCGATGGTGCGAGTAGTATGGTGGGTATCAGAAATTATTCAGTCAGCAGGCTACAGGAAAATATACCAGGCATATTCACAGTAAAATATATTTGCCACAGCTTTCACCTTTGGGCCCCCAATGCGTTCCAAAAGCTGCCAGAAAAAGTTGAACCAACAAGAGAGGTAAACCTAAGTAATAAGATGAATTTATCTTAGACAAATAAATATATATTTAGGTTTACAACTGCTTTTCGAATAGTCCAAAAAGACTTGAAAAATTCAAAGAGTTTCAATCATTTGTCGATGTTCTCCAGCCAAAATTCTTCACCCAAGTCAGATCCATTGGCTTTCATTAGAGAGCGTGGTGAAAAAAATTACTTTATAAAGAAGTAACGAAAGCACTAAAAACAATTTTACGTTTTTATAAAGAAGGCGATATTATTAGTTCTACAAGTATCGATCAATCAGATTTTACGAATCGCAGAAATGTTTTATTACTGGAAGATATTCATTTCTCAGCTGATAAAACTTTAAGCAATTTATAAAAAACAGGTTGAAAAGGGTTAAATTGAATTGTGTGAATTGTTATATTGAAAGTGTTCCACAAATTTGTACAAGATTTGCTCTTAAAGATTCCGTCTTTGAAAAGATGGAATTTACGGCTCCAGAAACCGTTAAATCTCGAAAAATCAGATCTATTAGTAATATTTCTACATTATTAGCAAATTTACTTAATGTCGATATACAAACAATTGACAATGAATGGTTGGTACTAAGAAACTTTGGAATCGATTTTAAGACCGCTTATCATGGTATATGTTAATTTTCCAAATACATTGCATCAATAAAAATTCTAGATAATAGTGGAGCACGTTTACCAAACCTAACAAGATTTGTCTTTAATTTACTTACTTTGGTTTCAAGTGCAAATGTGGAAAGCGTATTTTCTGTCGTAAATTTAAATAAACCAAAACAAAGAAATAGGTTAAAAACTTCTACTATTACAGGAATACTCCATGCAAAAAGTTTGGTAAATAAAAATAAATCTATATGTTCAAATTGCCCCATATCAAAAGAAATGATCAAAAACCTAAACCAACATATCTATGAGGCAGACACTGATTAACATTGTTTTATGTTTTATGCCAAGGATTTTTACTTTAAACAAATACTATATAATGACAATATGGGACACTCCTATGCTTTAGCATTGGTGATTTTTGTGACAAGTACACTAGCGCCACCACGCGTGAAGTACTGACAACTGACCGGGTAATTTGAATTGTATATTTACCTGCATGTTCTTAATTTAGCCAATTGGTTTATTATAGATGAATATAAAAACTTATACATGACAAAATAGTGAAAATTTTCGGATTATATAGTTACAAATAGAATTTGTATCAACAATCAGCTTGACACCTAAATGAATTCAGCATGAATAATTCTGCAAATTTCTCTTACCCATAATCTTATTTCATTATAATTTAAAATACTATCTTGAAACCGTGGTTAAACTACCATTTTAAGGGTAGGTATAGGAATATACTGAAAACTGTTTCTAAAGATATTAAGTTACAATCTGTACTTACCTATAAATAATTGTTCTAGGTATAAATGGTAGCACAGTACTCAATTTGCTATTTCTCCACATGAAAACTGTCTTATTAATCTAATATTTTAAAATATTTAACTGATATACTTGGTACATAATTAAGAAATTGTGCAGATGAAAGGTGATACTAACTCTTACTTCCGTGAATAAATCTATTATAGGGCTGAATCTGTTATTTCTACTTGTCTCTTTAAAAACTTGCTTTGGGAAGATAATTAAAAGCCTTTACCAAGTAAGATAATTTTAAACGTGAAAAAATGTGACAATTTATGCCATACTGAAATAAAAAAGGACACAGAAGAATATAGAAAAACAGTTTTCTTATACCATTTATTTTTAATGCAAAACTTTTTTTTCCTTCATATTTCCTTTTTTTTTATGCACTGGAAGACAAGTTATGATCGAAACCTTTCAACTACCCGTTTACGAAGTTTATCTATAAATAGGTACATGATGGTAAATATGACACAATAAATTATCTTCTGCGAACTGTACATATTGGCATAAAAGTGATTCTGAATTTTTCTTCTGCTATGTAAAAACTGGAACCTGTGATGAGCACTAATAAGTACACTTGGAGAACACCCAAATCACCACAACACATATTTCAGAGACCTTACAATCGTTTTGTTGACCAAGTCAAGATCTTCAGAGGAAGAAAAATTCTAACATAAAAAACTAGATCCCGTATATTTATATCGCGTCAAGGTAAACGAACTAGTCCGAAGTAAAGTTGTCGTCCAAGACATCGTTTGTTTATTGCGCAGTGAAACAGATCGGAGACCTGCTTTAATCTTTTGGTCGACAAATTTATGACCCTTATCTAATATAGGTATTAAAAGGACCAGAGTTCTTTAAAGAAACGGCACGTTTCTTTTCGATCTAGAAATTTACTATGTGGATATTGGTTCATGCCGATAAAGACATCTGGTGAGATAATGTTGAGTTTATGTTTGTTTATCTCACCAGATGTCTTTATCGGCATGAACCAATATCCACATAGTAAATTTCTAGATCGAAAAGAAACGTGCCGTTTCTTTAAAGAAATCTGGTCCTTTTAATACCTATATTAGATAAGGGTCATAAATTTGTCGACCAAAAGATTAAAGCAGGTCTCCGGCCTGTTTCACTGCGCAATAAACAAACGATGTCTTGGACGACAACTTTACTTCGGACTAGTTCGTTTACCTTGACGCGATATAAATATACGGGATCTAGTTTTTTATGTTAGAATTTTTCTTCCTCTGAAGATGTTGACTTGGTCAACGAAACGATCGTAAGGTCTCTGAAATATGTGTTGTGGTGATTTGCGTGTTCTCCAAGTGTACTTATTTGTCTTCTGCTTCAAATCATATACACGTTTCGTCATCCTTTGGCACCCTATGAAATGTCTTTGATAGATTTAGAACGTTATAATTCGAACAATTATAGATTGCACACACCGAACCACTAACATTCATTGTAAAAAACACAGCTCAAACTTAATTATACACAGTTAAACACCAGCAATTACTAGTGTTACACGTTCTCGAATCACGTAACATCAGTACTATCCGATAGGGGCGCTGATATTCTTCAAACACGAAATCAGCCGGAGTGTCCTGTATTGTCATTATAAAGTATTTGCTTTCAATTATGATTAAGTTTTTATCTTATATTTTTGTTTGTTTTGTGTATTGAATAGATTTTAGAAAATACTAATTGTTATCGATAATTCGATAAACACTTTGCTAGAGGCTACAACGACTATCGCGCAATCTTATGCGTTTTTTTACATCTCAAATATTTTTTCGAAATACTTCTCATGCAATATTTATGTGGGATCGGGCAACACTACCGAGAACCATTAAGTTAAATGTATCTCGTACATATGGCGGCGCCTTCTTATCCTTCAAAAATATTTTGTACATTGTAGCAATTTGCCCCTGTTGGACTTACCCCGGTCTCCCCTAGTTCCTGTTTTCTAGGTAAGATGGAATTCTGTGTTTTCGAGGCATTAAATATAATACCTGACTAAGAACTAAAAAAATTAATAATGTATTTATTCGCCAGTAGTATTTCTCCAAAACGAAATTGGTCAAACAAATAATTTCTCTTGTTTAGCCCAGCACCATGTAAAATAGGACCCAATATATTGCATCGATAGTTGAATATGAATATTTAGATCGTTGATTACACCCCCGGTAAACATTATATTAACTTTTCCGATATTTCCCATCATATTGCCAAATGAATATTCATGTTATTAAAGTTTATGTAAATAGTATCTAGTATCCGCAATTTGTTGATATTATATGACTATAGATGTATGGTATAATGTTGAGCACATATACGGTACTAGGATTTTATTACATCACACCTCTAACGATATTTATTACAACGTTCTGCCACCAGGAGTAATTTAACCCACTTATACTCGCTCATATACTGATGTCATTAATAACGTCACTTGTAAAATTTTACAGCTATACCCACATATTATGGTGAAAAAGTTACTTTGTCGAAGCCACAAATACAACAAATCTATTGATTTTATACACATATACGATATCCAGTTTTGTCGCAGTCACCAACAAAGTAATTGTCACTTAAAAAACAAAGATTTCATTTTAGTTATAATTTTTTGATTTTACAGGCAAAAATCTTGTAGGTTGATAGTGAACGCAAATTGTCTGCTATTTTCTCGTGTAATATTGAAAGAGCGGTCTCCTCTGTTAATCCTGGAAAAAACAAGTATATCAATTAGATACAGGCGAATATTAACAGGTGGCGATATTCTACGGCAGAGCTCAATATATCCGTTATTATACAAGATGGGAAATATCTATATACGTGAATTATAGGGGATGTTACGGTCCATCTCCAGAAATCATTTTGCCGGTCACAGAGTGGCACATAAATGTTTTTTTTAATGTAACACCACTTATATTATCACATTTCTGCATCTTCCATAGAATTCTTATGCAGGCTGATAGAGAAAAAACTCTGGACGCAGCAAGCGCATTATGGTAGTGAATTTTTATTAAATGCTTCAAATTTGAATTTTTACTAAAAGAATGTAATATGATTCCCGCTTTCGAGTTATTTGAATTCCTATGCAACTTTTTTACCTTTTTCTTCACGTATGAGAAATTTTGATGCGGCGTTTTTACCAACAGATATCGGGGCCCCATGGAAATTAGGCCTTAAGGGGTTCCCGCTCAGATTATTTATCTAAAAAATCACGATCTCAAATAGTGGCTAATTTTAGAAAATGTAAACTGCCATAACTCATTTTAGCGAATTTTTTTTAACTTCGCTAATGAGGATATCTGTGTTTATATATATATATATATATATATATATATATATATATATATATATATATATATATATATATATATATATATATATATATATATCCGACCGATAACTCAAAAAATAATAGACCAATCTTGATCAAATTTGGTTAGTACCTTCCTTTTGCAAGTGGCTTGGATGAGTTGGTTAGCCAGGAAAATCGGACCAGGTTTTCCCGGAAAATTTTGTGTTTTCTTTCTAAAAAAATTAATATCTCCGGAAGTAAAAAAGCAAGGGCAACCAAATTTGATAAGCGTGTTTGTATTATAAAGACTGAACTCTGTACCAAAATTTAGGTCTCTCGCTTTAAAGACAAAGAAGTTTTGGGCAGTTAAAGAAACAAATTTTGGAGTTTTTCTCAAAACGTCAAACTCGCAATTTTAAACGTCAAAATTGGCAATGTTTAGGCAAAGAACGTGAAACAAATACGGATTTTGAAAAAAAAAATGTTGCGAGAAGAGTATTCTGCAAGCCCTTAAGTTTCAGATTCAACCGTCATTGCCCTTAATTTTACGAAAATGTTTACAGAAATGTCATTTCAAATAGACCCTTTCTCTGATGCTTTCGCTGTAGGTTTAGTGAAGTTTATGGTTTAACGGTGTATAATTAAACTAATTTTCGTAGAACAAATTCGTTAATGCATTTTTGCATTTTTTATCGAAATATGATGCGTTTGTAAGAAAAAAATCTGGACGCAGTAAGTGCGTTTTGGTAGCGAATTTTCGGTAAATTTGCACTTTAGCTCCCGAACGCTTTAAAAAAAAACTGTTTTCAGAAACCTGCCTAGGACCCCTCCCCTGGATCCAAAAACCCCAAGAAAAATTTGTTGTTCACACCCCCCAAGGAAGTTACGGGACCAGGATTGAGTAGGGGTGTATAATTTTTTTTGGCTAATTTTCGTAGAACAAATTCGTTAATGCATTTTCTCATTTTTTATCGAAATATGATGCGTTTGTAACAAAAAAATCTGGACGCAGTAAGTGTGTTTTGGTAGCGAATTTTCGGTAAGTTTGCAGTTTAGCTCCCGTATGCTTTTCAAAAAACTGTTTTCAGAAACCTGCCTAGGGCGCCCCCTAGATCCACAAACCCCAAGAAAAATTTCTTTTTCACACCCCCAAAGAAGTGGTGTAGGGGTGCTGGGCGGGGTAAGCGTTGGGGAGTTAATCTGCAAATTTACCGAATTTTCATTAAATCCTTCAAATTTCGATAACTCAATTTGCTATTAACGTAAGCTTTGTTGGTTAGGAAACCAACATTTGAGTTTATTTTCGGAAAATTCTTGTATATTTTCAAACCATACTTAATTTTTATAAAATATAGTACATTGTTTCTACTACATAGACTATACCGGTAAGCAGATTGATGCCTGTTCGCATTTGCTATTAAAAACATTTTTATGGAAATTCACTTCCATAACACACTTGATACATCCAGACTTTTGAAAAATGTTTATATATTTTCAAACAATAAAGTTATTTCAATGAAATATTGTACATTGTTTCTACTATATAGGTAACCAAGTTTGATGCCTGCTTTGATCAAAGAAAAAAAAATATTAAAAAAAAATTCGCTACCATAACGCACTTGCTGCGTCCTGACTTTTTTCAAATGGAACACCCCTATTTAATGTGATAGTAGTAAAGCACATGTCCTCTGCTCAGACTTTTTTGTAAACTACCCATACCTAAGTCCCCTAGTTTTAAAAATATTTACATTTATAATCGCTACCATTATTAATCTCTTCACAATTTTCCAATGAAGTTAAATATTTAGGAATCTTCTTATACCAAAATTCGACCTGGAGCACACATTTGAAAAACTCTTTCAAGAGCCACAGTGGCGATCTGTTGCCGTAAACTCCTAGCGAAAACATGGGATGTGAATCGCAGAATGGTATATTGGATATACCAAATGGTGATAATGCTTTTATTGTGCCCAATTATTTTCATACATATATACAGCTACAATTACAAAATAAGTTTCATGAGAACGCTGGTAGAGTTGGGACAAGCCGCTCTGCCACTAGACGTAGTAACTAAAAGTAACAACAAATGAAAAAAAAAAGTCTAGAAAATTGTGGTATAAACAAACTTACACTTAAATCAGCTAGAAATTTTTCGGACAACTTTCAACGTAACAAGAGAGTCGGTCACCAGACATCTTACTCACGCATACTCAGGCCAGACACTTCTCAGACCCAAGACTCACACATAATACAAGAAACACACCAACACCTATACATACAAAAAGCACATCGATACACCCACAGCCATGCAAACTTTTTGTAAATTCATTATAAGCACACTACATGCTCATCCAAGTTTAGTTCACATTGGCGTTCAAGTTCAGGGAAAATCAGCTTCCCCACCAAGAAGCAATTTCTTAAGATTTTGCTTGAATGTTAGTCTACCTAAATTTCGTAGGTTCAATGGTATCCTGTTATGATATTTGCAGATCCAAGAAGTGTAAGAGCTCCTATATAATGCTGTTCGATATACAAGAGCAGCTATGCAGTGCTTATGTCGTTCCTTAATGTTTTGGACATCGGATATACGTAGGCTTGTTCCACAAATACTGAAGAGCCTTATTAATAATAATACTGTGAAATCAACTACAACTATGCAACTTAAAACTGTCGTCAATTTTCAGCCAGTTTAGTTCATTGAACTAGGACGATATATGATCATATTTTCGTAGTTCACATATAAACTTATGTAAGAATTTTGAACAAGTTGCAGACGCAGCTTATTTATATTGGTTAAATACGCCCGTATATAGAATCTGCAAAGTTAAATTGACTTGGGACTAACCACTCACATAACGCACTCTTGTTTTCTTAAGTCGCGTAGCCTCTTAGGATAAATGAGTGTCAAACTACTAAACGCCCGTTTAATGATTTTATTGACGCGAAAAGTAAATGTTAGGTCATGATCCTGTTCCAAGCCTTAATTTGCGCAACCTTTTATCAATTCCAGTTGCTGACCCCTAACATTTATACATGCTCGACTCTTCCATTGTTGTTTCACAAGTCTTTGACCAAATAGCATAATCTTTGATTTTTATGGATTGATATCAAGACATTTTTCTGAAATTCTAATTAGGCTTTCGAGATCAGAATTTATAATTTGACAACTGTTAGCAGAATCTAGGGGATCAAAGGAATGGTAGATATTCGTGTCGTCAGCGAAATAGCGAACTCTACATTTAGTGACATGAGCAGCAAATGATGAGGTGTAACCTGCAAAAAGAAGTGGCGACAAAACCGACCCCTGCGGAACAGCCGACACTGTTGGAAAATAGACATTACATTTAAAGTATGGTGTCCAAAAACGGAACAAGCCTGAACACAGAGCAAACTGTAAAGGTTACGGAGGCTGGTTTGCGTTGTTCGAACGAGTTACTCGTCTTAATTTTTTTTGTTTGGCTTCGGACTGGTAACCCAGTTCATATAGTCACGGTCCTTTTCTAAAATCAGATTCTAAAATAAGTCGGGCACAGTAGTACATTAATACTCTATTCATGCACATGTAAGTGAGCGCTGATATCTCCCGGATTGAGATGTTTGCATACAAAATAACAAATATATATATATATATATATATATATATATATATATATATATATATATATATATATATATATATATATATATATATATATATATATATATATAGAATACAAGCATATATACATACATACACACAGGCATATATAAAATAAAACACAATAAACATTATATTACATGTTGCAAAATGAGAATTTAAAATATATGATATTATCCTTTTATCCCTACTATAAAATATTATTTGCCTAAGGATAGCAACGGGGACACTCTTCGCGTCATAGGGTCTATTATGACGACTTAAAGACCACACACAGACCGCGGGAAACATGGGTATTAACACACGGAAAGACAGTAGGATTTTTCTTAATCTACTTACTCTACCTACTACTAAAAAAAACATGTTAGGAGTAGAGAATAAATTTACAGGTAGTTAAACAGTTTTGCATTTTTAATAAATTTGAGTAATCTAAACAATAATATTTTATTTCTAAGAGACAAATATAAAAGGGAGGCCGCATTTAATGGCAAACAAATATTTTCGATGAGCATATTCCTAAAAAGATCCTCTCTTTGTTGATTGTGGAATCTGCAAGAGAATATTAAATGTTCCAAGTCCCCGGTACTTGCCCCGTCGCAATCTCAGTCAGGGCTGTTTTTCAATCCCAACTTAAACATATGTTTCGGAAAAGTGCCATGCCCAAATATCAAACGGTTTAGGGGAGTTGATTATGTCGGGGTAGGACTGTCTGTTGATGTAATGGTAACTGTGTCGAGAAAGGATGTATACTGTTAAAGTGATTGGTAGCATTTGATTTAATTTTGTACCAGTAAGATTCGAACATTCCTTTTGATATAACTTTTGCTTCAAAATTTAAGCAACAGTTTTCCGGATTGCTCTTCTTATTTTGTTTCACATTTTATCCAGTGTGGGTGACTGCATTGCGTCCATTACTTTTTAATGTAACCCCACAAAAAATGTCAATTTTCGTGAGGTATGGTGACCCGGCGGGCCATTTAACTACTTCTTCCTTCTAGATCCATTTTTCAGGAAACTTATTATTAAGCTACCGGTGGATTGATATGGTGTAATTAACTTTTTATTAAGTTACTATACACAAAGTAATATTAATTGCTAAGCCGTGGCCTTATGTCAGAGCAATTAAATGCCTGTACGTCTTTCCCTCGGAATGTGAGTTTTACTGCCGGTACTGTATGTCATTTAATGTTCGGCTCAGACAAGATTCCTAATCTGCTTACAAAAGATAAATGTCTGTCAACGTTTTCAGCTTGGTGTGCCGAAGCTTGCCGCTGGTGTGGGTGATTGACCTTTGTTGCAGAAATAGGAGATAAATCATGTAGGAATCACATATTTTCGCGTGCAAAAATACTTATATTTTTTCAATAACAGGTTCTCCCAAAAATCTAAATATACGCCTTCAGTAACCCCCCCTTTAAAAAAAATGTCGTCTTATGACATAATCTCTCGCGATACCGCCTCACATGTTTGAGAAGAATTTGGTTTGACTGCGAGTGCTTACAATGTTAAGGTTGTTGGTTGCATAAAAATGAAAATTATACCCGTACACTGTTTAATTTCTGTAGTATGTAGCTTTATCACAAAATATAATGGAATCAGTGAAACGTCTCCATTACCGTATTTTCTGTTGTATCCATTGGCACAAGAATGCGCTTCTAGAATGACCGTTGGTACTTAGCTCCTGGTGTAATTATATCTGATAAAATTACATCTTATATAAGTGAATTAATCGTCAGAGTTGTCGTTATGGGATGGAAAAAGAACATACACGATACCCTGAAAAGGTTAATGTTTGGGCAGGAATAGTTGCAAACTATCTGATTTTCATCGAGAGTACTGTTCCAAAATGATGACGTGCCAACTTTGGAAAACCTACATAACTTGTATCCTGATCGAGCAAACCCACAAATTCCAGCGGATGTGATATGGTTCCAGCATGATGGAGCACCAGCACATTACCAGAACAATATCCGGCAGTACCTAAACTTAATATTTCCAAATCGGTGGATAGGGAAGCGAGAATCGTTAGAATGGCCAGCACGATCACCCGATCTTACGATATTTTATTTGTTCTTATGGGGATATGTAAAAAGTATGGTATACAAAACTAAACCACGCGATTTAGCTGACATAAGAAGAGTAATAACGATTGTGATTAGGTCTTTCACTCCTTGGA
Organism: Tillus elongatus; assembly: GCA_964006375.1. Lineage (NCBI taxonomy): Eukaryota > Metazoa > Arthropoda > Insecta > Coleoptera > Cleridae > Tillus > Tillus elongatus. Next base: position 116,522,778 of record OZ023264.1, read on the forward strand.
TGTTGATTAGCGTTAGAAGGCATTTTTATTTGCAAGGCTAGGGTCTGAAAAAGTTTCTAGGTTGGTGTGATGAAACTTGCCGCTGGTATGGGTGATGGGCCTTAGTTGTAGAAATAGACCAATGATAAAGAAACAAAGCAACGCCCACACAGACATTAACTTGCTCGACTACGTATGAACGCAAATTTGATTATATACTGATGTAATTAATAAACCAATTTAAAAAGTTTACACCCTAAATAATTTTGCGGCAAAGCTTGTCTCTTCATAGCAACACCACCGGGAAAAGCATTTTGTCAAAGCGCTTCACCTGCAGAGCTAAGAGCAACATGCTAGTGCTTTATGTATGACTAAAAAGTTGTTTCCATAGATATTTCATTAATTAAAATGTAGCTGCGCTTGTCGGCGTCAGATTGCTATAAGTGGGCTGTTAACATCATTAACAGACTATTTATAGAAAACTGTCTCGTAACACCCAACTTCGTATATAATTATAAGTACACGGTATATATATATATATATATATATATATATATATATATATATATATATATATATATATACATATATAGGGAAAGCTTAAAAGACCTATGCACAAACAAATCGATAAAGATATATGCAGATAGCCAAGCTGCAATAAAGGCTAGTAGTATGGATAAGCGGGTTCTGGAACACTTTAGGCTTAGGCTGTGACAGATATGACAGATCTGTCAAGTGTCAGCTGTCATTTGTCGAGTCTGTCACCTCTGTCATGTGTCAATTCAAGCCGCCTATCTTGGCACCAACCTGTCACTGTCAAAGAAAAAAATAATAGAAAAAGCAAACTAAAAAAAAAAAAATAATAGAATCACGTCAAGCCGTTATCGTAAATTCTCTGCAAGGTGTCGCTACCGTATGATTCCTAGCATACGCATAGACCTTACGGGGGCGGGGGCGGGGGTTTGGGTCTGGCGTGGTTCGAGGCGGGGGTGAAGTGGGGGCTTCTGCTTCAGGACCGGCAGCGACGTAGTGTTGAGCTCAGTTTATGTTTGATTTGTTATGTAGTCGAATATATCGACGAAATAAACAATTTTATTAAACAATAGAGAAATCATAGATATAACAGTTTATAGAGAAATCATAGATATAACAGTTTATATCTTTAGCTAACGTAATATTTGCAAGTTGAACATCTAACATTAATTTGAGTGCCTTATAAAATGCAACTTCAAAAATTTTTGAATGACTATGACGATATTCTGCTTGATGATCATAGAAAAATGCTACATAGCCTTCATAAAAAAATTTTAAAATATGAACACCAAGAAACAAAAATTTCTTGTCATGGTCTTCATTATGTTAGCTGTATTTGGTCATCAGATGAGACAAAGGAAGGTCCAGACACCTGTGTATGTGTTCATCAGGAATTACTTAAACATAAAATACAGAAAATCATTAAGTTATATTTAAGAATTAGACCATCACTGAAATAAAAGTGTATATATTTTTGATATAAGTTTATTGGTCTGAACTAATTAACTGATGAAATAGAATAAAATATGTGGTCATAACAAGTTTAATGAAACCGAGTTTTCGAATACATAATAAATTTCTTAACAGAGCTATTAATTATATTGTTTACTTGTATGAGGTCAACAACTTGACCTCAAATGATAAGAATAAATTATTGTAAAAGTTTCCTAAGAAAGAGTTAACAGTTATTTTAAACAAAATTTCTACATCATACAAAGATAATTATATCAACTAATTAATAGCCGCCTGTTTTGTGTTTAATTATGAAATGTGGATATAATTTACGCATGTGTTTCAACATGACAAATATTATTGAGTATTTTTCAAATTACTTATCTTGTTATTCAAGATAATTCAAAGCGCGGTTAATATAGATGACTTCTCAAATATTTATTCATATATTACAGTTCTTTCGAAGCAGCAAGTAACCGGTTGCCTCTACATTTTGCGCGTAAATATTATAGTATTTTCAACTTAAAAATTAAATATTTCATTATGAGTTTTTGTCATATCTGCGGTAAACTATTCACACGGTTAACCGATTTTCGAAGACACGAACGTACGGTTCACAGTAATCTAGGCAAAGCACAATGTCCTGTATGTAATAAGTTCATGCGTCGGGATAACCTTTCCAATCATCAGAAACTTCATCTTGAATCAAAAAAAGCACAGAAGGTTTCTAAAAGTAATGCTAAGACTACTACTGTAAGTACGAAGATTGTTCAGTCAACTAGTAGAACAAAGGATGCAAAAATGTGCGAAGACTGTTTGATTGAAATTCCTTTCAATGAATGGCAATATCATATAAGGACAAATAGTCACAAAGCAAAGGCATCTGTTCCGCATACAGAATCACTAAAGGTATTTATACTTCATTATTTGTTTTATCTATTTCAGTTTGTAACATATGTTATTTATAGGTAGTAAAGAGTAGCTTTAAGCGTCGTATCGAAACTTTTATATTCGAGAATAAAGATCAGTCTTGCTTAGACCCTCTTAAATTCTTAAAATTAGCTGAGGAATTAGTTAAACCAGAAATAGTTAAATATATTCAGAAACATATTGCAATTAAATTTAATTTAGAGCTATTTGCCGAATATGTAAAGTTCACTGAAAACGACCAAGAGTTTTCGATAAAATCTTTTCAATCTAAAATGTCTATCGCATTAAATAAAGAACAACTTTATCAAGTTTATTCTACACTAAATGATCAAATTTTGACTAAAATGGATGAATTTCAAGAGAGGAATAGTGGTTGGGCGTTAGTTGCCTTACTTCATTTGGAGATTAATATCAATAAATATAACCCTATTAGAGGATCAAATTATATAGCACTACCGAAAAATATTTTGTTAAAAAAAGGCTTGCGTTAGAGTGAAAACAGTTTACAACAAACCAATATACCTTGGTTTTACTGTTTTGGAACTATCAAAATGGTTAATGTACAATTTCCATTACGATTATATGAAACCTAAATATGGTAAAAATTTATTGCTTGATTATATGGATACAGATTCATTTATTTATTATATTTTAACTAAAAATTTCTATTCTGATATAACAGATGACATTGCAGAACACTTTGACACATCTGAATATGATCCTAGTAATAAATATAATATTCCACTTCTAAATAAAAAAAATCTCGGGACGCAGCAAGTGCGTTATGGTAGTAAATTTTCATAAAAATGTTTATATTGCAAATATGTGTGTTTTCTTTTTAAGAAAGCAGACATCAATTTTGGTTACCAGTATAACCTATATAGAAAAAACAGGCATCAAATTTGATTACCAGTATAACATATATAGTAAAAACAATGTGCCATGTTTCATCAAAATAACTTGATTGTTTGAAAACGTACAGAAATTTCCAAAAGTAAACCAAAAGTGTTACTGAAAAAATCCGTTTCCTGGTCAACCTTATAGGTTAATAGCAAATTGAGCTTTTCAAATATGAAGCATTTAATCAAAATTCGCAACCACAACGCACTTGCTGCCTCCAGAATTTCTTAACTTACAAACATGCATTATATTTCGATGGAAAATGCAAAAAAAAGGCGTTTTCGACAAAAAAAATATTATTTGTATCACCAACGACTTATGGGCCACCCTGTGATTGTCGCAATAATTTTTTAAGATGTAGCTCAAAACACCCTATAATTAATGTATACAATATTTTTTCATATCTTGTATAATAACGAATATATTGAGCTTTATTGATTTTTTACGAAAATTCGATAAAAATTATATACCATTAAACAATAAACTCTACAGCTAAGGCTACTGCCAAGCATAAGAGAAAGGGTCTATTAGAAATGATTTTTCTGGAAATATTTTAGTAAAATGAAGGACAATGACGGTTGAAACTAAGAGTTCGGTGTATGTAAAACATTCTTCTTGAGACATTTTCTTTCCATAGCCCGTATTAGATTCAAGTTATTTGCCTAAATGTTGCGAATTTTGACGTTTTCAATTGTCACTTTGACGTTTTGAGGAAACCCCCAATTTATTTTTCTTTAAATGCCCATAACTTTTTTGTCTTTTGACCTACAGAGCTAAATTTTGGTAGGTGGCACACCTATAACGATATAAACCAGCTTACCAAATTTGGTTGCCCTTACTTTGTTAATTTTGGAGTAATAAATATTTTGCGAAAGAAAACACAAATTTTTCCGGGAAAACCTCGGCGGATTTTCCTGGCTAACAAAATTATCCAAGCGACTTGCGAAAGGAATGTACTCACCAATTTTGACGTTTAAAATCGCAATTTTGACGTTTTGAGGAAAATCCAAATTTATTTTTCTTTGAATGCCTGTAACTTTTTTATCCTTTAACCTACGGAGCTAAATTTTGCTAGGTAACTTGCCTATAATGAAATAAATCCGCATATGAAATTTGGTTGCCCTTACTTTGTTAATTCCGGAGATATAAATTTTTTTCGAAAGAAAACACAAAATTTTCCGGGAAAACCTGGACCGATTTTCCTGGCTAACGAACTTATCCAAGCCATTTGCAAAAGGAATTCATTCACCAAATTTAATCAAAATCGGCCCATTATTTTTTGAGTTATCGGTGTGATACATATATATATATATATATATATATATATATATATATATATATATATATATATATATATATATATATATATATATATATATATATATATATATATATATATATATATATATATATATATATATATAAACATATAAAAATTTAAACCGACCCCGGATATGTGTTCTGGGGGGCCTAATTAGCGCTCATTTGAAGAAATTTTTTCAAAATTCAAAAGTCGGGATCTCCTCATTAGTGAATTTTTTTTAAGAAAATTCACTAAAAAAGTAGGCTTAATGAAAGATGAGAATAACGGAAAGATTATGAGAGAATTTATAGGTTTAAGATGTAAGATGTATTCGACAGATGTAATTGATGACAAAGTTACAAAGAAAGCAAAAGGAATTAAAAAGACAGCTGTAGATGGACTAAGTTTAAGCGATTATAGAGAGTGTTTGTATAAAAAGAGAATTTTTATAGTAATATGTTTGTTTTCAGATCAAAAATTCATGAAGTTTACACACAAAATATAAATAAAATTTCGCTAAGTTATTTAGATGATAAGAGATTTATTAGAAATGATGGAGTATCAACTTATGCCTGGGGTCATTATAAAATTGAAGATGAAAGTTTATAATAAAACTGATTAATTTATTACTTTTATCGTTTGTATTAAAACACACTTTTATAGTAATATGTTAATTTTTAGGTTCAAAATACATTATATTTACGTGCAAAATGTAACTAAAATATCTCTATGTAATTTAGATCTTAAGGATTTACTAAAAATAATATGTTAACGACTTATGCTTGAAACTGTACTAAAAATAAATAACAAAGTAAATAAAACTGCTCATTTAAATTTTTATGTGTTTTATTTGAAAATCTCTAGTAAAATTACATACAACTATTTATTGTTAATATAATACTTAATCAAAAACACATTTTCCAGAGCGCAACAACCACTGTGTGATGAGCATCTATTTGTAAATGGATAGTCCCTTTTTAGTTTCTCCAAACTGTTGCATCCAAGATCCTCAACATTGATTATATTTGAATCCTTATTAAGAATTGAAATTATCCATTTCTTCTTTTCAGAACCTTTCACAAAAATACTGGTATGTAAGTCTATATTGGAAATCAGAAATCTTCTTACGCTCTCAAAGTTAGAGGATCCTTCATTCCACACAAGTCCATGATGATTTTTCTGTAGCCAAATAGCTTGTTTCTGTTCACTTATACTTAGTTGTGAGAAATCGTATGGTGGTTTAATCAGAAAACGTAAATATTCCACATCATTAAAAAGAATAACTAATTCTTTACAGATAAATGCATTTGAATAGGCTTTAAACCCTTGTACATCAATTACAATTTGTTTCTTCATTATGCAGTTATATATTGATGTGAATATAAGAAATGTTTATAACTTCGCTGTTGAATTAGAAGACTGGTTGTCCACATTCAGATACATCTGCTTTTATAACAGTTTCGAGGATGGGAATGTAATTTTAGACTAGAGATAAAACTGTTTGTTAACATATCAATGTTTTATTTCACAATATATCAATAATATTTACTATTGCAGCTGTAAAATTTTGTTGTATTAAATCAGTTTTTTCACGTCGCCACTTAGCGGGGAGTATTCAATTTTTCTGTCATGTAACAATAAGCAGAACGCTGAAGTGCTTTCTGGAATTTCGCTGGCAGTCTCAAATTCAATCTGAATATCGACTGGACCACTTTTGATAACCTCATTTTGATGTGAACAATCAATGATAACAATAGGTGCTTGAGATTTGAATTTTTTTATATCCAGTAAAGGTGATGAGTTGCATCCATAATAGGATTCTTGAAAGACTGAATACATATAATATAACCATGCATATCGATTTTCTTGAAACGAAATATTTAAGTTATCGTATGGATGCGTTTCTGAATTCAAGTGTAATTTAAAATTAGTGAGGTGACAGTGATCAAATTCACTAGGATTTTCTCTATGTTTATTGGGGTTGTTAGTCTGAAATCCAAATATTACAAATCTAGGTTTTTCAAGTTGATTAGTTGTTTTCACACGCCAAATAGTGTGTGTTGATTTTGGAACATTCGGATATTCATACAAATCCCAACTGCGAAAACTTATTTCCATTGGACGTTGACTCTGTATCCTTTTGTAGAGTTTGAGTCGTTCAGCATCGCTAAGAGTAACATGCGGCACTTTCCATACAATCTTTTTGATATCCAGTGTATACTTTGTTAATGTTGTACTTACACAATTATTATTTGTTTTTGCTCTCATTAAAATTAATTCATGTTTAGCATTTGGTATAATTTTCCTAAAATCTTCAGCGAAACCTAATAACATTTTTAAAGGTGCGCAGAAATTAAACGGCCCACTTGGATGTTTGGGATCATTTTTTACATTCCAACCTGCATTAATAAGTGCGGTGCTTTCAGCTGAATTTAGTGACACATAATTTTTCAAAGCTGTGCTAATTCCCACATTTCGACAGTTATCAATCTCAATTCCATTTATTTCATAACGTATTTCATCAAACATAAAAGCAAAACAATTATTTGCAAATTTAAGTGCATCGTCAGCTGTCTTTTTCTCATTTAACAGTAAACCTTCAACAATAAGAACACTTTCGCATGGTAACAAAATTAAATCCTGATTTTGGATGCAAATTCTAATTATATCATTAATATCGTATGATTCAACAAATGGAGAATACGTATGATATGACTTGTTTGCTATCGACTCATCATATCGAGCCATTTCAGTTATATTTAATACATCACTCATTTTGTAAAGTAATTCCAATTGATTTCAGAAATTCTTTATTTTCTTGAGTTAAAGATTTTGTGCTCTTCCGCTTTGTTGTTGTATCTGTCAATTTGATATGAGAACTGAATTTCTTGTACGATGACTGTGTATATTTATTACTTTTATTATTAATGTCGTAAACTAACATACCCAATAAATTGTTTAATTTCACTACAAAAATTAAAAAGGCTAACTCTTTCAGCTGCACACAGATCTTAATCCTCTGACACTCATCTATGAATTAATGTCTTTTAAGAAAACTTTACTTATTTAAAGTGTTTGTTTCCATCATTCCAGGTGAGAGGTCGTAAATGTAATCTTACTGTTATTTTTTCTTTTCGAAAATTAATTAAATCTCCGTCTTGATCTACTAACTGGATAACAACTGAATGTATTTCATTAACATTAACAGGTAGGTAGATTATATTCGTTGGGACCTCGTTTATTTTATATCCTGGTAAAACATTAGGTGAGAACTCGTGAATTGTATGAACAAGTTTATTATTCACATACGAATCAGTCACTATATTACATTCAACACGAATACTGTTAACTTTATTTATGTTTACAGGTAAGTCAGATTCAACTTTTACGTCTGGAGTTATTTCACATTTACTAAAACCCAACAATTTACCAATTGTTCGTTCACGGTTAAAGTAAATTGGAGCAGTAGATTTAATTTCTGTTTTTAATGTGTTACTATTAGTTTCTATTTTAACCATTGGTTTACTTCTTGTTTGCTTTAATTTAGCTGTTATGTAATTCACAATATCATTTATTTCGTAAGAACCTTCTGATAGCTCAATAACTTCACTTCCGACATGAAATAAATTGTTGCTCTGATTTATGTTTGGTATCGAATTATATGTATATAAACTGACTAAACCGCATTCATAAGCAGTAGGTACTGGTATTGGTGGAAAATAATTTGCAGTTAAAACAGAATCATTTCCAGTAAATTCTAATACTCTTGACATACTGAAGGTTTCAATAAAACTAAATAGACAAGTAACGACATGGCTTTATTTATTAGCATTTTCATATAAAAAGTTTAAACATAAATGGCCGCAAATTACAGTATCATAGTTTTGATATCTATTATAATTATATATAATATTGTTTCCTAAATAAGCTATAAGTTCTTTGGGCGGTCGAAGATTACCATAACTATCAAAATAAATAATTCTATTGCGATTTTTATAATACGCCACCCAGTGTGTCCCTGAACCGTTTGATTTATCCAAGTTAACAATGCCACATTCCGTTTTCTTCGATTTTACTGGTAATTCATTTAACATGAATACTCCTCTAAAATTGGGAATGTCTTTTGCAAATTTATACAAATCGAGTTCATTGAGAGGTCTGCTGGGTAGCACTTTTACAAGTTTTTTGGCTTTAAATACAAGCCAAGACCTTTTCGATATGGCTTAAGAAACAATCCTTTTCCCATTGCGATTGTTTCCATTTTCTTATTATGCCTCTCGCTTTCAACAAGTTGCTTGCGAGCATGTTTTGCATCGTTGACGGCTTTTGCGATAGCTGCAGCTCCCCCAGATAATGTTCCCATAGCAGATAAACCTGCAAATAATGGAATAAGAAAAGGAAGTACACCTCCAGTTTTTGGAATCGGAATTATCCGCATTCGCGGAGGAATAATTTGTTTTCCTTTGATGCCTGTTTTAGCTGCCGCCAAAGCTATTCGAATAGCACTTTTTACACTTTGAGGTTTTTTAGATTTAACATCAGCTTTAGCTTTCGATATAAGATGATTCAGAATATTTTGTTTGATTTTCTTATTGGGTTTCCTTTTCTTTAACTTTACACCCATTCCCATTTTAGCTTTAGCTTTCATAACGTTTGTTACAAACCATGCGTTTATTCGCTCACCGAGTTTTGAATCTTTAGCTTTTACTCTCTGCCAAGCTTTATCGGCTAACACAAGATCAGCTTTATTTCTTGTTGATAAATTGTTTGTTTTAGAGTACGCTATATCATGTTCTCTGCATGCGCTATCTAAAGGATTTATACCAAGGTTACCTCTTGCTAATCGGTCTTTAAGTTTTGTGCCTGGTCCGCAAAACTGATAACCTCCTGGCAAATGAAGCTCAAATGGTAATTTATTTATAACTGTGTTAATTAAACCCGAACCTCTTGAAGTTAACCTTCGACTGGTTAAAGGACTTCTGATGATTAACATCGTATCTCAATGTTATTTATAATAATAAGTTCTGTAAACTAAACGTATAGTTTAAAAGCATTTTCTTTTATATGTTTACCCAGTTGTTAAAATGAGACTGATTCGTCAACATGATGAGTTATCAGTTAGAAACATTGATTTTAATCATAACTGTAAAAATCATTTCAAACATAGTAAACTATTACCTAATAGTATACGAGCCATAATTGTGGGTTCGTCAAATTGCGGAAAGACTAATTTACTTATATCTCTACTAGAACATCCCAATGGATTGAAGTTTGAAAACGTTTACATTTACTCAAAGTCTTTATATCAACCTAAATATTTATATCTAAAAAGGCTGCTTTCTGACATAAAAGGCATAGGTTACTATACTTTTACAGAAAATAATGCTGTGTTGCCTCTTGAAAAAGTTAAACGTAATTCGATATTTGTGTTTGATGATATTGCTTGTGAGAAACAAGATCATATAAGATCTTATTTCTGTATGGGTCGACATAAAGCCATTGACAGTTTTTACTTAGGTCAAACTTACACACGTATACCAAAACACTTAATACGTGATAATGCTAATGTGTTAGTAATTTTTAAACAGGACAGGCTTAATTTAAAACACATATATGATGATCATGTAAATACAGATGTATCTTTTGAAACGTTTAGACAAATGTGTTCAGAATGTTGGAAAGACGAACATGGGTTTTTAGTCATTAATAAAGATTGTACGTTAGAAAATGGTCGATATAGAAAAGGATTTGATACATACATTATACTATAAATATTAGTGCTATCCGGGTTCATATTCACTCTATATCTGTTCAATAGACAGTCAAGATTATACAGTCAACAACGCTGTTCTGAAACTCTGATTGAGCTGTTTGGATGCTGATAAAAGCTGTTAAAGAAGCTGTTCAAGCTGTTTATTAAGCTGATTAAGGTTCAACAGCACCTGTTTAAAGAAGCTGTTAAAGGACCTATATCCGTAAAGCTACATTATATTTTATATTAATTAAGCCACCTAACTAAATAACCATGAATGAAGAAATAGTGAGTGACATCATAAAAACACAAAATATAATTAGAAAGAAATATGACTCTCTGAAAGCTGCAAAAATAGACGATATCGCACAACTAGAGCAAATTTTTCAACCAATTACAACTCCTCTAAAGAAACTAACAGATGTGCCACCAGTAAAAAAGAGGAAAATCAGTGAAAATGAACTCAAGTTTGAACCATTCGCATCGGAATATCCCGAATCACAGATAAACGAAGAGAGTTATTTAACACAGCCAGATATCGAATCATCTGGATACGAAGATAAGCAGTTCACTCCACAGGATGAAACAGGATTTTTTATAAATTCGTTGAATATAAAACAGAAAGATTTTGATCAGAAATATGCACCTTATTTCAATGAAGACGAGAATCAGTGGAAAATTGGAAATGTACCTTTTGCACTTAAAGATAATAATATTTACATAAATGGACAAGTGTATGAATCGACGCCTGGATTATTAAGCCTGCTTTTTTTTAAAAAACCTTCGTTAGATCAATGTACTGTTAGTGATAAATCAAACTACATTCAAATTGTAAACACTGCAAATTTACTTCACCGAAATTTTGATAAATCCCAACAGCACGCTGGAAGTAAGAGTGTTAAATATAAGATAATCACAAAAATTTTAAAGCAGCAAAGATTAGCGGTCGTGGGAAAGGGATTAATGAAATCGTTATCAGATAAGACTGATTATGTTTACTGGGATGAGCCCAACGAATTAGTGGAAAGACTAAAACTACTAATAGCATCACAGCAAGCAGGTCATACTAATCATAATAATGAGATTATTTCCATTCTAGAAGAGCTAAAAGAAGCAAAAATTATTATATAAAAAGAAAACATATTTTTCTTTAACATAACTAAAATGACTATCGATAAATTCGGACGTTCCTCCTCTTCTGAACGAATTAATTCAGATCGTGTTGGTGCCTCGTTTCTTCGCAATTTAGGTTTTTCTTTAACTACAGACGGTAATCTTGATATACAGAACAGACGTATATGTAATTTACAAAGTCCATCAGCACCGAAAGATTCAGTTAACAAACAGTATGTTGATGATAAAGTTAATCAAATAAGTTTAGTTAAAAATGAGATGCGTCAAAAAATTTTTAAACTAAATACTACATTGAATAAAATACAGAATGAGTTTGAACAATTTAAGAATACCATTTCTGTGGAAAAAGTTGTGAAGCCTGTTGGAATTAATCTATCTTTAAAAAGAAACCTTTAAGATAAGACAAAAAACACCAGCCAGAAGTTATTTTCAACATCTACAAGGGAAACAACAAAAGAAGACACTTTGCAGAAAAGCAATGCAATTATATTATTAAACGTTTAATGGTTGTTTAATAACAGTTTCGATAAGATGAGTAAGCAAGATCTAGTAAACGAATTGCATAGACCAGCACGTCGAAACTTCAAACGACGTGCGGTTATCTTAAAGGGCATCAACGACCTTTGGCATGCAGATTTAGTTGAAATGGGAAAATACTCCACTGAAAATGACGGATACCGTTATTTACTAACAGTCATTGATGCTTTTTCAAAGTTTGCATGGGCTATACCAGTAAAAACTAAGACAGGTTCTGAGGTAAGCAGTGCAATGAAACAAATCTTAAAGAAACAGCGCCCTGCAAATTTACAAACAGACGATGGGAAGGAGTATTATAATAAACAATTTTCCATATTAATGAAGAAACATAACATCAATCATTACTCTACTTATAGTAAGGTTAAAGCGTCTATCGTGGAAAGATTTAACAGAACTCTAAAAACCTGGATGTGGAAACAATTTAGTTTAAATGGATCTTATAGATGGATAGATAATATTCAGAGTTTAGTTGACAAGTACAACAATAAAGTGCACAGAACTATTAAAATGAAACCTCGTGATGTAAATATTAACAATGAAAGTATATTGCTGAAAACTGTATATAGTAAAATTAAAATATTTCCAAAACCGAAATACAGAATTGGTGAATTTGTGCGTATAAGCAAGTATAAACATTACTTTGAAAAAGGTTACACGCCAAATTGGACTACAGAAGTTTTTAAAATTGTCAAAATCAACATCACCAATCCTGTAACATATATTCTCGCAGATTACCAAGGCAATATTATAAAAGGCTGCTTCTACGAGTTAGAATTACTAAAAGCTAAATTTCCTAATGTATATCTTATTCAGAAAGTTTTGAAAGAAAGAGGTAATAAAATGTATGTGAAATGGTTAGGCTTCTCCGATGATCAAAATTCTTGGATTGATAAAAATGAACTTGTATAGTAATAATAAAATATCTATGATAGGTAGGTTGTCTATGATTATTTTATCAACTAAAACAACACTGATAAAATGTAAACTTTCTATTATGTATACAAGTAAAAACAAATATCTAAATATATAACATTTAATCTCTTCAGTTGTACTTTATTCAATTCATAATCCTTTTCAACAAAATCTCGAATCGTGAATATCATCATTTTGTTTACAGCGAAACCTTTTCTTATTAGGTTGAACTTTTTAATAAAAGTTAAGTAATTAAAGATAAAAAATCAGTATCTAAAAAATGGCTCTACTGAAAACAACTCTTCTTATATTTGTTGTTTTGGGTAAAAATAATTTTATAGTGTATCATCAATCTGAAGTGGTAAAAGCGTACGCATGTTTCAATACAGAAAATAATACCTGGCCGCATAAGTGGGTAGAGCTGGTTCCATTGATACAAGATGGTATACCAACTTTACAAACATCGAACATTCCTAAGAATGACATTAGCATTCTGAAATATAAACTCAGATTCATATACTCAAATAGAAGTTACGGCGAAACTCAGTGGAAACAAGTTTTAAATGAAACTTTAATTACTCAAAAAGACTATGAAAATACAGATGCAGTAAAAACAACAAGGAATTGTTTTTCACACAGAGGTGATCTATCAAAACAAAATTCTACAACTGTAACTTTCAATAATGATGATACACAGCAGATACTGGACATCATACTATTTATATACTCAATTTTCACCACATTTTATATATTTAGGAATAAAATTTATCCTTTTGTTAAAGACAGGATATTTACAAAATAATTAAAGTGAGAAGAAATCAATAAAAAACGTTATCCGATTACTTTGTGTTTCATTTATTTATTCACACTGAAACTTAACTACTGTAGAAAGAAACAAAGAATATTTTTTAATTCAGAGGGATAGAAATGGTGAGAGAAAAAAAACAAAACAAAAAAATATTAGCCTCTATTATTAACAATGATACATGTATAAGGTAACTAAAATACATTTCTCTTACAATATAATGTTTCTTTACTACTGCTTGAATCCATTTCATTTTCTTCTTTATTATCACATTCTATTTCTTCTGTAGACTTTATCAGTTTTTTATCCTCTTCTGATAAAAAAGGTGCAATTACATCCAAAAACTCATCCAAACCGCATCTTCTTAGAGTGGTACAAAAAAAATCCATTGTCATCTTACCATTACAATCCAAAAATATACTGCATAATTCAGCAGCATAATTGTATAATCGATAACGCTTTCTACATTCAGACACTGACATGTACCTGCCCATTCCATATACGGATTCATGCTCAGCATCAAATGCAATGTCGTAAAATTGCGAGTGTAGATTTTCCACAGCACTTTTTAAATCAGTTGGTTCACTGTAACTCACGTAACCCATCCACATGTTGCTTCTTTCAAGTTTGTTCAATTATTGAACTAAAATAGCTTGTGTCTGTCGTTGCCAAGAGAGCAGTAATTTTATTTGATAAATAATAAGTTCAGAGGTTAAATGATTAAACTATTATAAGATTTACGTACAAAGCGATTCCAATGCACTACAACAATATTAAAACAGTTTTAGTCTATATACAACTACGATTATACTTAGAGCCTACATTTTATTCTTTATTGTTTAATAAAATTGTTTATTTCGTCGATATATTCGACTACATAACAAATCAAACATAAACTGAGCTCAACACTACGTCGCTGCCGGTCCTGAACCAGAAGCCCCCACTGCACCCCCGCCTCGAACCACGCCAGACCCAAACCCCCGCCCCTGCCCCCGTCGGGCCCCCGTAAGGTCTATGCGTATGCTAGGAATCATACGGTAGCGACACCTTGCAGAGAATTTACGATAACGGCTTGACGTGATTCTATTTTTTTTTTTTTTTTTTAGTTTGCTTTTTCTATTATTTTTTTCTTTGACAGTGACAGGTTGGTGCCAAGATAGGCGGCTTGAATTGACACATGACAGAGGTGACAGACTGGACAAATGACAGCTGACACTTGACAGATCTGTCATATCTGTCTCAGCCTAAGCCTAAAGTGTTCCAGAACCCGCTTATCCATACTACTAAGGCTCTTGGTTCCTACCGGTGCAATTCAAAGACGGTATGGAGTTGTAAATCTGCCCTTAACGAATTGGGCAGCTGTAATGAGGTGTCGCTGATCTGGATACCAGGTCACTCGGACCATGATGGCAACGTTGCGGCAGACGCGCTTGCCAGGAGTGGTGCCCAGTGTGACTTTGTCGGACCAGAACCGGTGCTGGGAATAACATCTTGCACAGCAAAACGCACCTTAAAGACCTGGGCAGATAGAAGGACAATTCAATATTGGCAAAATCTTCCAGGATTAGCTCACTCTAAGGCCTTCATAAATGGCCTGTCTGAGTCAAGGGCTAAGAAACTTCTAGAGTTGAACAGACAACAACTGAGTACTCTAGTCGGCCTGTATACAGGACACTGTCGCTTGCGGCATCAGTATTGGGATCGGTCAGGAGACCGAGTGCCGGCTGTGTATGGAGAATGACGAAACAGCAGAGCACGTGATGTGTTCCTGTCCGGCAGCGGATAGGACTAGACACCTGCTCTTTGGCAAGGTAAAGCTTGCTCCAGAGGATCTGGATCAACTTTCGCCCGCAAAGGTTATAGACCTCTGTAGGAGGCTGGATTTGTTGGGCGAAATATAGACATTAGGCGTGAGCCACAATAGACCTTATGGTCGCGGTGGAGGGACCGATATGGACCACTCACAATCTAACCTAACCTAACCTATATACATATATATATATATATATATATATATATATATATATATATATATATATATATATATATATATATATATATATATATATATATATATATATATATATATACATTGTGAAACACACTTCATTATTCAGCAAACAATACTTTTTGTGGAAAACGCTGAGACACGTGAAGTTTAATTTGTCAAATATTATCTAATAATCCTAGTTAAAAAATTAAACTCCCACCATTTTACCCTCACCACTTTATCAATTTTTTTAAAAATAGCAACCCTACATTTTTTTAATCAAAATTCGATGGACCACATTTTTCTGAATGCAGAGATACCCCACATGTATGGTCCAATATTACAGTTTTCAATACAGGGTGGAAATTTAATACCGGAATATTAAAACTAAACAGTTTACCTGAAATTCAGATTTCGAAAATAAACTCAACAAAAACGTCTCTTTCTTATTAAAATGTTCCAAATGTTCTCCATTCGCTTGCACACAACGAAATAATCTGCTCTGGAATTCTTCCCTAACTCTGTTCAACACGTCAGGCGTTACGTTTCTAATTTTAGTTGTTATTTTTATTTTCAAATTATCTAAATCAGCAGGTTACGTTTTATACACCCTGTTTTAAGGCATCCCCATAAAAATAAATCAATACGTGATCCAGCAGGCCATTCTACGAAACCTCTTCGTCTAATCCATTTTTGTGGAAAGACTTCGTGTAGATACTCCCGTATTTGAAAAGCAAAGTGCGGTGGTGCACCGTCTTGTTGAAACCATATCCTTTCATGGGGAATATCAGGTTCCATTACATTTGAATACAATTCTCTAACATTGGGACAACCTGTTCTCTTAGCATTTCTAAATATCTTCGACCGTTTAGATTTTCTATAACAGGTCCAACTACCTGATAACCAATGATACCAGCCCAAACGTTCTGAGAACGCTGAGTGTGTGTTTGTCGCGTCCAGGGGGTTTTCGGCAGCCCAGTATCTGAAATTTTGCCTGTTTACATCGCCATTCAAAAGAAATGTTGCTTCATCGGAAAACAGAACATCAGCAGAAGAAATAACATTTCAATGTAACATGTCAAACAGTTGTTCACAAAATTGCAGTCTTCTATCAGAATCACTGTCAGTCAACTCTTGAACGTGTTGTAGTTTATAGAGATGCATTTTTTCGTTTTTGAGGCGCCTTAAAACTGTTGATTGACTAACATGTTTTCACGTGCAACAAAAGAAATATTTTCGTGAAAAAAAAAATTTTGGCAATGTTTCGTTAAAAATGTAGTTTTCGTGTAACATTACTTAGGCCAATTTTTGTTAAAAAATTCAAATTTTGTAAAAGAAATTGTTTGCACATGCAACATTTTTTATAGATGTTTGTCAAGCTTTTTGCAAATAATCACATATTGGCAGGTATGTAAATAGCTTAAACAGGTTTATTGACCAGGAAAATCGGACCTTTCTTTTTCGGAAAATTTTTGTACTTTCTCAAACAATACCGTTATCCTGAGGAGATAATGGTACATTGTTTCTGCCATATAGGTTATACTGTTAAATAAATTAAATATCTCATTAAAACAAAAGGACGATTGCCATTAAAAACATCTTTATGTAAATTCGCTACCAAAACGCACTAGCTGCGTCGTAATTTTTAAAAGCATCTAAAGTCACATAGGACAACAATGTATACGCTTCGGTAAACTCTGAAATGTTTAAACGCTGATCAGAGGCGTGCTCCATTCGTTCGATAATCGCGAAGGAAGTGTGATACCATACTGACGACGATTCTTAATACTTTTTGTATCGCCTTAAACGAAACATGGGCTCAGCGCGATGATCGAGGTACTAAAAAGTAATAGAAAAAGTTTAAACATTCCTGTCCTCCACGACCCCAAAAAATCCGTCTTTGAAAGTTGGCTGGCAGAGTTGTTGCATGAGTTTTCTGAGACAAAAATGGAATAATGCTGGTAGATTTTCTGAAGCAAGGCAGTACTGCCACTTAAGCATAGTATGCTGATTTCTTGACTGATATATACGAGAAAAATGTGGAAAACAATGAAAAACTGGCGAAAGGTGCGCGCTTTTTGCAAGACAACGCCTCTGTTCACTAGTTGTTGATTGGACTGTAAACTGTTAATAAAATTTGTTTAAAATGAACTAATTTTAAACAAATTTTATTAAATGTCTAAGAGACTAACTGTCTCTCACACGGTTTTCCGGATTTATCCTTATCAGACTAGTATTCACTTGCAAAACTCAAAAAAACACTTGAAAAGTAAACAATTTACGAGGTACAAATAAGTCTTATGGCCAATTTCACATATTTAACGGTCGGTTAGTTAATCAAGGCTTAATACAACTACTCACAGCTTTAAAATATTTGCTTGTCGTGGCCAAAACCCTGAATCATAGTCTGTGATTGGTCGTCTGAAGCCTTGATTAACTAACCGTCCTTTAAATATTTTATCGAGCTTTGTGAAACTGGGCAATAGTGCCGTTGAGGACTTGTTTGAGGACCAAAATTAAGATGTTTTTTTAGTTTTTTTTTATATACGTTTTGCTGATTGTACAAACCTTATAGGAGATAATTTTGAATAAAGAAAACTTGGGTTTAACTGTCGCCTTCAGGAATAAAATTTTAACGCATAATACACGACAAGGGTACCCGGGTACCTGCAATAATTATTGCCCTACCATTCTAGAAATCATTAGTTTTCTAATTCTTATAAATAGTTATAGTTATAATGTCACATCTGGTGTTCCAAGAAAAGTTTTATGAGCCGTTTCGGCTTACATACTTCCGCTCAGTGTTTTGTTGACAACAACGGATTCTGCATTTCGGAGAATTGTTTTCGTGATCCGATATTTGTGTGGATGCTAGAGCATTTATTTAGTCTGTTGTCTACCGCTCACTAAACAACACTATTTTGGAAATTGTACTGTGAGTAGTGCATTTTCGGAATGGCAGAAAAATTTAGGGAAGTTTCCAGTTCTGAATTCAAACGGTACGTAGATTATAAAAGTGATAAATGATAATAAACCACATCTTTGTTGTAATTTTTGACATTTTTCCTATGTGCCTGATTATTTACAGAATGAGTTATGAACAGCAAGTAAGATACCTTCAGGAATTAACTGCTATTAAATCTAATTCAGAGAGTGATAACGACAATGAACAAATTGAAGACTTCGAATCAGAAGACGAATATTTACCGCCTTTGTTGTCATTAACAAATAACCAAGCAGAAGAATCAGACATAGAAGATGTTTTGCTTGACACTGAGAATGAAATTGAAATTGCCGAGGACGATAATTCTGAAGACGAGCAGCTAGAGGTTGAGGTTGATATTTGTGATAACCTAAATTTGCGTTCTAAAAACGGAACTATCTGGCAATCAAGTCCCCCAATGCCTGCTCGTCAAACGCTGTCACAAAATATTTTGCGAAAAAAATCTGCACCTTTTGGGAAACTTTCGCACGCATTTCTATTCCAGAAATGTGCAACATTATAATTCAAGAAACCGCAAAGCCAAAACCATCCACGCGGAGTGGAATAAACAGCATTCTAACAAACCACCAAAAATTTGGAAACCTCTCACACAAGAAGAATTTGATAGTTATCTCGGGATACTGATTACTGCTGGAGTGCGACACTCTAAGAAAGAAAATCTGAGAGACTTGTGGAAAAGTGATGCTTACCCATTGTACCGTGTGACAATGTCAGTCAACAGATAAAATCTGTTGATGGAATGGATGGAATAAATCCATCCAAAGATTTTTACGTTTTGACAATATGAATACCAGAACAGATAGATTAAAAACTGATAAAGCAGCTGCTATCTCAGAACTTTGGCTTCTATTGACGCAAAATTTGAAATTCAATTATACACCGTCTGAATGCCTAACGGTAGACGAACAACTGTTTCCATATAGAGGCAGGACCAGGTTCACGCAGTATATGCCAGCCAAACCTGCCAAATATGGTATAAAAATTTGGTGGGTGTGCGATGCAGCTAATTCTTACTCTCTTGTGGGGCAGATTTATACAGGAAAATCATTGCAAGGTCGTGAACAAAATCAAGGTGAGCGTGTGGTAAAAGATTTTGTGCATTCATTATAAAAATAGGGGGAGAAATGTTGTGATGGATAATTTTTTCACCACACTTCCCTTAGCTCGGTTTCTACTGTCATGGAAACTTTTGTTGTGGGTACGCTAAAAAAAAAATAAACCTTATATGCCGCCAGAGATGTTGCCAAATAAACGTAGTGAAGAACATTCTTTTACGTTTGGATTTTCTGAGAATAATATCACACTGGTTTCATACGTACCAAAACAGGAAAAAGCTGTAATACTCTTATCCACAATGCACGACACTGCAAATGTATCTCGTCCGACGAAAAAACCTGAAATAATCCATTATTGCAATTCAGGGAAAGGTGGTGTTGATAATTTGGATAAGATGGTGTCGCACTACTCTGTCAAACGTCGAACAAATCGTTGGCCTCTTGCAATGTTTTATAACATGCTTGATATAGCAGGATTAGCAGTATATATTATTTATACTGCAAATAACCCTCTTCAGAAGAAAAAAAAATTATCGTCGAAAATGTCTTCAAGAACTTGGAAAGCAATTATCTAGACCGAGCATAGAATTGAGAGCCAAATCACCAAAGGTGTTACAACATTTTAGTACCAAATCGGGAATTGAGTTCATGTTAGGAGGTCCATTAGCATACCAACTGCCACCGCCGGTTGTAGAAAAGAATCATCCCAGAGATAAAACCGGACGCCTTCAAGTAACAGGTAAATCTTACGTGTGTCGAGCTGCTACAAAAAGACAGAGAAAAACCAGAAAATCGTGTGACGTTTGTAGCCGCCCAATATGCGATGAACATTGTGAGAAAATAAATAAGTGTTTTTGTTTTGTTCCCTCAGGGCTCGTCCGCGGCCTTGCCGCCCCGATAGCACCGCAACCCTTGGTTGATTGTGCCTACCCTTAGTCGAACTCCACCCATTCCAAGATCACTGTGCCTTGAACTAGTCTGCACAGCGATTGGTAGGGTGAAGTTTTATATTGCTCTGTCTCCGGTCTAGAGTGACCGTAGATCAGTTGTCTTTTCTGGTCCAGAGCTATACACTCACACAAGATGTGCTGGGCTGACTCCTCCCCCTCGCCGCAGAGTCTGCATGCGAGGTCCCCTTCGAACCGCCCCATTTTATGCAGGTGTTTATTGACGGCCATGTGTCCCGTCAAGAGACCTGTTGTGTTTCTGAGCTGTCCTCTGCTAAGGTTTAGCAGCTCCACAGCTCTCTTTGAACTGGGTCCGTCAATTATTGACTTCCCATGTCTGAGCCCTGGACAGTCCGCCTAGTACACCTTGTGTTGGTTTCTGACCCAGGACTTAATGGCTCCCCTGGCAGTGCTCTTTGACACGCCCAGAGCCGGTTCTGGTCCCATAAATGGTTCTGCTGACCCTCTCTTCGCGAGACTGTCAGCTTCTTCATTGCCTTTAACCCCCGAGTGACCCGGCACCCAGATGAGGGTCACCTCATTCTGCCCAGCCAGGTCCCCAGCCAGGTCGCTCGTCTCGTCTCGGCACTCACTCACCAGCCAGGAATTTACACGTGGGCTACTTAGTGCCTTAAGGGCTGCCTGGCTGTCTGTGGCTATGAGGATCCGCTTGTTGGTGTAGCCCTTCCTCTTGTTCTCCCGCACACAGTGCAGGATGGCGTACATCTCGGCCTGAAACACCGTTGCATGGGCTCCGAGGGAAATACTATGACTTACCCTCGGTCCTTCCGAGTAAACACCTGCCCCCGTCCCACGCTCCCCGCCAGATCCGTCCGTGAACCAGACGAGCGCGTCCCGTGGCATGGCCGGCGTCTCCTCCCGCCATGCCTCGCGATCAGGGATTTCCACTGTAAAGTTGTTTTCCCTGAACATTCGCGGGCTCGCGAAGTCTGACCTCATTTCAAGCATGGGCTCCTTCACGATCTCCTGAATTTTGCAGTGGCCCCTGAAGCCTGGGTTGACCTTCAGTCTACCATTGCAGGCTAGTCTGTATAGTCCTAGCCTGGCCTCTCCCATAATAATTAAGTGTAGGGGGGGTACATCCAGCAACACCTCCATGGCGGCTGTTGGGGTTGAAGACATGGCCCCTGTGATGCTTAGGCAAGCCATCCTTTGGATCTTGTCTAGTTTTTGTTTGGCACTGGATTGTGTCACCTTAGGCCACCAGACCAGTGCCGCATATGTTAACGATGGTCTGACCACCCTTGTGTACAGCCAGTGGGCCATACTAGGTCTTAGTCCCCACGTTTTTCCGTATAGCCGCCTAGTGACGGCTAAGGTCATGACTGCCTTACGCAGTATTTTTCCAATGTGACCATTCCAGGTTAGCTTAGAGTCCAATACGACCCCAAGATATTTTACCTCTCTGGCGATTGGAACGCTCCTACCGTATAGAGTGAGAGTTCTGTGGCTTTCACACTTCCTCCTCCTCGTAAACGGCACGACGGTTGCTTTCTCGGGGCTCACCCCGAGCCCTTGATCAACCGTCCACCCTTACACCACTTTCAGTGCAGTCTGCATACGCTCCCACACTGCCTGTGTGACCTTTCCTCGGACTATGATGACAATTAAATAAGTGTTACAATTGCAAACTGTAAAAGAATTATTGTAATAAGAAATATTATAAAATTAATATTCTTTTTCAAATAAAGAGTGTTAATTTTTTTATTACTGTGCCCCAAAGTTAAAAATTTGCAAGAAAATAAATTTTTATTTTAGTAGGTACCGGGGTACCCCTGATGTGAGGAATAATATTCAAAGTTATAAAAAATACTACACTGGCAGAAAATGTTTTTTTATAATGAATTCTGAGATGTCACAACACCTTAGACATAAATATCAACATTAACAAATAAAAACATCTCTTTTAAAATAGAATGGGTACCCAGGTACCCTGTCATGCAGACGAAGGTTTAAAAGTTTGTGGCTTTCCTATTATAGAATAAACACTTTTCAATAACCCCTCGTATGATGACACTTCTACGTGAAAAGAATATTGAACAATATACAGGTTTCAGACCATCACTGAGCGCTACCAAGCCAGGGATTTGTTTGTTTTTTTTTCCATTATTTTTCTGTTTCCAGCAAATAGTAATTTGATTTTAGATATGATAACCACAAATCCCTAATCACTACAAATGAAAATTTTGCTCCATCAATCGATTTACCTTATGCGTGTATCTAAATTTAATAACATAGCTTTACCCAGGCGAACGTAATGTACTGTTTTCATTAATTAATGATAATGAGGTGGTTAACAATGAAGGATGCGATAAACATTAGTTAATTAGCTTACTGTTTTATTATTTACGCTAACACCTATGTACATCAACTGTTACGTTATGTACTCACTAGTTAGCATATAAACACATATAACGTTAATAGATGATCCATTACAGTTTAATTTGTGAATTAATGTTGTCTTAACGAGTCGTACGATGTTACGGTTCACAGGCATAACCTAGGGAAATTAGCGCACATACGCAGCTACTTCACCTGTCTTTGAATAATTGATGACATTACGCTTGACTTTCATCAATGCGGTTAAACAAAACACGACGCACAACCACCCCCTCATATTTTATTTATTCATGCGTTAATAATATTTGTTCTAACGCCTAGTTTTTGCCGTAAAATGAAACGTGTATAGATTTATTGGCAAAAATAAATAAAGAATAATACTAATATATAATAAAAGAAATTATATTTACGCCATATTTATCGAATGAAACAAAAAATGTTTATTCTTCGTTTTTCCTGCCAGAAAACAACGGCATTACCTAATATGCCACACTCCAGTGCATATTTTTCATCACAGCTAAACTATTACAACTTGGCTATTATGGTAGGATCTTCAACAGATAAACTGCCAAAACAAAACGTTCATTGTTATTCCTGGAACAAAACACAGCCTCCAAAGGGCAGTAATGAAATTGCTAGTGATATTAACCATGGGTTATGTGATATAGATAAGAAACACTTTTCTACACTTGAACTCATTGACGATGGGTGTGATGGTCAAAATAAAAACACCACACTCATCATAGTGCTCATGAAATGGTTTCTTCAACTAAGAAGAATAATATTAAATCTAGGGAAACAATTTCTTATGGTGAGGCATTCTTTTATATCTCCAGATAGAGTTTTCGCTTAGATTGAAAAGACAATATGCAAGAAAGAGGTGATAGTACAACTTATGTCAGCTTCATAGAGAAAAAATTCACAGGGTGGAACTTAGCAGACCCTGAGATAATTGTGTGTGTGTGTGTGTGTGTGTGTGTGTGTGTGTGTGTGTGTGTGTGTGTGTGTGTGTGTGTGTGTGTGTGTGTGTGTGTGTGTGTGTGTGTGTGTGTGTGTGTGTGTGTGTGTGTGTGTGTGTGTGTGTGTGTGTGTGTGTGTGTGTGTGTGTGTGTGTGTGTGTGTGTGTGTGTGTGTGTGTGTGTGTGTGTGTGTGTGTGTGTGTGTGTGTGTGTGTGTGTGTGTGTGTGTGTGTGTGTGTGTGTGTGTGTGTGTGTGTGTGTGTGTGTGTGTGTGTGTGTGTGTGTGTGTGTGTGTGTGTGTGTGTGTGTGTGTGTGTGTGTGTGTGTGTGTGTGTGTGTGTGTGTGTGTGTGTGTGTGTGTGTGTGTGTGTGTGTGTGTGTGTGTGTGTGTGTGTGTGTGTGTGTGTGTGTGTGTGTGTGTGTGTGTGTGTGTGTGTGTGTGTGTGTGTGTGTGTGTGTGTGTGTGTGTGTGTGTGTGTGTGTGTGTGTGTGTGTGTGTGTGTGTGTGTGTGTGTGTGTGTGTGTGTGTGTGTGTGTGTGTGTGTGTGTGTGTGTGTGTGTGTGTGTGTGTGTGTGTGTGTGTGTGTGTGTGTGTGTGTGTGTGTGTGTGTGTGTGTGTGTGTGTGTGTGTGTGTGTGTGTGTGTGTGTGTGTGTGTGTGTGTGTGTGTGTGTGTGTGTGTGTGTGTGTGTGTGTGTGTGTGTGTGTGTGTGTGTGTGTGTGTGACATCAGATTGCATTGGCTGCGGTATGGTTACCATTCGCACATTTTAAAAGCCTTCTGTTACAACTTGTATGTGAATTCAACAGTACAATTGCATTCTCTCATGGTGCATTGAAATTTGTCGCAACATGTAGTTTCGGATAGTTTTAATTTTATTTATTTATATAATAATATTAAAAGTGGTGCTTTTTTCTAACTTAATCCTACTTAAGATCTAGATACTATTTAAGGAATTTAGATAGGGACACATATTCTTCATGCCAATGGGGCCTATCATGGCAACTTTTCTTTTTGACATACAGGAGGGCCACTAACGTCATGGGTACATATAAAGAATAGACACAAATGATAACTTAAAGCCTAGTTTTTTTATATTTTTAGTCTAAGTTTTTTAATTAAACTTATATATAAGCAAATATATGTTTTTATTACTTTCCAATTGTAGAAGTTGTTCCAAATTCAAGGGTTGTTCAACATCTTTCAAGTTGTGTATTCTGTTTAGGAATTCGTTTCTGTACTCCCATCTAATTGAGCACTCAAGTAAAACATGTTGTGCGCTTCCTTCTTCACCACATTCGCAATATGGGTCATTTTTAAGGTTGAGTTTGTGTAAATGGGTAGGTATCAAGGAGTGGTTAAATCTCAAACGACATATGCTAGTTACCAATCCTCTAGGATATCCAGCAAACCATAGCTGGCATGGTAGCTTTGGTACAATTCTTTTATAAAATATACCTCTATCTTTTATGTGATAGTCAGTTTCCCACAGCTGTCTTTGTTGTCTAAAAAATAAAGTTTTTATGTCTGCCCATAGACAGGGATATTCTAAAACGTTTTCACAATTTAAAGCTTCTTTAGCTATTCTGTCAACAGTTTCGTTATTTGTAATCCCACAATGAGCTTTGATCCATGCAAATCTAATATCAATCTCCATCACTTCTAATTCTATTAAAATGCGGATAATCTGAATGATTAAATAATTGTTTTTATAGTTGTAGTAAAAGTACTTTAGTGAATCCGCATAGCTTTTGCTGTCAGTCAAAATTAGAATATTTTTATTTACAAGATTTTTCGTATATTTTGGGCTTCTGCTATAGCTATTGTCTCTGCTGAAAAAATACTCATCTCACAATGTAAACGGTATTTAAAATTTTTATTCAATTGAGGATCGTAAACAGCACAGGCAGTTCCCTCGTTTGATTTAGAAGCATCTGTAGACAACTGGTAGGACGTCTTATGAAACTCCTCTATATCACCATTAAACATGGCGTTTCTTATTTGTGCCGGATACTGGGAATAATCTCTTAAAATTGTGACTGGAATGTTTGGAAAAACAGACGGATAAAGCTGATAAACTAAACATACGTCAGATCTGTATATGTTCTCACCTGTTTGTTTAGAATCTTCATAACAGGAGACTTAAGCAGGGGATTTCTTTTTGACCTAATATAAATTTGTCAGATCTAATAAAAACAGCTGGTGGACCTTATCAATAAGACTACTGTTGTTGGCAAACATTTTTGCTATAAAACGACAAACTAGAATTTGCCTTCTGTAAACTAACGGCATTTCGTTACATTCTGCTAGCATGTTATTTATAGGACTACTTCTAAAGGCCCCTAGACATATTCTGATACACCTATTTTGAATTACATCTAATTTGTTTAGATGTGTACGTGCCGCATTGTTGGTACAAAATACTCCCATAATCTAAAATAGACCTGATCTATGATCTATACATCAACAGTGCTACCCCTACGTCTGCTCCCCATGTAGTGTGTGTTGTTGACCTAAGTATATTGATGCCCTTCTCACTACGCTTTATAAGATATTCTATGTGGTGTCTCCACAATAATTTCCAGTCTAAAAGTATTCCTAAATACTTAACATATGGTTTTATAAGTATTATAGTTCCCGCTATATCTATGTATGTCGGTTCAATACTTATTTTCCTAGAAAAAAATACACGATTCTGATAGAGTAGAGAGTAGAGAGACCCTGAGACAGTTACAGTATACGACTAGCGTGAACCATTAAGAAAGTATCTTAAACCACCCGTACCTTGGCATTTCCAGTTCAATCCTATAAGACAGATTTTCATGCAAAAAAAAACAAAAAATGGTGTTATGCATTGGACAATGCAAAGTAAATTATAAAAGTGAATGTGATATTCCGCGGTATGTCAACAAAAAATGTACCTACTGCTACTCCTAGCTCTATCAAACCCTCAGCAGTAACTGTAAGTAAACAAATTAAAGATAAAAAGGTCAAGAGTATGGATAGATTACTGAAGAAACACTACGGAACGACAAAGCCTTGGAAATATTTGGAAGAACTCAACTTCTACAAAAAAATTTGAAAATTTTGACCGGAATAATCTTGGTGAAGCAATTCCAGAAGAATTGCCATGTAAATATCAGGAAAAAATTTATTTAGCTGTTTGAAAACTTAATAGTAAGACAATGTTCTATGTTTTTATCCAATAAACATTATTTTTAGATAACAGGTCTGCTTGAAAATTATTTCCAAATCGGCTTTAACACAAAGTGGAAATCAAAACCAGCTATGTGAAATCTTTGATCACTGTCCACTTATTTACCTTCCCGTTTCTTTTATCATGTTTTATGGTAACAACATGTATTTATGCATAACTATCATTTCGGGTAAAAAAAGTCAAAATTAGTTCTAGTAATTTTACGCCACATTTTTTTGTGATTCCTGAAAAAATCTGAAATGGAAATAGCGGGTTTTGAATCTAAAGCATTCGATTGGCCATCGTATGTGGAATAAACTTGTGATGCATTGACTGCCTCTGAAACTATGCGTATGGATATCTAGTTTTAGTGAATTTTCTTTAAAAAAATCACTAATGACAAGATTCCGACTTTTGAATTTTAAAGAAATTTCTTCAAATTAGCACTAATTAGACCCCCGAGAACACATATCCGGGGTCAGTTTCAATTATATATATATATATATATATATATATATATATATATATATATATATATATATATATATATATATATATATATATATATATATATATATATATATGTATCACACCGATAACTCAAAAAATAATTGGCCGATTTTGATCAAATCTGGCGAGTACCTTTCTTTTGACAGTAGCTTGGATAAGTTCGTTAGCCAGAAAAATCTGCTTAGTTTAAATAGATTAATCAATGATTTCGCTTAATTTACCAGACGGATTCCCCCGGTCAGTACCAGTTCTGAGCTGGACAATAAATGTATGGAATTTCGACAACGAAATTATAATGCATGTTTCTAAGAAAATAAATTCGGGACTCAGCAAGTGCGTTATGGTAGCAAATTTTTATTGAATGCCTCAAATTTAAATAGCTCAATTTGCTATTAACCTATAAGGTTCGTTGGACAGGAAACTAGTCTTTTCGGGAACATGTTAAGTTTCTTTTCGAACATTTTTTGTACATTTTCAAAGAGTAAAGTTATTTTCATGAAATATGGTACATTCTTCCACTATATATGTTATGCTGGTAACCAAATTTGATGTTTGCGTTCTTAAAAAAAACACATATTTGCGATTTAAAACATTTTAATGAAAATTCACTATCATAACGCACTTTCTGCGTCCAGACTTTATATATATATATATATATATATATATATATATATATATATATATATATATATATATATATATATATATATATATATATATATATGTGTGTGTGTGTGTGTGTGTGTGTGTGTGTGTGTGTGTGTGTGTGTGTGTGTGTGTGTGTGTGTGTGTGTGTGTGTGTGTGTGTGTCACACCGATAACTCAAAAAATAATGGGCCGATTTTGATTAAATTTGCTGAATACCTTCCTTCTGCAAGTGGCTTGGATAAGTTCGTTAGCCAGGAAAATCGGCCCAGGTTTTCCCGGAAAATTTTGTGTTTTCTTTCTATATATATATATATATATATATATATATATATATATATATATATATATATATATATATATATATATATATATATATATATATATATATATATATATATATATATATATATATATATATATATATATATATATATATATATATATATATATATATATATATATATATCAAGAATTAAGAAAGTAAGGGCAACCAAATTTGGTATGCGAGTTTATATTGTTATAGGTGAGCTACCTACCAAAATTTAGCTTTGTATGTCAAAAGCCAAAAAAGTTATAGGTATTTAAAGAAAAATAAATTGGGGTTTTCCTCAAAACGTCAAAGTTGCGATTTTACACGTCAAAATCGGCAACATTTAGGCAAAGAACTTGGATCTAATACGGGCTATGGAAAGAAAATGTCTCAAGAAGAATGTTTTACAAACCCTGAGGTCTTAGTTTCAACGATCACTGTCCTTCATTTTACTAAAATGTTTCCAGAAAATTCATTTCAAATAGAGCCTTTCTCTGATGCTTGGCAGTAGTCTTAGCTATATAGTGTATCGTTTAATGGTATACAATTTTTGCCGAATTTTCGTAAAAAATCAATAAAGCTCAATATATCCGTTATTATACAAGATATGAAAAAATATTGTATACATTAATTATAGAGTGTCTTGAGCTACATCTTAAAAAAAATATTTCTACAATCACAGGCCCATAAGTCGTTAGTGATACAATTTTTTTTTAAATCAAACACGCCTTATGTTATTGCATTTTAGCATTTTCCATCGAAATATAATGCATGTTTGTAAGAAAAGAAATTCTGGACGCAGCAAGTGCGTTATGGTAGCGAATTTTGATCAAATGCTTCATATCTAAATAGCTCAATTTGCTATTAACCTATAAGGTTGACCAAGAAACGAGTTTTTTCCGGAATACTTTAAGTTTGCTTTCGGATTTTTTTTTTACATTTTCAAACAAAAAAGTTATTTTGATGAAACATGGCACATTGTTTTTACTATATAGGTTATACTGGTAACCAAATTTGATGCCTGCTTTCTTAAAAAAACACATATTTGCTATTAAAAACTTTTTATGAAATATAACGCACTTGCTGCGTCCCGAATTTTTTTCTTTTAATAAGTGCTTCTTGCATGTTGTCGGCGATGTGGTTTCCATAGGTAAATTAGAAATCAATGCGGATGCTTTGGACCCGGTTGGGCTTTACTTGATAAGTCTCTAGGGAAACACCACCTTTCAAACGAAAATGCTTGCTATACTTGTAGTATGGTGTCGCCTTAATACTTTGGAGGAATGACCCTAACACCCCAGGAAATAGGTAGAATAGCTCCCAAAAAGATAACAGCGTACACAAAAGTCTGAACTTTTTGGGCAGCTATTAGAAAATAGCCACGCACAAAATATCCATTCAAGTTACAGCTCTGAGTGCCTAAATGTCTCTACGACTCGTTAAACAATCCACAATCAACAAGGGCGTAAACAGGAGTTAATGAATAACGTATTTACTTGTTTATATTTTTCGTCTGATTTTTCAATCCTTAGCTTTTAACACCTTATACGCTTAAATTTAATTTTAAGATTTATCTGTTAAATTACCCACTTTACTAACTGGTTATGTCTAATGCCTTTTATGCAATGCTACGTTACCGTGATTAGTAAGTTGAAGCGTTGTAATGATTGTTTAAAAGGCTACTGCTGTATCACACAAAAGGTAAACATGAAAAGCGAAATGCGTTAGATTTGATAAACGTAATGAAAATGACAGTGATGAAAAGGCTTACAAATACTCGTGGATGTAAAAAGCCCGCAGTGGATCTGTTAGAGGTGCAAAGCATTAATAAACACTGATTACAGCGTTTGTTCATTTAGCTTATCTCTGTGCGAACAGGGTTTCCAAATACACATAGTGGAAACATTGGATGTACTATGAATTTAGTAGACGCTTTCGTATATAGAGCAAACGCAAATACACCAGCCTATTATAAATTAAAACTGGCACTGTAATGCTTGCTAATTTATTTGCATTTTCCTCATCTTCTACTAAAACCCCGCTGTATGTACCGAGAAATAGCGAGCAAATAACCTAAACATTAATTTTCATTTATCACACAATTTCTTTATTACGGTGTTTACAGAAAGGAGCATACTTACGACTACTGCATTTCAGGAAATAAAGCAGACAAAATACATGTAGACATTTTCTTACTAAATAACACTTTTTAACTAGAAGTATATAAAAGTTTTCATTAAGCTATTTTAATTGCAGCTTTATTAGCATTATGTCGACATTAAATCACAATTCTGCCTGCATACCTTAATATAAAATTTTAGAACCGCAATATTATATTTTGTATAAAAACTGCAACGGAGATTGCCTACTCTGTATTTTTTATACCATTCGTCCCTATTTATGCAGAAAAGTAAATAGAGAAAAAAAGCGGGACTCAGCAAGTGCGTTGCAGTAGCGAATTTTCATAAGTTTAGTCATAACAAGCCGTAAGTTAAGAGAAATATGCAAAAATGGAAGTCGCACGAATAAAAGTCTGTAGTTGTGTTTGTAAAATATGTGCATTCTGAAGACGCTGCAATTCGAAATTCAAAATTAATAGTGACATTTCCAAAAAGTTTTATACATTTTTTGTATATTAGACATTAAATCTTCAAGTGAATTGTGTCTCTTAAACACACAAACGAAAGCGTATTTGTACAATACATTGTAGTATCTATATGTAGGCCCAGGCGTATGCGGACGATCTTGTCATAACGGTTAGAGATAAATCTAAATAGGAACTTTCAAAGACTCTTCAAGAGACACTAAATGTAGTGAATGATTGATACCAGAAGGGGGCGATGCCTGTGAACCCCCGCAAGACCACCTTTGCCCCATTTACAGAAGAAGAAGGTTGGACAAATTAAAACCACCTATTCTTTTGCGGAAAACAATTACATTTATCGAACAGGCGAAATATCTAGGGGTAACCCTAGACAAGAAGCTACAGAACGTACAGTTAAAGAATGCAATCCGCTGGGCCAAACTGACCCTCTGGACATGCCGAAGAATCTGTGGAAATAACTGCGGAGCAAGCCCACAACAGATGGACTGGCTCTATGTAATGGTTATTAGACCGACGACAACCTATGGAGCTATCGTTTGCTGACATCAAGCATTCCACCTCTTCACATTTGGTTAAAGAGGGAGACTAGGTGGACAAGGTACACATTAAAACAAACTGCTGACAACCTGCCGAAGGCAATCAGTTTGGGAAGGACCGGACTCCTCGATGACGTTGAGAATCATGAGGTTCTGGGAATTGTCTCAGATCTGATGCCTACAAAGGTCAGTAGACTTCCAGAAAGGGAGGACTGGGAACGAAACCAAACGACCCTATTGAGGGCAGATATCTGCTCGTACATTGACGGTTCCAAAATCGATCGGGGGCAGAAGCCGACGTATATGGGAGCAACACGGATGCAAGAATATTATCTAGCCTAGAAAAGTATGCAACCATACATCAGGCAGAAGTGTATGCCATCGAGATGTGTGGACGGGAAATTATACGAAACCATTGCATACACAAATCGATAAAAATATAATCAGATAGTCAGGCTGCAATTAAGGCAATTAGTTCTTACCGTTGCAATTCAAAAACGGTATGGAGCTGT
This sequence comes from Tillus elongatus, assembly GCA_964006375.1. NCBI lineage: Eukaryota > Metazoa > Arthropoda > Insecta > Coleoptera > Cleridae > Tillus > Tillus elongatus. Next base: position 116,555,147 of record OZ023264.1, read on the forward strand.
AAATCTGCCCTCAACGAACTAGCTCGCTGCAATGAGGTGTCGCTGGTCTGGATCCCGGGTCACTTTGATGGCAGTGTAACGGCCGACACGCTTGCTAGATGTGGTACCAAGGATGACTTTATCGGACTAGAACCCGTGTTGGGAATATCATCATTCACAGCAAAACGCACCTTAAAGACCTGGACAGATAGAAGGACAATATAGCAACTATAAAATCTGTCAGGATTAGCACCCTCTGAGGCCTTCATAAATGGTCTTGCAGAGTCAAGGGCTAATCGACTTCTACAGCTAAACAGACAACAACTGAGAACTCTAGTCGGCCTGTATAAAGACCATTGTTGCTTGCGTCACCATATGTACCGAATTGGTCTCGCTCAAGACACTGAGTGTCGGCTGTGTGTGGAGAGTGACGAAACAGCAGAGCACGTGCTATGTTTCTATCCGGCTGCGGACAGGATAAGACGCCTGTTCTTTGGCAAGACAAATCTTGTACCAGAAGATCTCGTCAAATTTCGTCCACAAAAATTGTCGACCTCTGTAGGAGGTTCGATTTGTTGGGCGAAATATAAGACAATTAGGCGTGAGTCACAATAGACCTTAAGGTCGCAAAGGAGGGACCGTTATGGCCTACTCACAACTTAACCTAACCTAACCATCTATATGCAATATAAATTTTGCTTTTATACATAACGTAAGTTATTTTATCTGTAAGAGTAATTTAGACCTGCATCAACTTATTCACATTTAAATAGCTGCTTTTTATAAACAATTCACTTCAAAGCTCAATTTTTTCCATTAATTTTACTCAAATTACCTGACATGTTTTTTTTTGTACTTCAGCGTCGGTCTATTTCCGCGAATATGGCCAATCACCGACGCCAGCGAGCAGTTTCACCTCACAATCCTGAAAATGTTGCCAAACCCCTGCCTTCCTGTAAGATCTTTAGCGTGCCCAACATCGCATCGACACAGGACCGATGGTTCCGAAGGGCAAATCGTACAGAAATTCAACTTGTTCAAATACAATGCCACAACCTCAGTTGATGTTAATTTTACAGTATGTACTGAAAAAGTAAAAGAGGAACTCTGGAAATCGAATCCAGTGTCACATGCGCAGTTCGTTGCTAAGAACTTCACTGAACTTGCGCCCAGATGTTGGGTTCAAGTAAAACGTTGGACGTATTTACCAATAAATTATGTCCATTGGCCCAATATAGAATGAAAATGCCCTAAATATAACTAAAACGCGTTGGTCGAAATGCCCTGCTGGACCTATTATCGACTTCCCTATTACTTTTAGTTTATTCCCCACATTGGTAAAATACACATAAATTTTACTTGTAAATGACCTGTGATTATTTAGTCGCGGACCTACTGTTAGGGCGATTTTATGTCAATTTGACCTTAAATGTTGCTTGGGCAAGGAATTAAATTATCTAAAATATTCGGCTTGTCGGTAGGTCTTGACCAATCACAAGGCAAGAAGTAAATGTCTGTTTTGTCAACATTGGCGATTTTTAAAGAAGGATTCTAAAGCTGCTGTAGAGGGTAGATAACTATTCTTTCATTGAACTGGTTTAACAAGGTCTTAAATTTTTGTCAGTTAGCTTTTTCATCAATTACAATGTTTGCACAACATTTACCTGAAATAGACCCTTTTCGAATGCGACATTTGGGAAGTCAATTATTTCTACAGGGGTGCACGGTAAATACCGCATTTAATAATTTCTAGACAAGTATTCTGAAAAAAAACCACTTCTGGAGAACAAAATATTGCGTAACGTATGTCTCGTAAGTGCTGAAATTTATCTATAAATTGGTACTTAATCTTATTTATCTAAAATAGTTGTAGAAAATTAATTAACTTGAACTACGCTTTTTCTGCGTTTTACATAGAATGGTAGCATTTTTATCAGTTTCAGGAAGTCTGGACGCAGAAAATGCGTTATGGAGGCGAATTTTCTATAAAAATGTGTTGTTTTCATAAAAAATGTTTGTTAAAAAGTAAATAAATGTTTAAAAAAATTTGGATGCAGCAAGTGTGTTACAATAGCAAATATCCATCACGATATTTCAAATTCCAAAAATTTAATTTCACATTTAGCTTAAATGTTTAACTTTGAATATGGTACACTTCTAATAAAAAAGAATGTGTGCTAAATTTTATAAAAATAACGCAACAAGCTTGGGAAATACAACTTTGTACATGAAACTAAAAAAAGTTTTCTAAATCCTGTTCGCTAGAGTTGACTAAAGGAAATCATGTAAGCGATTCGAAAATACTGGGCAAATATCTCCCACGTTTATAATTTCGCAGGTATCTTCGTGCGGTAAATTGCTTGGATAAGTTGGTTAGTCGATACAGTTTTTCGAAAAAAATTAAATTTTTCTCTGAAAAACTTTTGTAATTATAACGAAAACCCCCGTTTAGCAAATTTTATACTTTCTAGCCTCATAAAAAATTGAAACTAAGGCAATTGTAGTTTTTTATGAAAAGAAGAATACAGCATTACAATTTTTTATTATAAAAGAGTTCATTCAATTTCATTGCCAAAGGAAAGTATTACACACAGACTTAGAGGCTACTTCTACATCTTTCCTGGCTTCGCTGTTGGGTTTTGTTTCAGTAAGTGAAGGACGTAGCCAGCGCTTAAGCTGACTGGAGCAAGTCGCCCTTCTGAATTATAGATATTCTAGGATATTCTTCAACGTTTCTGTAACCGATTTACGTGCTTGACAGCATCCTCAGATAGATAAAAATTGAATCAATATGAAATTGTGACAACTACAAATAAATATTTGTTGCTATTTTATGACGTTTTGATAAAAACATCCTTTAAAAAATAAAAATAAAATGAAACAAAAATCACGCATGACGTCTTCAAAATGTCTACGTGATGTATGCCAATACTTAACACAAATATAGAACTAACTTATAACAGTAATAACTATAATAACAATTGCAACTAATTACAAATAACTAAACAATAGCAGTCTCTATAGAACGAAAATATTGACATGTCAATCCATTATCTTATTACAACTTTTTTTTAAGAGTTAGATTTATTTTGTTTGATTTATTTCATTAGGAAGATCCAAGAAAGGGGAATCCATTAAATCAGTTTGCTCATTTATAACACGGTAGCTATTGTCGTGTATGTGCTTTATACTCCTGAAGCTTCAAAAAAGTCTAATTTAGGCTTGTCATTACAAAAAAGTGGTGGTTTTATGCGGTTATGTACTGTAGGTCTATGTTGAGTATAAATAATATGTCGATATTTTCATTGTATTGTATAGTTATTTTACTGTTGTAATTGTTATAATAGTTATTACTGTTATAGGTTAGTTCTATCTTTATGTTAAATATTGACATAAATCACGTAGAAATTTTGAAGAAGTCACCCGTTATTTTTGTTTCAATATATTTTTGTTTTTTAAAGAATTTTTTGAACAAAACATCATAACATAGCAACAGATCTTTATTTGTAGTTGTCATGATTTCATATTAATTCAATTTTCACCTATCTGTAGATGCTGTCAAGCAGCGAAATCGATTACAGAAACGTTAAGAAACATCCTAGGACATCTAGAATTTTAGCTTACGCGCTGGCTACGTCTTTCTCTTACCGAAACAAAACCTAACAGTGAAGCCAGAAAAATAGTCTACAAAACTGTATGTAGTATGGACCAGTTCACCAGGTAAGAGCAACAACAATCAATAAAAATCTCGGGATGCAGCAAGTGCGTTATGGTAGTGAATTTTCATAAAAATGTTTTTATTGCAAATATGTGTGTTTTCTTTTTAAGAAAGCAGACATCAATTTTGGTTACCAGTATAACCTATATAGAAAAAGCAGGCATCAAATTTGATTACCAGTATAACATATATAGTAAAAACAATGTGCCATGTTTCATCAAACTTGATTGTTTGAAAACGTACAGAAATTTCCAAAAGTAAACCAAAAGTGTTACTGAAAAATTATTTCATTATATTTCGATGGAAAGTGCAAAAAAATAAGGCGTTTTCGACAAAAAAAAATTTTTGTATCACCAACGACTTATGGGCCAGCCTGTGATTGTCGTAATAATTTTTTAAGATGTAGCTCAAAACACCGTATAATTAATGTATACAATATTTTTTCATATCTTGTATAATAACGAATATATTGAGCTTTATTGATTTTTTACGAAAATTCGACAAAAATTATATACCATTAAACAATAAACTCTATAGCTAAGGCTACTGTCAAGCATCAGAGAAAGGGTCTATTAGAAATGAATTTTCTGGAAATATTTTAGTAAAATGAAGGACAATGACGGTTGAAACTAAGAGTTCGGTGTATGTAAAACATTCTTCTTGACACATTTTCTTTCCATAGCCCGTATTAGATTCAAGTTATTTGCCTAAATGTTGCGAATTTTGACGTTTTCAATTGTCACTTTGACGTTTTGAAGAAACCCCCAATTTATTTTTCTTTAAATGCCCATAACTTTTTTGTCTTTTGACCTACAGAGCTAAATTTTGGTAGGTGGCACACCTATAACGATATAAACCAGATTACCAAATTTGGTTGCCCTTACTTTGTTAATTTTGGAGATATAAGTATTTTGCGAAAGAAAACACAAATTTTTCCGGGAAAACCTCGGCGGATTTTCCTGGCTAACAAAATTATCCAAGCGACTTGCGAAAGGAATGTACTCACCAATTTTGACGTTTAAAATCGCAATTTTGACGTTTTGAGAAAAATCCAAATTTTTTTTTTTGAATGCCTGTAACTTTTTTATCCTTAAACCTACGGAGCTAAATTTTGGTAGGTAATTTGCCCATAATGACATAAATCCGCACATGAAATTTGGTTGCCCTTACTTTGTTAGTTCCGGAGATATAATTTTTTTTCGAAAGAAAACACAAAATTTTCCGGGAAAACCTGGACCGATTTTCCTGGCTAACAAACTTGTCCAAGCCATTTGCAAAAGGAATTTATTCACCAAATTTAATCAAAATCGGCCCATTATTTTTTGAGTTATCGGTGTGATACATATATATATATATATATATATATATATATATATATATATATATATATATATATATATATATATATATATATATATATATATATATATATATATATATATATATATATATATAAACATATAAAAATTTAAACCGACCCCGGATATGTGTTCTGGGGGGCCTAATTAGCGCTCATTTGAAGAAATTTTTTCAAAATTCAAAAGTCGGGATCTCCTCATTAGTGAATTTTTTTAAGAAAATTCACTAAAAGGAAAGTATATTCTACGTTAACGTACTTAAAAATATAAAAAATGAAAATAGTTTTGGTCACACTATTGCCTATTATTGACAAACACTTCATACCATTTCCATTACCATAACGCAATTGCTGCGTTAGTACTTTAAAATTGAGTTTCGTAGTTAAGTCCGAGGAAGGAGGAGAAGGAAGTGGCAATACGGCATAAACCAGCATACAGAATTTCGTCTGTGCGAGAATTTGGTTGAGATCTAAGCTCTATGATTACCCTGACTTCATGTATGGTTTTTTACGGGTCTTGGATTACGGTCACCTAAAAAAACTCTTCAAAAGCCTCAGAGTGGTGATCTCGTCATAAGTAATTTTTTGTATGAAGGTACATTCTCTAAAAAAGTGTTTTCAGCGAAAATGTGAAGAAAAAAAAAATGTAAAAAATGTGCTAAAAAATGATTGATATAAAACCAGGGAAACTTTATTTCACGAGAATTCACTAAAAATACTAGTTTTACAAAAATTGGTCTAAAGAATTTTACGTAAAAAATTCGATATAATATTTTTCACGAAAATAAAAAAAAAACATTGTTTTTTTTTAAGTTCGTTTTCTTTCGGTAAGAGAAAGACGTAGCCAGCGCATAAGCTAACGGGAGCAAGTGGTCCTTCTAAATTCTAGATGTTCTAGGATTTTTTTTAACGTTTCTGTAATCGGTTTCGCTGCTTGACAGCATTTACAGATAGGTAAAAATTGAATTAATATGAAATCATGACAACTACAAATAAAGATCTGTTGCTATGTTATGATGTTTTGTTCAAAAAATTCTTTAGAAAATAAAAATATATTGAAACAAAAATAACGGGTGACTTCTTCAAAAAATTTAATTCAAAACTGCTCAATATTCTTTTACGCAAAAATACCAAACCTTTTTTTTTTCAAGAAATTTAGGAATAATTTAAAATAACTTTTTTTTTAAGAAAATTTTCTATTACAAGAACATTTCGCTAATGAAATAAATTAAAAATTATATAATCTGACCTAATTACAGACGTAAAGACTTTTTGTGTGGTTGCACAAAGAAACATTTCTTTTGCCTAACGATGCCATGGAAAGCGAAATTGGTTGCAGAGAAAAAAACAAACACTTGAGAAGTCGCATAAAAAGTCTCTTCGCCTCTATTGAGTATGGTTTTACCACGTTTTGACCACAACATACAACCTGTTCTTAAAATTGAATTTTAGTCTTAAAAGTTCTCATCTAATTGATTAATGTTTTGCATAAAAATACGCTAAAAATACATAATCTGATTATATATAATGTTTAAGTTGAACGAAGAAAAAGTCGCTGTCTCCTCTATAGCGCGTTTTTCTACAAAATTGTCTAAAATACTAGACCATTAAATCACGAACTACTTCCAAAATATCAGGGAAAGGGTCTATTTCAAATGAATTGTCTGCAAGTACTTTAGTAAGGTGAAGAAAAATGTCGGTTGAAGCAGAAATACTATTCTTTGTAAAACGCACTTCTTACCACATTTTATCTACATAAATCGCGTTGGTTTTAGAATATTTGTTTAAAAATCGCCAATTGTGACGTTTAGAAAAAGCTATAAAAATTTTCAAGTAATGTTTCTGGTACTTCTTGACTTTCTGCGCTAAGCAGTGTATGTTTCGTCAAATTTTTGGATAACTGCGACACTCTTTGCACTTCTACTGTCACGTAAACAGCAAATATTATTAAAGTTAATACAAAGTTTCCTCGGTGGCTCAGCTATAAGGGTTCTCCTTTCACTTTTTCAGTACATATTGTACAATTAACATCAACTTAAGTTGTGGAATTGGATTTGAGCAAGTTGAATGTGTCCATACGATGTTATGCACGTTAAAGGACCGTACCCTCCTTACAGACAGAAGGGGTTCGGAAAAAGTTCCAGGATAGTGGGGTGAAACTGCTCCCTAGCGTCGGTGATTAACCATAGTAGCGGAAATAGACCGACGTTAAAGAAACAAAACACACACACGCAAAGTTTCCATTTTCCTTGAATATAGAACATAACAACAATAACTAAATTTCGTAAAGTGTCGCTATTTGACACATCTCTTTTCAGATCTACATTTCATTTCTCTGTACTGTATTCATTGACGTTCGCAAAAGTCTATTGTAGACTTCGTTTTGCACATCCAACTCATGTAAGAGTATGTTGTAACTTCACACAACTCTCAACTTACACATCCCTTCATCTAGTTAACATCTACCAGATACTTGTTACATGTACAGCTAATTGTGAGTCTTGTTCCACATTTGAAACTCAAAACTTGTGTGCCTGTTTCTAGTCAAGACTTGGAAGGTAAAAGTGGTTATAATAAAGACTAACTTTTAATTACTCCTGGAGAAAGTTCCTGTTTCATGCAAAACAATTCTAAAAGCTTGTTGTATTAACTTGCTGATTAACTCTCTGATCGCTGACGAAGAAACCGACAAATTAAATCAAAGAAGTAGACCCAAAACAAATTAAAATATAAGCGTTTCGCTACAGTGATCACCAGAGTTTAACAAGCCAAAACGAGTGCCGATGGCAGCTTTTATTTAGGTCATTTAATAATATTAATGAGCCGCATTGTAAACGGGACGCGCATTTGCTGAGGTTAAAAATTCTGTGTTTTGTATGTTGCGGATGAGGTTTTTTTTCCAGTTGAAACTTCAAAATGCATACACACGTTAATTTAAATTTAAACCCAATGGACAATTGTCTGTTTCCACCAAGATAATTATATGTGAGTTTTTACAGTTTCTACACTTATGGTTATACCATTTATGTAGCATGTGTATGAGTTATAACAGATTATGCCACCCTTTTGGTGGTAGCCTCAAGTATAACTAAAGCTGACTGACAGCTCCGGCTAAACTACAGAGGTATATGGGGTGGCTTCTTAGCTAACGAAGCAGTTATTCGGTTAATGATAAGCGCCACATTGTCTGCTACAGAAAGAGCAACGCTTCTTTGAGAAAAAAGAACGCAGAATTTAATTAATCTTCAAATGTACGTCTACTAATTGTGAATATATTAAGTCACTAAAACTAGGTTTGATCGAATTTTAAAATTATTAGTTAATTAAAAAAACTTCTGGACGCAGCAAGTGCGTTATGGTAGTGAATTTTCATTAAAATGTTTTTAATAGCAAACATGTTTTTTTTAAGAAAGTAGGCATCAATCTATATAGTAAAAACAATGTGCCATGTTTCATCAAAATAACTTTATTGTTTGAAAATGTACAAAAATTTCCAAAAGTTAACTTAAATTGTTCCCGAAAAAACTGGTTTCCTGGTCAATCTTATAGGTTAATAGCAAATTGAGCTATTCAAATTTGAAGCATTTAATGAAAATTCGCTACCATAACATACTTGCTGCGTCCCGAATTTCTTTTCTTACAAAGATGTATTATATTTCGATGGAAAATGCAATAACATAGTGAGGGTTCGATTGAAAAAAAAAAAAGAAAATTTGAATCACCATGGCAATGGCCCCAGCGGGTGTTGACGCAATGTGATTTCTGCCCAGTGCTCTGAATGTTAACGTGAAGAAATTCAAGCAAGCGCGGGTAAACGGCGGGAGGAGCTATGACTCTCTTAACATCTTTAACGATACAAGGCAGTATCTCAATACATCGCCACTTTATGCGTCAGTCCTGAGTGGAATGTATATAACATATCTCCATCTAAATCCTGCTATTCAATGCAAGCACGGACTTCACTGCTCATGTGTGGTGCATGTGTGTGTTGTTTTGTGTATGTCTCAGGTTCGGCATCACACATGCCTGCAGGGTGCCGTTCCTTTTTAGCATATTAATCATTATATTTTTTATATTTTTATATATTTTATATTTTAATACTCTACACCATGTTATAGTCTAGGACTAAATTTAATTGGAGACGGCGCATTCTTAGGCCGGTTCGGCTGGCTCTACTTTATTTTGATATAGCACCCAAGACCGCGGACCCGAACAGCGAAGGGTGGGCTGCCTCGCGGCGAGTGGTACGCGCTTGTTTTTTCTTTCGTAGAGACTGGGGCCCATGATCCCCCATAACATGCGTGCTTGGACCCGGTGAATCTGGTTGGAAGTCCTGGTATACGTGTGTCTGAAAAGAAATTTGTTGGTCACCAAGCCTAACAGCTTGAGGTTAGACCGTGCAGTCGCGCCAACGGATAGCCTCTTCCTTGGAAGAGAGTGATGCAGGGTTGGACGACACCCACCACTGGGACTGAAGATTGGAGGAGCCGGGGTTCCTCGCCAGTTCCGTGTCGTTGTCGAGCGTGTTTGGTTACATGATGAATGTCGTGGCCTGCAGGCCGGCCATATGGTGCGGGTACATAGAAGCCCGATTTTGAAACGCTATTCTGATAGCCAAATGCCTCGTCATCTAATAAGTGACGCGCATGAATGGATTAACCAGATTTCCACTGTCCCTACCCACTATCTAGCGAAACCACCGAAAAGGTAACGGGCTTGGAAAAATTACCATGTAATTGTGGTAATATTTTTCAAGATGTAGCTCAAGACATCCTATAATTAGTTTATACCATTTTTTTTTCGTAACTTGCATAATAACGGATATAGTGAGCTTTAAAGATTTTTTACGAAAATTCGACAAAAGTTATATACCATTAAACAATAAACTCTATAGCCAACACTACTGCCAAAGCATCAGAAAAAGGGTATATTTTAAAAGAATTTTCTGGGAATATTTTAGTAAAATGAAGGACAATGACGATTGAAACTAAGACTTCAGGCTTTGTAAGCATTCTTCTTGAGACATTTTCTTTCCATAGCTCATATTAGTTTCAGGATTATTGCCTAAATATTACCAATTTTGATATTTTAGATCGCGACTTTGACGTTTTGAGGAACTCCCAAATTTATTTTTCTTTAAATACATGTATTTTTTTTTGTTCTTTACCCTACACAGCTAAATTTTGCTAGGTAGCTTACCTATGATGATATAAACCCGCGTACCAAATTCCGGAGATATGATTTTTTTTTCGAATGAAAACTCAAAATTTTCCCGGAAAACCTCGTCCGATTTTTCTCACTAACGAACTTATCCAAGCCATTTACAAAAGGAAGGTATGTGCCAAATCTTATCAAAATCGGACAATTATTTTTTGAGTTATCGGTGTGATACACACACACACACACACACACAAATATATATATATATATATATATATATATATATATATATATATATATATATATATATATATATATATAAAATTTTTTCAAAATTCAAAAGTCGGGACCTCCCGATTAGTGATTTTTTTCTACGAAAATTCACTAAAAACAAGAAAAATAATCTGAAGTATGACTGGAATCTACCTAAACTAAGCACGTTATAAAATTATTTGGCACACAAGTTATCGAACAATTTACTTTTTCATAAATCGACCACCAAATGAAAAAAAAATATGGTCCGAGAGTACAGTATATCTATGAACTACCTTAGTAGACTTCTTACCGGCAGGTCAAATTCCTTGGCATTTTAAAGGTTCCTCCTGGCATTTACATCAAAAATATAATAATAGTTACATTATCACTACAAATAAAATATTAAAAGAAGTCTGGACGAAACAAGTGCGTTATGGTAGCGAATTCCTGTAAAAATGTTTTAATGACAAATATGTCTTGGTCAAAAAAAGAAGTACAAATATTGTCTGAAAATAAACTTAAAAGTTACAGAAAAAACTCGTCCGATTTTCCTGGCCAACGAACCTCTTCAAGCTATTTACACACCTGCCAAGATATAAGTATTCACAAACAGCTTTATGACCAAAATTGAAACAACAAATTATGACAATTTGCAAGCAATTTCTTTTGTCACCATTTTTTTTTACAGAAAGTGCCTTCAGTAATGTTAGTAGAGGCAATAGAGGAGCTCGTTACTCTTGTACATAGTGCACTAAACTACAGGAGTAATTTTTTTTTTGATAGATAGGTTCAGAATTACGTACTGAATGTAAAAAAACTCTGGGCGCAGCAAGTGCGTTATGGTAGTGAATTTTCATTAAACTATTTTTTAATAGCAATAATGTGTTTTTTTTTAAGAAAGCAGGCATCAAATTTGGTTACCAGTATAATCTATATAGTAAAAACAATGTGCCATGTTTCATCAAAATAACTTTATTGTTTGAAAATGCACAAAAATTTCCGAAAGTAAACTTAAAGTGTTCCCGAAAAAGACTCGTTTTTTGGTCAAGCTTATAGGTTAATAGCAAATTGAGCTATTCAAATATTAAGCATTTGATCAAAATTCGCTACCATAACGCACTTACTGCGCCCAGATTTTTTTTCTTACAAACATGCATTATATTTCGATGGAAAATGCAAAAATGCAATAACATAAGGCGTGTTTGATTAAAAAAAAAAAGAAAATTTGTATCACCAACGACTTATGGGCCATCCTCTGATTGTAGAAATAATTTTTTAAGATCTAGCTCAAGACACCCTATAATTAATATATACATTTTTTTTCATATCTTGTATAATACCAGATATATTGAGCTTTATTGATTTTTTTTACGAAAATTCTACAAAAATTATATATCATTAACGATAAACTCTATAGCTAAGACTACTGCCAAGCGTCAGAGAAAGGGTCTATTTGAAATGAATTTTCTGGAAACATTTTATTAAAATGAAGGACAATGACGGTTGAAACTAAGACTTCAGGGTTTGTAAAACATTCTTCTTGAGACATTTTATTTCCATAGCCCGTATTAGATTCAAGTTCTTTTCCTAAATGTTGCCAATTTTGACGTTTAAATCGCAACTTTGGCGTTTTGTGAAAAAAACCAATTTATTTTTGTTTAAATGCCTATAACTTTTCTCTCTTTTGACCTATAGAGCTAAATTTTGGTAGGTAACTTGCCTATAATGATATAAACCCGCGTAGAAAATTTGGTTGCCCTTGCTTTGTTAATTGTGGAGATATACATTTTTTTCGAAAGAAAACACAAAATTTTCCGGGAAAACCTTGACCGATTTTCCTGGCTAACGAACTTATCCAAGCCACTTACGAAAGGAAGGTACTCACCAATTTTGACGATTAAAATTGCGATTTTGACGTTTTGAGAAGAACCCAAATTTATTTTTCTTTGAATGTCTGTAACTGTTTTGTCCTTTAACCTACGGAGCTAAGTTTTGGTGGATGACTTGCCTATAATGATCTAAACCCGCGTGTAAAATTTGGTTGCCCTTACTTTGTTAATTTTGGAGATATAATTTTTTTTCGATTTTTTGTTGTGAGAAAACACAAAATTTTCCAGGAAAACCTCGGCGAATTTTCGTGGCTAACGAACTTGTCCAAGCTACTTGCGAAAGGAAGGTACTCACCAAGTTTTATCAAAATAGGTCCATTATTTTTTAAGTTATAGGTGTGACATATAAATATATATATATATATATATATATATATATATATATATATATATATATATATATATATATATATATATATATATATATATATATATATATATATATACATATAAAGTCTGAAACTGACCTCGGATTTGGGTTCCGGGGGTCCTAAATAGCGCTCATTTGAAGAAATTTTTTCAAAATTCAAAAGTCGGGATCTCCTCATTAGTGAATTTTTTTTAAGAAAATTCACTAACACAAAATCCTTACAAATTAGGAGGGCGAAAGTGCCGTCATTTTGAGGAAAACCGTTTCGGCCTATATCTCCGTAACCGTGCACTTTAGGCCAAAAATGGTACTGACCTTTATTGTAGATAATTGCATTTCTCATCTTTTTTGTTAAATAATTTTTTTTGTATCACTCACCGTTTACAACTTATACGACCATTAGCATTCATTTATTGACTTTTTTACCTATATCTTTGTTAATAATTGTTTAAAAAATAAAATGCTTATAACTTAATTTTTAAATGTATATATATATATATATATATATATATATATATATATATATATATATATATATATATATATATATATATATATATATATATATATATATATATATCCAATAAGCGTGCGTCGGTCCATAGTTACTAAACCGTTGTACTTGAAAAAAAATTCTCAATGAAACTAAATAAGTGTGATCTTTGCTACAACCCAAAATTATTTTTAAGTATACACGGTGTACAAAAAAAGAGTAATACTAAAAATTATGTTTTTTTTAAATGGAATACTATAGTTTTTTATGTGGTAAATGAAGCCCCTGTAGGTTCTGTATTCAACAAAAAATTTGTAAAATTGTCAAATGCAGTGTTGCCGAGTTATTAATTTTTTTTTTAAAAATGTAGTCAAAAACATACTTTCATCAAACTGTTATATCTGTGCCACTGTTCGTTAGTGGCCCTGAAAATGTTACGTGCAATCTAATATTGGCCTATTTTATTCTGAACTGTCTTTACATTTGGATTCGTTTATACAGTCTCTTAAAAATTTCTCTTCAAACATCCCTACATTCACCTTCATTTTAATTGAATTTCTTAAATGCAACACCCCGTATATTATTTTGCCGTTAAAAAGCTTAAAGTGTGCTCATTCAGAAAATACCATGTTTTCCGTATCTATTCAACCCACTTTTGAGATATTAAGCTTTTTCCAAAAATTTGTATATAGTGCGTAAGGGAGATCGTTTACCTTTAAAAAATAAATATCTGAAAGTTATTACATGCAACAAGTTTGAAACGTTCGTTACTTGGTCCAAAACAAAGGGGTATCTGTCAAATTGGTCGCCAAACGTATAGGATAAACAATAATTGTTATCGGTCTTGTACGTATGTGCAACTGATTATTTTACGTTTTCCTTGACTCTATTTCATTAATTTGAAAACAGCACCGATTTTCAATGGAAAAATATGCACATCTAGCCTTGCTTCTGAGTGAGTAGTTGGATCATCTGACGTCACAAAAATAGCCGGATCGTTTATGGTCACGTGACAAAATTTAAAATAGCAATGATTTTGGAATACGTATAAAACCTTTAAAATCAAATATTCCTTATTTATTCTTGATTATTGCTGTTTACTACAACATTAAGATATAAAAAATGTGAATCAAATGTTATGCAAATTCCCTATTGTCAATAGTCAGAAATTTAACTAGATACAGCCGTCTCATGACCTCTCTCGATTTTTAAGATAAGGTATCTATAATTACCATAGTTTTTCAAACGTTTTTTTTTTGACATCCCCAGCGTATTATAAAATGTCGCCGTTACCTTATAACGAAACGACCCAAGTATTATATAACAGTTTTCACATACCTATATTAAAATCTCAACCACAAAATACACTTAAAACCGAACTGATCGTTGAACGCCAGGCAATGAGGGAGGCTTGGCACTAAATATATTGGGGGAATGTTTGTCGGAGGAGGTAAATTATAAAATAAAGGACGTTTGTTAGATTAATTGTTTCGTTTATGCTGTCGGCAACATCCACACGATCCTGCTACCAGCAGAAATCCAGGGAAACATTGATTTACGATACCGTACAAGCTGAAAAATGAACTACAGAAACAATGGAATATTTAGATCCTGAAACTGAAGCTTAAACCGTAAAGTTGGTAACTGTTCCGCATAGGAATTAGACAAACGCGCACTCCTAACTTTCTGAATTTTGTAACTGATTATTGTGAGACAGGAAATAATCTGTTTCTCTTCTGTTTTTATTCCTCCTGTTATTTTAAAATACAGTTTTACATTTGGCAGATATATTCTGTTATAATATTTAAGCTACAGGGACGGATTCTTATGCTCCGGCAGTGACTTATTTATCTACTTTTTAAGTATCATGTTTAGACATTTCTGTCAAAGTACGACACTTTTAGGTCAGTAATTAATGTGCGCGAACTCATGCAAAGTGATTACGCGAATCTGCTGAATATAGAAAAATGATTGGATACCTAAACCAATAACGGTTGCAACGGCGAGCGACCAAACATACAGTGAATGTTTGGTGGTCGTCTTTCTACAAAAGTGTCGGTTCTTCCAAGGAAAAAATTATTTAATTGTTTACCTCGCTTGTGCACGACAACAAATTTTGCAAGCAAATCGTTTTATTCATCCGGTTTTACAAGGTTATGTG
The DNA here is from genome assembly GCA_964006375.1 of Tillus elongatus. Taxonomy (NCBI): domain Eukaryota; kingdom Metazoa; phylum Arthropoda; class Insecta; order Coleoptera; family Cleridae; genus Tillus; species Tillus elongatus. The sequence continues at coordinate 116,570,529 of OZ023264.1, forward strand.
GAGCAAATCACCGCCTGCTTGGTACATTATTTTGCAAATATTTTATGATAAAGAGTTTTTGTTAAAGAAAGCTCAAGCTATTGAAAATAGCCATACCAAACCTTATATCATTGGAATTCGAAACAATAGGGCTTTTGAAAGAGATCACAGCCAACTATGATTGCCATTTAAACCAATGCAACTTTGTGTTATCTCTTTTGAACCAAGCATGGCAGCGATTTTTGTTGACACTATTCTATTCTACTAATGAATACTCACAAAATTAGGTCTTGATCTCTTTTGTACCGTCAACCGTGAGGGGATGTTTAAGAATGAAAAAGTCGGTAATTTTCAGTTTTTTCAAATTATCTCAGTAAGTATAGCCGATTCATGAGGTATTGATCTCTTTTGTACCGTTAACCGCGACGGAGATATTCAAGGATAAAAATAGGTAATTTTCAGCTTTTTCCAATTATCCCAGAAAGGCGAAGCATTACTTTTCTCATAACATCAAACTGCTCTTGAGATTTTACTTAACCTTGCTTATTTAACCGAAGCTGTATCTTCAGAAATAACAAAATTATTCATTATACCGAGGTAGATAATGGGCAACCTGTATATATATATATATATATATATATATATATATATATATATATATATATATATATATATATATATATATATATATATTTGGAAAGATTTCGCAGTAAATAGGACTAGTGTTCATTTAAAACTACGTTGAAATCCATGATTTTTAGCAGAAATGTCGGTGAGATGCAACCTTCACTAGAATTGGGATCAGGAATAAAATAACGCTTGAAGATAAATTTCTGGCAGTTGCATAGTTTGAAAAAACTCCTAACTAAACTAAACGCACAGTGTATGTAAACGCAAGCCTGTTTTTTTGTCGTTACAAACTATTGGAATACAAATGAAAGTGTATATAAAGTTAATCCGAAAAAAAAGTATCTACCATCGAAACGATGCAAAAAAACGATATATATATATATATATATATATATATATATATATATATATATATATATATATATATATACATATATATATATATATATATATATATATATATATATACATATATATATATATATATATATATATATATATATATATATATATATATATATATATATATTTGTGTGTGTGTGTGTGTAGTATTTAATTTCTGGACAACATTTGGACCTGCTGCCTACAAAAAGAGACCCAACCTATATAAATAAAATAATCCAGACGCAGAAAATATCTCATGGCAGCGAATTTTCATGAGAATGGAATTCCGTTTAAAACTAGGTCGCTGTCATGGACGCAATCTATTATTTTTAAATTCGAAGCCCCTAGAATAAGAAGGTCATTGCTCATTGAAAAAATCTAGTGGCTCTATCAGGCGGCTAATTTTTGTGTGTCTATGTTGGGTCTCGATAATATGGTTCATTCATTCATTGTTCGGTTTCTTTGGCTGCGGTTTAGATTAACCATTCGCACAATTAATGTCCTTCCTGGTTCTTATGTCGCCGTTAATTAATTTATGTCGTAATTGAGTGTAGCAAACTGTGTAACAGACTACTATACTTTACACATTACCTAACACCTACTCTAACCAACTTATTACCTACTACATTTTTTTTTTAAATTTCAACAACACACCACGAGGGCTTACAGCCTAAATACTATCGTACCGTGGGTGTTGACAAGGAGGAAAGAGGCAGCTTGCTAATTCTGGACTTGAAGGTTTGGAGGTTCGGAGGAGAAGGAAAAACATGTGCCGGTAAGGAATTCCACAACTTGGAAGTCCTCGGGACAAAAGAGCGGGCATAACAAGATGTTCTATGTCTGGTGACCTGGACAGTAAAAGGGTGTATTCGCTCTGTTCCCCTGGTAGATCTGTTGGGGGCAGCAGGTGGGGGAACTATGGAGGAAAGCTCCTCTGAGCAGTGCCCGTGCAGATATCTATAAAAGAGAGAGAGAGAGGTCACCAACGGCACGTCGGTGGGCAAGGGATGGCAGCCTTTGGGTGAAGGTAGGGTCACCGATGAGACATATAGCTCTCTTTTGAATTGAGTCCAGGATAGCGAGTGTAGAAGCGGCAGCAGCACCCCAGATGTGGGAGCAGTATTCGAGGTTTGGCCTTATTTGTGAAGTATATAAGGTAAAGAGATTAGCTGGTGAAAAGTATTTGCGAGCCCGGAAGAGGAAACCTAATTTCTTAGCAGCCGCTTCTGCAATTGATGTGACATGTTGGTGCCAATTAAGATTTCGATCCACAGAAATGCCAACAAGAGAAAAGGACTCATTACTTTGAATAACTTGGCTGTTCATTGTGATGGGTCTAGGGCTGGTGTATCTCTTGTGAGAAAGAAAGCAAGACTTCGTTTTGGTGGGGTTGAATTGTACAAGATTTCTACTTCCCCAATCTAATATTTTTTTGGAGATCCACGGAGACAGAACCCTCCATGAGTCTGCGATCCTCATCTAATTGGGCTAAAGAGACAGGCTTAGAATACTGTATATTTGAATGGAGGGTGCTGTCGTCCGCGTAGCTGTGAACTGGGTTGGATGTGCTCGAGAGGAGGTCATTGATGTCGAGAAGAAACAAAGTAGGGGCTAAAGCTGAACCTTGAGGAACTCCTGAATTAATTGGATACAGTTTAGAGGAATGGCCATCCACAACAACAGATATACTCCTGTTGGAGAGGCAATTTGCTGTCCACATACAGAGTTTTGGTGGTAGCCCATAGGCGGGAAGTTTATTAAGCAGCGCTGCGTGCCAGACCTGGTCGAATGCTTTGGATATGTCTAGAGCAACAATCTGGGATTCATCGTGTTGTTCCATAGACTTGTTCCAAGAATGGGTGACAAAGGAAAGGAGGTCGGCAGTCGATCTGCGCTGACGGAATCCATACTGCCTGTCGTGGATTAGACTGTGTTTTTCAAGAAATTTTAGTAATTCGGTGTTTATATACTTTTCCATCACTTTAGAGACGACTAAAAGGAGAGAAATAGGCATGGGAAGCGCTTTGGATCCTTTCTTGGGGATGGGTTGTACTCGGGCAGTTTTCCAGTTATTAGGGAATATGCCTTTATTATAAGATATCTGAAACAGACGAGGCAGGACAGGAGCAAGCTCTGGTATCATATATCATTACCTATTATTGCCACCATTATTATTATTTCTTATCATTTTTATTGAGGGATATCAGCCAGGGAACACACGTCTTTATGCCCTGGGACCTGTCAGAGCAGCATATTTAACACAACACACGAGGCCACTGTAAGTAAAGGTATTACACTAGAACAAACGTAAGGTGACTTATATACCTATACATATAGTGAATTTAAACTAATTTGGTTATATTTTCTATAACTGATTGTTTGCTGATTGATGCCTAATTTATATGTATTATTTCTTTACAATGTGCATAGATCTACAAAATCACTCACACAAGCACCCACACATACCTCTGTACCCACACCTCATACACACACATACCCCTAAAACTAAATATTTATTACATCTATCTATATATTTATTTTTAGTGATTTAACATGGTTGGTAAGTAATCTATATATTTGAATGTTTTTTTAAATCTAGTAGTTGCGGCAAGTTAAATAGCATTTGTACGCTTCTTAGCCCACAAACGTTGTCTGCAAATATTCGCTGCGGATAAATCGAAATTCAGCAGGATGTGCTCTAAGTCACCCAATTCACCACAGCTACAGAGCGGACTATCAGCTAACCTTGATCTAAAGAAATGTTTTGGTACTAGTCCATGATTAAACCTGTCTACATATAATTTTGATTTCTTGCTTACTAAGGTTTCTTCTTGTGAACCATGGTTTTTAGGTATTGTATGTCGTATACTCCTATAATATACCCTATTCGTATAATAAATTGATCGTGCCACTATTTTTGGGGCAAAGTTGTCACATGGGAGTATACGTCCTTGTAATGATATTGGTAGTCCATCATAACGCCGCTATTTAGTGCATCTTTTGCCTGTTTGGCGGCCAATATGTTACCTGCGATTCCACAGTGTCGCTTAACATAAATCAAAGGTACTTTTCTGTTTCTGCAAGTTATTAAGTCTCCGTGTGTAAATCTCGTGCATATAGTTACACTGTTAAGCCACATTTAACTTTTCTAGCTTTTAAAGTTTACTACTAGTATTACAAAGTTGGTGTGGTCAATGGTCTTAGCAACATCTAACGCTTCTATAATAGCTTTGAACCTTGCAGTGCATACAGGAACTAGTTCTTTTACTCGCATATTTTACTAAGATCTACTTTGTTATCAAACTTGGAGTCGTTTGTAAACAGGATGTAATTATGTGGTACCACATTTTCCAAATCAAAATTAAATAGTCCATTTCCCGCTTCGACCGGAAAGATGATTCTAATGGATGTGTCTAGTATTTTCTCTGGTAGTCTGTAAATGCTGTTCTATTTGTCAAGCAAGATGTCATCTTGCAGCTTTATTAGTATTTCTCTCTATTCTTTTACCAATGCTGGGGCTTTTTTATTTTTCCAGTACAGACGTGTAAATTCTAGAACATCTAAATCGCATATTTTGTTAATGAGACTGCTTTTTTTGCATATATTTTAACTAAAAACTTGGTGGACAGCATTAACCTTCGAATGTTGATTGGCGTTTTGGAACACTTAGCTAATAGGCTACAAATTAGTGTGCTGTTTAAGGCGCCTATGCAAGTTCTCAAGAATTTATCCTGGATAACTTCGAGCTTTTAAAGATGAGTTTTTGCTGCTTGGTTATATAAAATGGATCCATAGACTATTTATATCTGATAAACGATCTATAAATTATTACTGCAATATCTGGATCTGCTCCTCAGGGTTTTACAGCTAGTATTCTTAATATGTTTATCCATTTTTCGGTTCTTGCTACAAAAGTGCTTATGTGATCTTTCCACAGGAGTTTTCTATCCAAAACTATGCATACAAATTTTACTGTGTTATGTACTGGTAGAATCGTATCGCCTAAAACTACACTGGATGGTGGATTAGCGTGTTTTTTATTGAATACACATACTTTGGTTTTATGAGATGAGATCTTTAGACCACTGCTTCCGTCCAGCTATTTAACCCATTGATTGCATCGTTCAGTTTATTGAAGCCTTCCGTCACCTCGCAGTTTTTGAGGCGTAGAGACATATCGTCTGCATATTGCAATATATTCACCTCGTTGCCTATGATCTGCTCAATGGGGATTGTATAAATTAAATAAAGTATTTGACACACTTTAGATAAACCTTTATTTAATAATCTTGGTCCTAACAGTTTGTCCTTTACTTATAAGTAAATGATGCGGTTTTCACATAGACGTACTATACGATCAGAAAAACTACTAGGAACACTAATGTTGCACTTCTTTAGTCAATATGTTTAAGCACACGTTGTCGTATGAACTCTCTACCTCTATGAAGGCGCCCGCTACATCTTTAAACGGTCTGTAAAAAAATCTTTTTTGCTGGTAAAGGAATTATTAATATGACTTAAGGGCCACACTTTCTTGACTTAAAAACCCCTCTTCTAAAGCCTAGTTGCGTATTGGGAAGCATGTTATTTAATTCTAACCATCAAATTAGTCGGTGGTTAATAATTTTTTCGAGTGTCTTAGTACACAGGAGGTCAAGGATATTGTCCGGTGCGAATTTAAGTGTTGCGGGTTTTGACCGGCTTTCAAAAACATAATCATTATGTGTATTTTCTAGGATTGTGGTATGGTGCCAGTCTTCCATATATCATTTAATATCTTAAGGAGGGTATGCTTATGTTCTAGCGCTAAGCTGCATAGAATTGTATGTGAATGTTGTTAAATCGTGAGGTCAAAATTTTATGGTCTTGGGTTGCATTTTGTAATTCGTCAATGGTGAACTTTTGAGAGTGGGTGTTCTTCTGTGCTTGGTTCTGTATCTTGATCAATATCTTGGAGCTGCGGTACCCAAGATGGTGCCAATTTATCTAGTAACTCTGCTGCTATTTCTTCGATAGTCAAAGTAGTCCAGGGTGTTGATAACGTGGTACTTATCCTCCATATATATGGCCAGACTTCTTTTATTGGGGAGTTTCTATTCAATTTTTGGCAGAAATCTTTCTAGGTACTTTTTTCCTGTACAGTATGGTTCGTTTACTAATGGCCACTGATCTATTATAGTGTTTAAATTTTTCTTTCGTAGGATTATTTTTATATCTTCTATATGCGGCCTTTTTATTAGATATTGTTAATTCACTTTTTGAATTTCACCACACGTTTGAAAAGAACTGACTTAAAAACCTCCTTTTTAGTGATATCGATTTACTTGCCGAGCTTTCGATTTTTGAAATAAAATTAATAGAATCTACATTCTCGATATATTCGATATCCTCGGATACTACTAAAGAAAAAATCTGCCAGTCTGCCCTTCTCAAATTAAATTGACTTTTTTGTAAGCGGTATTTGAGATTCTACAATTTATTTTATACACAATAGCATAATGATCTGACCCGATTATGCCTTCATTTACGCTGCTTTCAAAATCGGCAGCTATGTCTGCCGAAACAACGGTCAAGTCAACGGCCGACGTATTACTTGGACCAGTACAGCGAACAAGTGTTTCTTCACCTCAATTAAGAAAAACTAAATGAAATTCCTCAACCGCAGCCAAAAGATTATTTCCTTTGCTATCATTCCAGTTGCTATCCCAGGAAAAATTGTGACTGTTAAAGTCTACCCCTACAGCGAATAGTTTTTCCAAACTAGAAAATAAATCTGTTCACTAATTTTTTGTTATGCTTAAATTGGGCTTGATTACAGCGAATAAAAATTTATGCTTTGCATTTATCTAACTTAGTTTTTGTTCCTACACACCTAACTCACGTAATATTATGAAAATTTGACCATTCACTATAAAACAATTTATTTTTTTATCAGGATGGCTACTCCACCCCATCCATCTTCTCTATCTTTTCTCATTGTGTTGAACCCTTTGATTCTAAAATTCACATTACTTTTAAGCCACGTCTCAAATATCAATGCTCCCGTTACGTCATAATCAAAAATTTCTCAAGTTCACCTTTATTTGAAACCACTGACCGTGCATTCCATTGCACTATAATGAGTGTGAATTTTGATTTAATATAAATTTAACCTTTTCCCTTACCCTTGATATGAAAATGTTTTATTTTGTTTATTCACCAAGTATCTTCTGAATGCATGAATTAAAATTAGAATCAGTGCTGTTCTTCATCTTAAGATGCCGTCTCCCTACGAAGGTTGGCGATCCAACTGGCTATAATGGTGCGTGATACCGCACCTCTGAAAATCTCCACAGATGTCCGTGCGAACCATCGACGCAGATCTTTCAGCCATGAGTTCTGCCGTCTGCCCACAGATCGTTTGCCCTCGATCTTTCCTTCGATGAGGACTCGGAGGAGCTCGTACCGCTCCCCCCTCATAATGTGTCCGATGTATAGGAGCTTTCGTTCTTTGATGTTTGTCAGCAGTTCTTTGCCTTTACCTATTATCCTTAGCACTTCCTCGTTGGTTATCCTGTCTACCCAGGATATACGCAGTATACGGCGATACAAGTACATCTCAAGAATGTCCAGCTCTCGGAGCCATAGAGTAGCACTGGGAAGATATAACAGCGCAATATACGTATGCGAAGCTGTAGGTTTAGGTCTCTACTGGTGAAGAGTTTCTTCATGGAGATGAATGTCCTTCTGGCCTGTTCTATCCTTGATCTGATTTCCATTTTAGGGTCACTGTTATCGTTGACGAGGGCTCCAAGGTATTTAACGGACGGCACCTGTTCCACAACCTGGTTTTTAATTTGAAGGATCGCCCGTCTTGGTGCCCTGGAGAACACAACCACCTTGGTCTTGGCAACGTTTATGTGTAAACCATACCATGTGCTATGCTCAACGATGAGGTCCATTATATTCTGGAGATGTGGTAGGCTGTCGGCGACCACGACCGTATCGTCGGCGAATCGTATATTATTAATAAGGGTGCCGTTGATTTTAACGCCCCCTTTCACATTCTCCAGTGCCTCCCGGAACGCCACCTCCGAGTATATGTTGAAGAGTAGAGGGGACAGGACACATCCTTGTCTAACACCCCTTCTGATTTTTGTTTCTTCGGATGTTATGCCCTCTATCCTAATCTCCGCAGTCTGATGCCAGTACAGCTGCGTGATGATGTTCAGATCTCCCGCATTGACTCCGGTGTATTTTAAGATCTCAATGAACTTCTGGTGCGAGACACAGTCGAAAGCTTTTCGGTAGTCAATAAAGCAGGGGTATATATCAACATTCATGTCTCTGCATCGCTGTGCGAGAACGTTGAGGGAGAAGAGAGCCTTGCGCGTGCCCATTCCGTTCTTAAATCCAAACTGCGCCTCCCCAGCCTGTCTCTCACATCTGGCGTATATGCGAGTGTGAACAATGCGAAGAAACACCTTGAGGACGTGAGACATCAGGCTTATCATTCGGTGGTCGTCGCACTGAGAAGCGTTCGGTTTTTTTGGCAGAGCGATGAACGTCGACCTCAGTCAGTCCGTTGGTATTTTCCCAGTTTCATATATTGAGTTGAACAACGATGTAAGAAGTTTTAGGCCTCCATCATCTGCACTGACGAGCAATTTCAAGGTTTCGGCGTGAATATTGTCTGGTCCTACAGCCTTGTCATTTTTCTGAAGTTTTATAGCACGTCTCACTTCTTCTGCCGTAATAGCAGGGCTGGGTTCGTTGATATCATCATAGTCCTCAGGTGGTTGGTGCGCTCGTGTGTCATTGAAGAGGGTCTCAACATACCCCTTCCATCTTTTAAGCTTTTCCTCGACGCTTGTTAAGATCTTGTTAGTGTCCTTCAAAATACCATGGATCTGCCTGCGTTGTGTGTTTGTGAATTCCTTGATCTTTTTGTGGAGATTAAACGAGTCGTGCTTTTTTTCTAGTGTCTCCATTTCACTGCATTTTTCAGCTAGCCATCCTTCCCTTGCTTTTCTGCATTCCGATCTCACCGCCCTGTTCAGCTCCTTGTATCGGTTATTGTCTGTGGCCTTGTATTTCCTTCTCTCGTTCATAAGTTGGAGAATTTCGTCTGTCATCCACTGTTGATTTTTAAAGGCTTGTGCATATCCAATGTCATCCTCCTGGATTTCCAAAAGTGCCTTCTTCAAAACAGTCCACCGAGGCTCTACGTCGTCGTCATTGCAAGAGTTAGTTGTTTGTAGACGCGCCTCGAGACTCTCGGCTGCTCTGGCTCGTATCTCGGGATCAAGAAGTCTTCTGTCATCGACTCTCTTAGGTATATTTGGACGTTGGACTCTATTGAAGTGGCAAAGCTGTAGACGTATTACTACGGGATTGTGGTGCTGTTGACGTCGGCGCCAGGGTATGTTGTTGCTGATTTGACAAACTTCATTAAATGGCTCTTAATGAGGATGAAATCGATCTGATTTCTCACTATGTGGTTATCACGATCTGTGCTGTTAGCTAACTGTTTTCTAAAGCATTGTGGAGAATAAGGATTCTGAATGGGTTTAGATGGAAGTGGTGGAAAATCTTTTATTTGTCTATGCGCTTCTAACGTTGGACTGATACTGCTCTCTGGTTTGGAGACGCGTGCTTGTTTTCTTTTTATTTGTGTAAGATAGTGTCCAGTCTTATTGCTATCGCCCTGGTAGTTGATGATCGTTAAACGGTTTTTAATACGTCTGAATAACTAGACATTTTCTTTGCACATAGTATGTGTAACATTTTTTTGTTTGCTAAGTTTTGGGCAAAGATGTCGGTTTGTGGCTTTGTGTTTTCCTGTGTATACAACACATTTCGGCGGTTCCTATGATGTGCAATCTTTGTTGTTGTGTTCCTCACCACATCTCATGCATCTCTCGCGACCCTTACATTGTGCACTAATGTGACCGTACCTTAGGCACTTTAGACACTGTACAACTCGCTGGACATAAGGCTCTGCATCAAATATTAATTCTTCTTTAACTGTTGGCAGTACTTTACCTTTGAACGACACTAACATTGTTTGTGTAGGGATAAGGTTCAACTCTTCGTCTTCAAACACTCTTCGATTCATACGCCGAACCTCTAGCACTTCAACATTGTTGCCATATCTTGGTTCAATAAGTTCTTTTAACTCTGTTTCTGAAATATCCACCTCCACGTGTTTGATTATACTGGTACCAATCTTCCGTTCTGCTGTAATAGCCTAATAAAAAATAATAACAAAACAATCTAAAAATGAAGTTAATGTGAATATTGAATAAACAGCAGGCAAAGCTTATGCTCCGGCTATCTCAGGGTGGTTTGGGTTAAACGTTTTTCTTTCAACTCTGGTTGTATATTTATGGAAGGCGCATTAATTCAATAAACAATTTATAAGGGCGCCAACAGTCTTAGATGCCCGCAGTCGACTGCAAACTATAGATAGTCAGTGTTTAGTCACGACACGGCTGAATTAGAAAAATTAATATGAATGTGCTAGGTAATGCTTGGCCTAAAGGTAATTGTTACAATAACATCCATGGAAGGATGAAAAGCAAGACGCATCAAGTCATAGGCACGTCCAGTATACTAGCCTAAACTTTAAATGAGGAGAAAAAAATTATAGGACTCGTAGAACATGTAATAAAACATTGACCAAAACAATTCACTTACTAAATTAAAGTTTTAGTTTTTCTTTATTAGAAAATAATAAAATAGATAATATACCTATATAAATATAATACCTGCACAAATTAACATGTAAGTGTATAAATATTTGAGAACTGGGTAAAATTAAAATATAGACATTGTATGATAATATTTTGTTAAGGTATCGTTTTTTAAACCTGGTCAATTTAAAACAAGGGTATTATATCAGACAGATTAACGGTGTATTGAGAATTATTAACTTCGTAAATTTGGAATATCAATAGTTATTACAATAATATGCGTTAAGGGCAAGCATCGAACAATCTTATCTTTCCCGTAATTGGCTGCCAAGAACGTTCACAAAAATTATTACAGAAGAGCTAAAAAAATCGTATAGATTAAATAAACAAGACTACCTAACATTTAATTAATTTTATGCGAATGTTTACATTTAAGCCGTGACGTATACCCGAATAGTCAACATAAATGGTGTGATGTGTATTTAATTTACTAGCATAATAGTCCAGAAAACGATTCTCATTACTCCTGCTATTCCCATTAAATTCCGGGACAACGTAGTCGATATAAAATTGGGAGGTACTTATCTTAGGAACCAATCCTGGACAGTGCCGAGGAGGCCACGGGACTCAAATAGCATCTGCTAGCTAATTGCTGGACGGGAAGACCTCTGGGCCAAAGGTCCTCACGCTAATACTCAGAAGCAAACATCAAAAAGGGCCACTTCAAGCAAATCCTGTGGAAATGCAATGGCGGTCGTAAGGAATATGCGATAACAGAAAACTTAAACATTATAACTTACCATATGCAGAACATAACAGCCAGTCACAACAATTACCAATTACCATAAACTACAATGACTTTACACATAACCGTTGTCTAAAAAGACACAATAAAATATAACAGCTCACAATAAGATCTGCCGATCAAAAATGGCAAACGGACAGTTCTCGTAAGAAGACGGGAAAAGCAGCATAGAAAAAAAAACCGTTCGAAGTAGGGTTTCATAGAGTGGGAGATGGAAACTCTAGATTCAAATAATACAAAAATACGCAAATTTACGATGTGCAAAACTATAAACTTGACATGATGAACTCTGAATATATAACACATTCAAGTGTTACCTAAGTGAATGAAATGAAAGGCAGAAACTGCTTTTTAATAAACTGCACATTTTTGAAAAATATTCAAATCTACCCGTGGAGGTGGCAGTGGTCACATATTGCCAACACAAATATGTTAAAGAATCTATATTTTAAATATATTAACCATTCAGCACATACCCCAGCGGCGGGTATTGTTTCAACCTATCTAATTGTATGATTAATTTCAAATTTCCGGCGTTTTGATGCACAGCATGTTATCGTTAACCGATAATACATGACTGCAGCAGCTGACACCTTAGGTTCTCTGTTAACCTTATGCGAATTCCATGTGTTCATGAAAGTCAAATTTTCATTTATTTCCAGGTGCCGCTACCGCAAATATATTTACCAACAGCAAATTCCTTATCTCCAGCTTATCTCCCATACAATACGGCAAATAAATGTAAACAATAACACTAAGCGTTAAGATGGTTCGCTATGTTATTTCTCAGTGTTTTAGAATCGGTATTAGACCAAGTGTTGCCGTGTGTGCATTAAAAATAAATACTTACCTGTGAAAGACGTACGCTATTTATACCATGATATGCACACAGTCGGAGGTGGATGTGCCTGTTCAACGTAATAAATACAACGTGCAAATTCGTTTGCCTTCATCTCGTCATTGTAACAATTATTGGGGTGCACAATCTAAGTTAGGCATAAATTAGTATTATCCAGGTAAGTCATCTATTGCCAATTCCTATAAACTGTTTATTAAAGCAAATGTGAAACTACGGAAACTTATATGTCAATAATTTAGCCAACCATATCTCTGCACCAATACAAAAATGAGCTCTGTATTTATTCGATATACAAAAGAAATAAAGAAAAATTGTTGCCGCAATTTCAGGCCGTAACAATACCTTGCCTTCTTGCTAAACATTGGGACATGTATGCTTCGTAACCCTTGCTAGCTAGTTCATTTGAACCTATTACTTTATTGGCGTTATAAATTCAATTTTTAATTTATTAATGCCCACACTAGATAAACAATAGGTACTCCTATTCTGTGCAACCTCCGTTATTATTCTGTTCGTAGACTACGTACGGCCCTGTATTAGCTGTTTGATATAAATAGTTTTGTTTTGGGAATAGTTGATTATTTATATTTTGGTTTGTTTTTCCGTGACTTTCTTTTTTCGTGTGATAAGTCCGTGCTGCAGAGAGCTGATAAACTTGAGTGTGATATCTCCTGATCATTTTGGAAAGAATTTTGATTTTAAATTACTGACTTAATTATTAATTCTGCACTTACCTGTTCCCTTCTATTATTATATGGTAGCGTAATCTGTGTAATCTATTGATTTCTTAATAATAGGTTTCTATTTTGTGATTGTGTACTTGAATGTATCTGTTCATTTTCTGCCCTATTTCTGTTTTTTTTTTTGTTGTCTCTGTGTCCATCTATGTGTCATGTTCTTTGGCCTTGTCTGGTGGATCACCTTTAGTTTCTTTATTAAAGCTCTTAATACTTATCTTTCACTGAAAACGCACATGTAATTTTTACGCTGCGATCAGACGTCTGAATCAACCCGTGAACTGATAATATGGTTCGCATATCTAGATTTGTCTTGCTGGTTGTTTATTCATGCAAAAAAGTATTTTTATATAGTTCTGAAGCCTGTAAAAGTAGAATAAATCTTAAGTAAGCTACAATATGAAAACGTCAATTTAAGATTTCAGTTTTTTAGAAAAACAAATAGTGAATTACGCATCGTGTAATATTTGAATACGGCCTCTATATTCAATTAAACATTTTGTAATTTAGTTACGTAAAATCGCAAAATATTGCTTCTTACCAATTAGTAGCTACGATGTAAAAATCATACCACTACGAGTGACTTGACATACCTGGAACAAAAATGACTGTATAACTAACAAATTAAAACTACTATGCTTAAGTATGCATTTTCCAATCATCGATTTATTAGATTTCACAGAATATAACAATATCAACTCCAGGCTTCTCCTTTCACTTTTTCAGTACAAACTGTAACATTAACATCAACCGAAATTCTGGCATTGTATTTGAGCAAGTTGAATGTCTTCACGTTCCGCCCTTCGGAGGGGGCGTAAAGCCGTCGGTCCCGTGTCCATGCAATGTTGGGCACGTTAAAGATCCCTACCCTTCTTACAGCAAGGTAGGGGTACGGCAAATTTTCCAGGATAGTGAGGTAAAACTGTTCCCTGGCGTCGGTGATTGGCCATAGTCGCGGAAATAAGCCGACGTTGAAAAAAAACAAAAAACTATATCAACTAAAATTAAACAGTCAACACCAACTAAACGTGGCTTATAATTAAGTTGGCTAAATTTACAGGTGTCCGTTGTAAAAGAGTGCAGCAGGGTTTTGCCGAGAACTGCTGGCAATTTCGAAAAATCTTAAAACATTTCGATTTTGTCTGCTAGAGGGACACTTTTTTGAACCCTAAGAGAATTTATGGCATTCAGATCTTAGTGGGGGTAACTTTTATCCCCTTAATTTACATAGGAAAGGTACGTTGAGTGGCACATTTTGCAAAGCCCATTTGATTGTGTATTCAAAGCTGCAATTTTAAAATCATTAATTAGTATTTTAGATATTTGCTTTCAAAACTTCAAAATAAGACGTCTAGAATAACAGTATCAATTTAGTGCTGGAGAAAAACAACATTTTTCAGAAAAAAACTGGTCTGATTTTCCTGAGTTATCGGTGCAATACATATATATTTAGTCCGTTAGTCTATTGGAAAGAATGCGTGGTCGAATTAAATAGCCATTAAAAACTCCACACTAAACATTTATAGAAAATATATGCGGCGAACTTGACCATCTCACAGAATGGGGGTTATTTTCTGAACAAACGTGTGAGCTTTCAGAGTTAATCACACGATTGCGTCTCATCAGTAAACAATATCTTACTTACATTTATTCCGCTTCTAATAATCCATTGACTAAAATTTGACACGTTAAGCCCCGAGGGCGTTAAAAGGGAACTTCTCCTGGAACCGGATAACATTTTTCACAAATTTGAATTAAGACACATATTATGGTTTAGGTTTACTTTAGTAAATTTCAAAAAGTTTTTGTTCACTGGCGTGGACGACATGTGTGCCACATTTTGTCACAATTGAAATTTTATAATTCTTTATTTTCATCAACCCCCAAATCCAGTTTACCATGGAAATAGGAAATATTTTTTCTTTCCTGTGTTAGATGTACGCATCACCAAAAACCAAGTCACAGGATTTTCTTACACAGTGTACCGAAAACCAACCCACACTAATCGTTATCTTAACGCCAAATCTCACCATCACCCATCGCAACTTAATTCCGTGGTTTGAACACTAGTAACACGATCCCTTAGACTAACGGATAACAACAATAACCAGACAGAACTAAACTTCTTAAGACAGACATTTCTAGAAAACGGATACGACAACAACAATTATATAGTACGAAACATTAGAAACGCACAACAACAAACCACTAAACTACAACAAGAACAGATAGAGTCTACACAAGAACACACAGCGTTTTTATCATGCATTAAAGGTGTCATAGAAAAAATAGGCCGAATGTTTAGAGCCCATAATATCAAAACCATATTCACAACAGACCAAAAACTGTCAAATCTGATAAAAACTCCAACGATGCGATTCCAAACGAATCCTACTGAGTTTACGAAATTCCTTGGTCGGACTCTTCCCGAACTTACGTAGGACAAACAAATAGACGCATTCACAATAGAATATAGGAACATACCCCCGCAGTTAGAAAATACGACCCCTAATCGGAGCTGGCGATGCGTCATATCCATACAGGACACAAAATAAACTTCGACAATGGCAAAACAATAGCCCTGGTTTACAGCTTCAAAACTAGAATTGCCCGCGAAGCAATCGAGATCGAAAAACGTGTCGATTGTTTAAATAAGCGAGATGATGGTCTTCGTCTTTCGATTACAAACACACACAAAAAAAAAAATTAATAGAAAATTTCATTGCCCCGTTATCTGTCAACAAATGCCTGTAATCCTCTTAATCCTTTAAGTACCGTGACTAAGGCCTCTGACCGTAATCCGAGTACTTTCACTGATAACGAAGTAGGTAGACGAAACGATACATACAATACAAGACTTGCAACGAACTGCCAGATCTCTCCTAGGCCTAGCGTTGAACACACTGAAACCTTTGAGACGATCTTCGGCGAGATTTGGGGAGTAGGCAGATTAAGGCCCCATAATCGAGCTACAATAACCCAATCCACCTTTGTCCACCGCTCTAAGGAGTAGGCAGATTAAGGCCTTAGAGTTGATGTCCTTACATATTTCCTTTACTTTGTGAGAATGTCTCCAAAATAGGAGCCGAAACGTCGAGCTTTAATAAATTCTGGATGCGGTTCAACCCTTGGCATCCAGCTTCTTTAACAACCAGGGCCTATTAGATCACTGAAAATTTCAAATACCATATTTGGGATTTTATAGAAAACATCTGCGCACGTTACTGAATTCGGCGTCCGCTAAAATGGGTCTTTACCGAATTTTATGAATACATTTTGGATATTATGAATTTAGGCTTCGTATCCAGTAATGTATGTGATAACAAATTAACCACAATGGTTTTATTTAATAACGACATTTACGAGTATGTAGTTTCTAAGAGAAATTGTATATCATAATAAAAAAAAAGTATTTTACTGTCGAAATATTTCGAATAGTCGTCACGTCAATTATTACAATTTTGCCTAATATCCTTTAGACTGCTATCAATACACTTTAAAAAAGTCTACCCCCACAGTTATTTACAATATTGGTAATCTTCGTTTTATGTCACCTCACAAAACACCTCTGACTAAACATGCTTCAATGATGCAGCTCCATCGTGACGAACATTATTCTTAATAGCAGGCTTTGAAATTACTTTCTGCTGAACAAATAACGAAATGTCAAATTGATTAGGTCAGTAGTAAAATCTACGTATTGTTCCTAAAGCACATTGTCCAATAAGTATGGCTGGTAATTTAACTTTATTGCACAAAATTGAAATTGTAAAACTTCGTGATGATAGTGACAGATCCAAAGGTGAAGCACGTCGAATTTTTAATAACAGACATCCACAGCTTCACAACATTAGCAATTATACTGTGGAGCGAGTGTGCAATAGTTTTAACACATACGGAACTATGTCTAAGCACATTAAAAAAAAAACTAACGGGACGTAGCAAGTGCGTTATGGTAGTGAATTTTTATTAAATGTTTCAAATTTCAATAACTCAATTTTCTATAGACTTAGAAAGTTTAAATTTGGTGTGTCGTAAGGTCTTTCCTAAGGCGAGATATCCACTAAACTTCTTTAAAATAATTTTGTAATTTACGGAGGAAAAATTTTTTTCGAACGAAAATTTAAAATTTGAATAATAATTTAATTTTCTATAAACTTAGAAAGTTGAATTTTGGTAGTTGTAAGGTCTCTCCTAAGGCAATATACAAGTTAAATTTCATTAGAACAGCTTTGTAAAAATTTTTTTTTAAAGAAAACTCAAAATTTTCGCGGAAAATCCTCTCCGATTTTCCTGACTAACGAACTCATCCAAGCCATTAATAAAAGAAAGGCACTTGCCGAGTTTCATTGAAATCAGTTAATTATTTTTTGAGTTATCAGACGGATACATACATATATATATATATATATATATATATATATATATATATATATATATATATATATATATATATATATATATATATATATATATATATATATATATATATATATAAACATATAAAAATCGAACTGACCCCGGATATGGGTTCTAGGGGTCCTAAATCGCGCTCATTTGAAAATATTTCTCACTATCGATACCTCTCTATTAGTGAATTTTGTTTAAATAAAAATTCACTAAAATGGTAATCTACGACGACAAAGCAGAAAAAATGAACAAATTCAAAGATATTTTACAGTAAATCCGCGAAATAGTTTAAGAATTGCAACTTTGTGTGCGTGTTTTGTTTCTTTAACGTCGGCCTATTTCCGCGACTATGGACAATCACCGACGCTAGGGAGCAGTTTCACCTCACTATCCTGTAAATTTTGCCGAACCCCTGCCTTTCTGTAAGGAGGGTAGGGATCTTTAACGTGCCCAACATCGCATGGACACGGGACCGACGGCTTTACGCCCCCTCCGTAGGGCGGAACGTGCAGACATTCAACTTGCTAATGCCAGAACCTCGGTTGATGTTAATTTTACAGTTTGTTCTGAAAAAGTGAAAGGAGTACCCTGGGATCGAACCCAGTACCCTTCGCTTCAGAGGCACACGTTCTTACCTCTGAACCACCGAGGTTCTAATTGCAACTTTGGAGCTACAGTTACCACGGGAAACAACTGGGGGCTACCTTAAAACGTACAGCAATATGAAGCCCTTTAATACAAAATGTCTGCATATGGAATATTGTTTATGATGACAAGGAGAATATCTTACTGAAAGGAATTTCCTTTAAAAGTTTTGTTTACTGAAGAGGCAACATTTAAGCAAATGAAACGGTTAATTCACAAAATACGTGACATTGGCCACAAGAAAATTTATAATGGGTAATATGTCGTAGACAGCAGTAGTCACAGAAAGTAAATGTCTGGTGTGGTGTATTAAATACCAGAATAATTGGCCTATTCTTTTTTTAAGGCAATTTAAACAGCCAAAGTTTTTTCAAATATTTTGAACAATGAGGTTTCCGTTGCTATGTATGAACGTCCACTAGCAAAAGTGATTGATCTACTGATTCAACTAGATGTATCTCCTATCCACAATGCCAGGACTGCCAGGGCGTGCTTGGAAGAACATTTTCCTAATCGGTAGATAGGAGGAAATAGTGGATTAAACCTTCTAAATCTCCCGACTTGACCCCCTAGATTGTTTTCTTTGGGGGTTTATTAAAGAAAAAATCTACAACACCCATACTACATACATACTGGGAAACTACTTCCCTGGCTTCGCTCTTGGGTTTGGTTTCTGTAAGAAGTCAAAAGACACACACACGACAATAGCTACCTTGTGTTAGATGATCAAACTGATTTAATGAATTACCCTTTCTTGGATATTCTCCTTTCTAATTAAATAAATCAAACAAAATAAACCTAAATATTTTTTCAAAAAAGTTGTAATACGAAAATGAATTGATGTACGTCGATATTGTCATTGTATAGAGTCTGCTTTGTTACTGTTTAGTTATTTTATTGTTTTAACTGTTGTTACAGTTATTAATGTTATAGGTTAGATCTATCTTTATGTTAAATTTGCCATACATCCCGTAGACATTTTAAAGACCTAATCCGTCATTTGTGTTTCATTTTAATTTAGATTTTAAAGAATTTTTTGATCAAAACGTCATAACATAGCAACAGATCTTTATTTGTAGTTGGCATGGTTTCGTATTAATTTAATTTTTATCTGTCTGAGGATGCTGCCAAGAGCAGCGAAACCGGTTACAGAAACGTTGAAGAACATCCTATAACATCTAGAATTCAGAAGGTCATCTTGTTCCAGTTAACTTACGCGCTGGCTACGTCCATTACTTACAGAAACCAACCCCAATAGTGAAGCCAGAGAAGTAGTCTTCCAGCCTGTATGTGGTATGGACCAGTTTCACGAAGTAAATGCAACAACAATCAATGAACTACAATACCTGTCCAACCAATGGAGAAGAACCGAGTGAAAGGATAAGACAGGCACTCACAGAGATTACACCAAACCAATTGTTTAATGTTATGGCAAATATTGAAAGACGATATAATAAATGTATTCAATTAAATGGAGGTTTAGTTGAAAAATACAGAATTTTAACTGAAGGTATCTGTCATGTAAATTCATTGTGTGATTTTATTGTCTTAACATTTTCTTGTTATTTTATTACAAATATGAGCGATATTATGCAAATAGTAACAAATTTGTATTCAATAAATACAACGCGTATGTTTAATTAGATCAAATTAATAATTACATTTCAATTACAAACATTCATTTGTTATCACATGGATTACTGGATAAGAAACTTACATTCATAATAAACAGCCCGATTCGTCATTTATTCATAGAATCATTAATATCCCATAATTAGCCATGAAACTTGGTAAAAACCCATGTTAGCGGACGCCGAATTCAACGGCGTGCGCATAATGTTCCTAAAAAATCTCTAATCTGGTTTTTAAAATTTTCAGCCTCTAAAAGTGATCTGGTAGGCCTTAGTTTTTAAAAACGTGATGCCAGTTGGTCCCAAAGTACACTTTTCCCACTGCCACATTTCAAAAGAAGTTTGGCCAAATCGCTTCATAAATAAAGAAGTTATGACGGAGTTTCGCTTTCAAATGGGTCACCCTGTATATATATATATATATATATATATATATATATATATATATATATATATATATATATATATATATATATATATATATATATATATATATCTTTTGGAATATTACACTACACTGTAATCACTTTTAAATATACATTTTATTGGTTTGCGTGGGCTGCAGTTTAGAACCGCCCCGGTTCATCATCAGCACGCTACTGACTGTTATAGCTCTTGTGTGGTCTACGTCTGAGATTGTACGTGGCGCCTGCGCCTAGAGCTTCTATTGGTCGGTTTACTGTTCTCTGATTAGTTGTGCCTTCGGACTGTGTCGTGTTTAGCGGTCTCCTGTCTTGATCACTGTGGTTTGATAATTTGTCTATTTGTATGACCTTTATTAAGTTTTGTTTAAATGTATGTACTTGGATTTGTTCTGGCATTAATTGTTTCTTATTGTTTATTTGTTGAATGTAGTATTGTTCCCAGATTTCCTTTTTTTTTGTGGTCTTTAACATGTCTCGTTAGTTGTAATTGGGTGATGTCAGGTTTTTGGTGTTTTATGTTGTGAATGTGTGTAGCTACGTTTGATTTGTAGCTAGGTATGTGGATTTTATCTAATGCTGTTATATGTTACTTGAATCTTGTTTCTATTTCTATTTTGTCATTCCTATATATTTTTTATTGCATGTGTTACATTCTATTTGATATATTCCGTTTAATTCATGTGGGTTGTGTTCTTGTTTTTTATTTATTTTGTTTATTATTTTGTTATTGGTTTTGTAGCTTATTTTTAAGTCATATTGTTTGAGTATCTCTGTTATTTTTTGATGTGGTGGTTATAAGTGAATGTTGTGTATTTTGTTTTTGTTTCTGGTGTTTTATTTTCGGTTTTGTTGATTTGTTTGTTTTTGATTTTTTTTTACTAGCTTTTCTATTGTTTTTTTGTTTTATCCATTTCTTTCTGCTATTTGTATTATGACGAAGTACTCCTTTTCCCGTTTGTCGTTATGGAGTGGTACATTTAGCATTCTGTTTATTAAGTATCTGTATGCGGCCATTTTGTGTGTGCGTGGGTGTAGTGTGTGTTTAGGTATAGTGATGTCTGTTTGTGTAGGTTTTCTGTATATTTTGTATTCAACCTCGTTTTCTTTTCTGATTAGTGTTAAGTCTAGGAAGTTTATGGTGTTGTTTGATTCTTTTTCTATTGTGAATTTTATGTTTTTGTTGATTTGTTTCATTTTTTCGCGGATATTGTCTATGTTGGTTTTTTGATTGTCGTATATTATGAATATATCATCGACCTATCTTATCCATCTGATGTTTGGGTTTGTCTCCTTTACAATGTGTTGATTTTATCTTCTAATTGTTGTATGTATATTTTAGCCATGATGCTTGATAGTGGAGAACCCATTGGTAGTCCGTCTTCTTGGATGTAGTATTCTCCGTTGAACTCAAAGTAATTTTGTTTTAATATGATGTTTAATATTTCGCTGATTTGTTGTTTTTTGATGTTATTGTGCATTTTATTTTCGATTATATTTGTAGTTTCGTTAATTGGTATATTGGTGTACATATTTGTTATGTCAAATGGGGCAAGTCTTGTGTTTTTGTTTATGTTGATGTTTCCTAGTTTATGCACTAGTTCTATGGAGTTTTTATGTTAAATTTGTTTTCTAGTTGTATTTCTTGTTTTAGTACTTAGTCTATTTCTTTTGCTATTTTGTTATTTTGTATCATACAAAATAGCAAAAGAAATGGCAAAATAGCAACTTTTTTATGAAAATTCACTGAAAAACATATTACCGAATTAGGTTTTGTGTAAAATTGACTTTCAGTAACAAGTCTCGTCCAATCGCAGCTGTAATTTAAAAGTGACGAAATGCAGTTATACGTCGTTCGCTTCACATCCTAATAAATATTTATTTGCCGTGTTAAATGTTAGTTATTTAAGATACTAAGGATGATGCAGTTTTTCTTATTAAAAAGAGTCTATGATAATGTCTAATTCATTACATCAATGACGAAGATTCATTTACCGCTAAATGCGACCAAAGGCTTGGACGTATAGAGCTTACAGTTTATTTTATGTCAACATTGATATAGGTAGCTGATATTACGTTTTATGTAATATGTGCACGCTCCAGCGGCATTCCCTGCTGCAAGAAGACTTGAGGTTCTACTTACTGCTGCGCTGACCTCAAGCTATTTATTAACCTACCTTTACCTTCCACATAACCGCCATAACAAGCTTACAAGCTCATCGTTGCACTCTCCATCTATTTTCGTCTTATGCTTGTTCAAGCGAACAACGTTCTCTGAGAGCAGATACTTTATACAAAAAGTTAAAATGTTGCAGGTAAATTAATTTACAGCATAGAGTAAAACTAAAATGATTTTATTGCCAAAACTTCCGGCTATAAAATAAAACTCAAGTGATAAAAATGCAGAACGGGTTGTAGCGAAATGTATTCAGAACAGTTTCGACGCAGCCAGTGCTTTATAGTAGCGATTTTTAATAGAAATTGTAAATGTATTATGCGCGTTGAACACTGTTTTGCTTCAGAAAAATCCATTTCCTAATAGGTTCGGACCTTTACGCACAAAAATATTATATATATATATATATATATATATATATATATATATATATATATATATATATATATATATATAGTTTGTCACCAGATCGACGCATAGGTAGGTGAAAAAGACTGTAATTTTTTGAGTTAAAACTTCATTTTCTGGGAATAAACCCTGGCTTGAATAGAAAATAATTTATGTCATAATTTTAATTTCCAAAAATAGTAGGTCTTGGCACTTTACTAAAAACTATTTTTTTTACACTTGTAAAGTTCCTTTACGATATACGAAAAATGTTATTAGGAAAAGATGCTCGGAAAGAAAAACTGACTAGGAATACAAAATTTTTAAATCCTAAGCCTACTTTGAAATTTTGAATTTCTGAAAACAAATAGTATATATGGAAGAAAAACGAATGAAATTGGAAGTTGTCAAAAATAGTTAGTTGTAATTACTGTCGTGGTTGTGCTCTAAACCTGATCCGAACTTAGTTGTGAAATATAATAAAAGTTAAGCTTACTATACCAGAACGGACCTACCTCATTCAGTGTTATGGAATTGGTGAACAATCTATTCTAGAGGTTGTCCGACTATTTCGTATGAAGTTTCCGAACACAGTTGTGGTTCAATCTACAGTATCTAGACTGGTTAAAAAAATTGTCACCAACGGTACTGTACATAATACACCAAAAAGTTAGAAGAACTTGGATGCAGATGGTGTCGGTTTTGTGGTAGCAATGGTTCATTATACGAAAAGCTCAAGCGTTCACTAAGAAAGCGTAACCAGGGGACTCGCATTAACAAAAATCACATCTGCAACGCATTTGAAGCAAAGAAGGGAATACCGTATACAATTAGATTTCGTCACACGTTATAAAAAGGGGATGAATCGTGAAGATTGGGATTTTGCCTACCTTTAGGTGAGAAATTTCTTGAGGATCGAAATTTCTATAAAAATGTTATTTTCTCAGATGAATCGACTTTTACGACTAACGGTGTACCTTCACCATAGAATTGTCGAGATTGATCGGAAAATATGCCAAATTATGTAATAAATTCTCGGAGGCAGTATGTTAAAGACGTTTATGTTTGGTGTACTATTCCTACGATAATTGTGGATTAATTGGGCCATATATTATTGAGGGAAAACTTAATCAACATTCTTCTTTAAAAATATTGAATCAGTTCGTGGACGAAATACCAATCGAAGCAAAAATTTTTCATATTTTCAACACGACGATTTATTTGCCTACTCGACATTTTGGGTATGTCAATGGCTGAATAGGAGTTTTCAAGAAAAATGAATACCCAATACTGGCCCTTTTTTTGGCCGTCCAGATCTCCGGACCTAATAATCAAGCAGTTCGATTTTTGGGACCGGATAAAACAAATAATATATTCAAGTAGTCTTCCAAATGACGTAGAAGTATTGTAAAGTCGCATTAGAGGTGCGATAAATTCTGTTTCCCCTGACCAGATTAAAGCAGCTTTCACTGCATTTCGGGAAAAAAATTGAAGAATGTGCGAGTAACGGCGGTGAATAAATAAATATTTCAGTTGCTGTGAATATTGTTATGTTAGTATTAAAATAAATTTATCTTTTCATAATTGTATTTTTTTATTCTAATGTTCTCATTTCTTTAATTATCTAAATGTCTAATAGCATAAAAAGCGATCGTGTTCAATTTATTATTTTGAACATCTTTTGTTAATGAAATTTTCTAATATCGGGTGCGTGGAATGAAAATCATGCGAAATATAAATGTGGGCTTGGGATTTAAAAAATGTTGTATTCCTACTAAGTCACTAGTACACCATGTCACTGACTTGACTAAACTTCGATACAACACATAAAAAATAATAACTAATCGCGTTTCATTGTTAATGACGAGAAAGAAGAAAAAACAATATAAGTGTCCTTTTTGGACGATAATAATTAAAAAGAAGATATAAAAAAGTGATTTATATTTTTCATTGCTGTCAATGTTAGTTTTGGCCTTATCAACCTACAGTGTGATTTTAACCGCAAAACAGTGGTTGTCAATTGTTAACTGCAATTCAGAAACATTGTTAATTTAACAGAAATACATAAAATAAGAATTCTACAGATGACTAGTTACGGAGATATAACACCATCATAGGTCAAGCTGCTCGCCGATATAAAAAAAAATTGCAACTTGCTGCCTATATGCCAAGGGTCAATTAGTAAAATTAAAAAGCAATTTCGCGAGCTTGGGCATAGTAGACAGATACAAAAAACACCTTCTATATCGAGTGATAACACCAAAGGTGGCTTTAAAACTTGAATTTGAGTAAAACCCACATACTTCGGGTCGACAAGCCACCGCAACATGGGATGTTCGTAATTCATAGATTATTCGAACATTAAAAGAAAATAAAGTGGATCCCTATGTATTGATACAAACTTAGGAAGGCATGAAAGACCATTATAATAGAATAACATCTTTTTGTAAACAAATAAAGGAGATGTTAAAAAAATGTTATCCAACTAGAGAGAATGTTTTGTTTTCCGATGAGTGCAGTTTAAAACTATACGGTCATGCTAATCGTCAAAATTGTCGCTACTGGTCTAAAAAAAATCTACATTGTATAAGAGAAGAACATACGCAATACCCTAAAAAGGCTTATGTTTAGGCAGAAATTGTTGTATACCACGTCAGTGGTCCCTTTTTCATAGATGGCAATTGAATAATAATAATTATTTAGCACTGATCCAAAATAATGATAGTATGTCCAGCGAATTTTGGAAAACCTCTATCCTGATTGAGGAAACCAGCAACTTCCAGCAAATGTAATATGCTTTCAGCAGGATGGAGTACCAGCACGTTAACAAATCAATATCCAGCAGCCTCAGCTTACTCGCATTTGTGAATTTGAAAAATCTTTATGACGCCGCATTTTAACGCAAATACCAAGAAAAAAGTGACAACTAAAGTTACTTGTTTAATGTCGGTCGATTTTAACAAGTTCCTAGTTGCTAACATAACATACTTAGCAACAAAGTAAATACAGATTTTTATTTTTCATGGAAAAAGTACGTTTATTTTGAAAATTGTCAACTTTTTCGACTTCAAAGAAGAATACCTTTTTGTGTGGAACTAAATGAGCTTTCTTTATTTTTGTACATACAGACTGGACAAAAATTATGACCATGTTAATGAACCAGTGCTGCTTTCAGTGGAGTCACCTAGTGGCAGTGGTGAAAGTATTACGCATGATCCCTAATAATATCATGCCACATTTCATAATATTTTTAAACACTCTGTAAAACGTAAACGTGTAATATTTTCATTGATTGTTGTTGCCCTTACTTGGTGAAACTTGTCCATACTGCATACAGACTTGGAGAATACTTCTCTGGCTTCACTGTTGATTTTTGTAGGTGAAGGACGTAGCCAGCGCGTGAGCTAACTGGAGCAAGTGGCCCTTCGAATTCTGGAAGTTCTAGGATGTTCTTCAATGCTTCTGTGACTATAGTTTCGCTGCTTGACAAGCAGCTTGACAATCAGCGAAACTATAGTCACAGAAGCATTGAAGAACATCCTAGAACTTCCAGAATTCGAAGGGCCACTTATTCCAGTTAGCTCACGCGCTGGCTACGTCCTTCACATACAAAAACCAACAGTGAAGCCAGATAAGTATTCTCCAAGTCTGTATGCAGTGTAATATTTTACTAAGGCGTGTTTAGCCCAATCGCTTTATTTTTGCGCCAGCCATCACCCCTTAGTAATTATGGGGCACCTGTATATATTTATATAAACATATAAAAATTCAAACGGACCTTGCATTTGGATTCTATGGGCCCTAATTCACGCTTATTTGAAAAAAATGTTCTGATAGTCTAACCATCCTTACCTCTCTATTATGAAAATTCACTAACAATAAAATTTCTCTTGTTAAATAAAGGCATTTGATTAGTCCGATTCTGGTAGATAATCTAGTATTTAATTAATTGTACAGCACGGAGACAGTTTCTCGTATTACTACCGAATGCCACATTAACCCGTTTGAGATTTGAGAATGTATGCGTATTCAACATGGAAAATAAATGGAGGCCCGAACAGGTTCTTTGTATTCGTGTGGGAGGGCGTGATAGGCGATATTCCCCGCAAGCGTCATCCACCCATCTGCATATCAGTTTACAGTTGGGTGCACCTCCCTAGTTTATGCATTATGGATAGGCTCGACACCCGAGCTTCCTCGAGGTGACCGCACCGTCGGGCTGTGCTGTGCTTTCAGCTTGACGTCGCTAACTAAAGGCATCGCGTAGTTGACGTTACGCGCTGCCAACCCATCTTATTGACTATCCTGTCCTGCATCCCTAATGTCTGCCAGCTTCTTGCACATCAAAGCAACTCACTTATCCACACAAAGACGTCAACAAATTATTAATCATTGGATTCTGAGTTGACATCGGCTCACTCTGTTACAGATCCAATATGGAGAGTCACAAATCCTGAATTCACGAAGAGCAGGAGGCGAATAATGTTATTGACTGTCAGATTGGGAGACGTGATGAATGCCATTTGGAAATAAAACAATGAGTTTCATGTAAATATTAAGTTGAAGTGAACTCAGCGAAGGCAGCTTTAATATCACTTTGATTAAACTCATAATTTTGCTTTTCACTCTCTAAAAACGCAGTTTGCTATATTCAAAATCATACAAACAATCCAAAGAAAAATACTTTGTTCTAAAGCATATACCTGGTCTACTAATTAAAACTACCCACCTGGAAAATATTGAAATTGAAAAGAAAAGCTGAGACATGTCGACTTTGTTTTCAAGTGGGACACACGATCACGTATGTTGTGGTGTCTTGGATCCTACCCCTTAGGCAGTGGCTTAAAATGGCAGGAGCGGCTCCTTAATAAGTGCGCCCGTGCGCGTGCACTGCTGCCTGCTGTGGAAAAGATAATATCTTTGCTATGCTATATTTTAATACATTTTTATCTACTTTTTTACCTCCTGCATTCAACAAACAAAATTAGTATATCGAGGATCGCAAAGAGTCGGCAGCCATTAATACAGAATACAGAATCAGAATAAGTATAGTGTTAATCGTTGCAGATGTTATATACATCCATATCCATATAAAGCAGTCGCGCGGCGGTGTGAATTTTTCGGCGCTCTCAGGAAATGCGATACTTCAGTGCGAAATGATCGCCTATCATCGTCAAAAACGACCGAATAAGCAATCTCTTGTGCGCTATAAAATTACACACGTCCGGTTTGTAGTGGACTTTTGGCAGATCGTGTGTACCTACTACCTAGTAATTTTCGTCCTCGCGTCGGATTGATCTTTAATTAGATCATTTCGTTGTTGTTTACATGTTATAACAAGACAATTATTATTATGATGGCCACTACTTCGGGTTGCTTAATAAGTGAACAAAATAACTGTGATACTGTGATTAATTAAGTGGATAATATTTTAAATTTAAAGGTTAACTTTTTAAGGGACTTTTTAACTACTATAACGTCTAAATAACTAGAGGAAAACTTGGTAAGTAGTTAATAATTATTAAGTTTAGTAAGTAGGTTTTTTTATAATACATTTTCGGGGAAAAAATAGGCAAGGCCTTCATTTTTAGTGAATTTTTATTTTTAAAAAAATCACTAATAAAGATGTATCAATGTAGAGACTGTGCAAAATTTTTTTCAAATGAGCGCGAACTAGGATCCATAGAACCCATATCCGGGGTCAGTTTCAATGTTTATATATATATATATATATATATATATATATATATATATATATATATATATATATATATATATATATATATATAACTCAAAAAAGAAACAACTGAATTCGATGAAATTAGGCAAGTGCCTTTCTTTTATTAATGCCTTGGATGAGTTCGTTAGTCAGGAAAATCGAATAACGTTTTCCGAGAAAATTTTGAGTTTTGTTTCAAAAAAAATCTTTTTCTCCGAAAATTACAAAGGTATTTTAATGAACTTTGGTGGATATATTGCCTTGTAAAAGACCTTACCACATACTAAAATTAAACTTTCTAAATTTTTATAAAATTGAGTTATTCAAATTTTGAGTTTTCTTTTGAAAAAAATTTTTTCTCCGAAAATTACAGAGCTATTTAGATGAAATTCGGTGAATATATTGCACTGTGTAGGGCCCTACTACACACCCAAATTTACCTTTTTAAGTTCGTAGAAACTTAAGTTATTCAAATTTGAAGCATTTAATAAAAAATCACTACCATAACGCACTTGCTGCGTCCCGAACTTTTTTTTTGCGCACCCCCAATGCATTAAGGCACGAGCCGCTACTGTAAAATAGCCCTAATTTTAATTGACACCCTATGTTGAGTGACACCTAATTATAAAGGTTTCTCGATTCTGCTCACGACAACATACCACTTTTTAAATTTTGGTTTGGGTACGGCAATTAAACCATCAATTAAAAAATAGTACGCGCACATTTGAAAAATTGTTTTGAAAGTGTTACCATCAATATCTCTTTATTATCAAAAAAATCTTGTGTTCTAAGTCCTTTTGAGAAAATTGCCCGAAACTCCATTTTCTATGAAGCTAGAAAATTAAATTTTGCTATATATATATATATATATATATATATATATATATATATATATATATATATATATATATATAGAGAGAGAGAGAGAGAGAGAGTCTCTAAAAGAAACTTGTATTACAAATTTCATTAAAGTTACAAAAGCGTTCCGGAAGGAAACCTTATTCATACTTAGAAAAGTAAACTATCTGCCGAATTATAAACGTAACAGTTATTTTTCCTTATTAATCACCTGAATGATTTCCGTTTAGTCAACCTAACCAAACCGTTTTTGTTTCAATATCAAGTATAACAAATCGTCTATTGAAAATTATAATTTCAGACTCAAAGGTGATGAAGTTATTCAGGCGTCTTAAACAAAAATTAGATCTTATTCGAACGGTATGAAATATGTACACTCTTGTTTCTCCAAATCCCAAAGTAAAAAAAAAGACATATATTCATCGAGCGATAATCCATCTCGGGACCTTTCGCGTAGAAGACAAACACGGTACCACTGAGCTATCTAAAGATACGCTAACTAACGCTTTCGTTGCATGATATTGACGGCGGCTTTATGCGCCGGGATATTTTATATTATATTAAAAGTAAACGTAACAATTAATTACGGACTTAGTATAATTGTCACTTGAAACACATTAACCAACTGTTTCGATTTTAGATGACGTCTTATGTTTAAGTTTAAAGATAAAAATGCTTTAAAATCATTTTTCTATAGACGTGACTTGATTTTGTTTATATTTCCACTGTATTGTGCGACAGTTTTAGTCTAAAACTTTATTTGAGGCCATTCCTCAAGCTACAAATATAGTGTATTTTAAAAATTGATTGAATCTCTAGTTAAATAACAATCACTTAGCTAATTTTTAGTTTCATGTCGTCTGTCATTTGCTATATTTGCGGCCAAGATATCTCGAATGTTGGTTCGGATAATATGTTTTATGCGTGTTATTTATTTTGTTTGGTTACCATTGATGTTTGGTTTATACCTGTTGTATGAATCAATCTACGCATGGCAATTAACTACTGTCTGTCAAGCGTTGGACTGCAACCACTCAGTCATTTCAATGCATGTTTTTCAGATTTTATTTTTAATTTGGAAAACCTAAATATTGTAAACCAAATTACTTAAAGTGCACAACATAGGTTTATTTGCACCATGTCTAACCACATGTCAAGTCTCATTCCAGTTACTATATACATATAAAAATTAAAACGAATCTTGCATTTGGGTTCTAGGGACCCTAGTTTGCGCTCATTTGAAAAAAAATCCGAAAGTCTTACCATCGTTACCTCTCTATTAGTAAATTTTCTTAATCAAAAATCACTAAGATCAATGAATGAAATAATGTTATTTAATTAAATGTTGAAATTGTTTTCTCTCCACTTCCATACAATCACAAAATCTTTGCTCTACTTCCGAACGAACAACTCGAAGCATTTCGGGCATTATCTGACGAAACAATTCGCCGACGAAGCTCTTCAAATGAGTTTGGTCGTATGCATTTTCGATTTCAAGTGTCCCCATAGAAAAATGTACATGGGCACATGGTCAATTTTTGTATCAGTGTCAAACTAACTAAAGACTTGCTACAGAGAAAAACATACGTCACGGGAACCTTAAGGTCAAAATTCAATAAAAATCTTTCAGAAATAGTAAAGAAGCTAAAAAAACGGGAGCTAGTGGTACAATACAATTCAGAAGAAATATGGGTTGTGAAATAGAAAGATATGCAAGAAATATTAGAAATATCAAGTGAATATAATGACCGTTTGCAAAATGTTACTACACAGTGTGGTCAATAAAAATAAAAACCTAACTTAATAAACAAATACCTATAATCAAGTTATGACAGGTGTTAATTATTGCGATCAGATGTTATCCTACTATACATGTGAACGCAGAACATTAATATGGTACCAAAAATTGGCAATACATATTGATAATGGCTGCACTGGTTATACTTAAATTGGTAGTTATTTAATATCTTGTAATAATAGAAATAAAATTAGACTGGTATTGAAATGTATAATTAGATCGGACTGTTGTCTCTTCTAGTGACAGAATAAGACCCCTCTGGTGAGACAGCTAGTTGCGTCTATCTACAGATCTTACATGGTTGTTAATAGTACATATTTATTTCACTAATTAGGGAGCTGTATAAACACACATATTTTAGTTATGATGTTGAATCCATTTTAGCTGTATAAACATTGAAACTCTAGCAACAAAAAAAGTCTCTATGATTACAAATTATCTGTAATTCAAAACTATTTGGGCCACCACCAGCAGAACCTTTGCCAACGGTAAGTATAAACCTGAGCCTGAGCTTTTCCCAAAATGTGAAGCAGCCCAAAGTTGTGTAAAACGAAGATGTCCAGTTTATTGGGAAAATAATTAAGTCAGAAAAGATTATATTTATTATTGTCCTTTATGCCTGAATCAACCAGAACTATACTTAACACCTTGTTTTCTATGATTTCATTCTAAAAACTAATTTGGTCTATTTTTGTTCCGAATTACTTTGCACAAAAATGTTGGTTATTTTTCGCGTGTTCTTTCCTTCGTTATAACATTATTTTAGTTTTTATTTTTGTGTTTTTTCTTTATATTTTTACAGTTCCCTAATTTTCATTATGTTATATTTTGTTTATTTTAAAACAATATTTTTGTTTGCTCCTACAGTTTTTGATTGTAGATTTTGATATTCTTCTTTATGCCAAAGAAAACTAGTTTTAGTTGTTTCATTTTGTTCCTTTACTTTTTGATTTCACTACGTTTATTATATGCTTTTGTTACAACTGACAAATTTTTTGTATTATAAAAGAAACATTCATATAACTAATCCTCGGTAAAAACGCCCTAGGGGCAGTCTAGGGCACATAGCAACGCTTTAAGCTTCAAGCTATTGCGTGCTAGGACCACCCCTGGCGCGTTCTTTTTTTTTCAAAAAAATGTATATTGCTTTAGAATTTTATTAGTGAATTTTCTTAAAAAAAATTCACTAATGAGGAGATCCCGACTTTTAAATTTTGAAAAAATTTCTTTAAATGAGCGCTAATTAGGCCCCCCCAGAACACATATCCGAGGTCAGTTTTAATTTATATATATATATATATATATATATATATATATATATATATATATATATATATATATATATATATATATATATATATATATATATATATATATATATATATAAATATCACACCGATAACTCAAGAAATAATGGACCGATTTTGATTAAATTTGGTAAATAAATTCCTTTTGCAAATGGCTTGGATAAGTTCGTTAGCCAGGAAAATCTGCCCAGGGTTTCCCGAAAAATTTTGTGTTTTCTTATGAAAAAAAAAGATATCTCCGGAATTAACAAAGTAAGGGCAACCAAATTTTGTGCGCGGGTTTATACTCTGATACTTAAGTTACCTACCAGAATTTAGCTATGTAGGTCAAAAGACAAAAAAGTTATAGGCGTTTAAAAAAAATAAATTGGGGTTTTCCCCAAAACGTCAAAGTTGCGATTTAAAACGTCAAAATCGGCAACATTTAGGCAAATAACTTGAATCTAATACGGGATATGGAAATAAAATGTCTCAAGAAGGATGTTTTACAAACCCTGAAGTCTTAGTTTCAACCGTCATTGTCCTTCATTTTACTAAAATGTTTCCAGAAAATTCATTTAAAATAGACCCTTTCTCTTATGATTGGCAGTAGCCTTAGCCATAGAGTTTATCGTTTAATGGTATATAATTTTTGTCGAATTTTCGTAAAAAATCAATAAAGCTCAATATATCCGTTATTATACAAGATATGAAAAAAAATGTATATATTAATTATAGGGTGTCCTGAGCTACATCTTAGAAAATATTTCTACAATCACAGGATGGCCCATAAATCGTTGGTGGTACAAATTGTCTTTTTTTTAATCAAACACGCCTTATGTTATTGCATTTTTGCATTTTTGCATTTTTGCATTTTCCATCGAAATATAATGCATGTTTGTAAGAAAAGAAATTCTGGATGCAGCAAGTGCATTATGGTAGCGAATTTTGATCAAATGCTTCATATTTGAATAGCCCAATTTGCTTTTAACCTATAAGGTTGACCAAGAAACGAGTTTTTCCCGGAACACTTTAAGTTTACTTTTGGAAATTTTTGTACATTTTCACACAATAAAGTTACTTTTATTAAACATGGCACATTGTTTTTACTATACAGGTTATACTGGTAACCAAAATTGATGCCTGCTTTCTTAAAAAGAAAACACACATATTTGCAATAAAAACATTTTAATGAAAATTCACTACCATAGCGCACTTGCTGCGACCAGAGTTTTTTTTTGATCAACTACTACTAATAACCATTTATTATGTTGGCCAAAAAAACCGATGGCACCAGATCAACCTTTATATATTTTAGGGGGCAGCGAATGTGAGAAGAAAAACTCTAAATATTGCTCTAAATATCACATCGTGTTTATTGCCAAAGTAATAACCTGAAAAATATTTACCTGACCAGATTTCCCGGAAAGATTTTGGGTTTCCCTTCAGAAAACAATTGTATCTCCGAAAATAACAAAGCTACGGTAATAAAATTTGGTACGTAGTTGTAGATTTTAAATAGTAAACTAGATGCCAAAATTATTTATCGTACAAGAAGAAAAAGTTCTAAGCACTACCATAACGCACTTGCTGCGTCCGGAATTTTGAGTAATCGTTTGTATACGTACATATATATATATATATATATATATATATATATATATATATATATATATATATATATATATATATATATATATATATATATATATATATATATATTATCAATACCACTCTCTCTTTTTTAAAATAAAAATTTTCTAAAAAGTATAGGCAAGAATCTGAAGTTTAGTTATCGCTGCAAGACTGCATACAGCGATTCTGTATATATTCATAAGCTTTTTAACCGTTTTGTTGCATTTGCATCAGTATTCTTTAACTATAATTACGCTTTATTTGAAAATAATATAACTTGCTCTGGGGCAATAATATTTACCACCTCTGCTTCAGTTATCACCTGTTTAAATTAACGTCTTAAATTTAGTTACAAGAAACAATAATAGTTAACTCAGTGTATGCTACTATTACGTTTATCTTAGTTTCCGAAGTTACCTATATAACGTTATAAAAGTTAAATGGCAAACTGCAATCAATTTCCTTTCTAAGTAACAACTCAAACTTTAGACACTTAGATCTATGCGCACTCCAGACTTCGTATAACTCTGAGCACGTTTATCAGCACCAGTGTCTAGCAAGTTTCTCATCTCTGTGTGTACCTTGCCTAATAAACATTAATGTTAGCACATGCACATTGTTAATATAGCCCCCGTCTGCTATACAATAGCCTTTAAGGCATACTACGCTCCCGATGCCTCCTTCTTGAATATTAATATCCGTGTGCTCATGCATATAGAGCATCTACGAAAATTACTTTTGTTTATGTTGTTAATAAGGGAGGATTATAAAGTGATATATATATATATATATATATATATATATATATATATATATATATATATATACATTTGGTGGTCCATGGAATAGAGGAGACCTGCTACAGGTAGATCGATTCCATGCTCAGAGACAGGGCGGTGTTCACCTCACTCGCGGGAGGGACTCTGATAGCGGGGGTTGCGGCGGAGTGTCCGCAGGGGAGCATTCTGTCTCTCCTGCTCCGGTGCCTAGTCGTGGTCGGCCTGCTAGGGAGTCTCTCGGGAAGGGGGTACGAGGTACAGGGCTATGCGGACGACATTGTCATCATAGTCCGAGGAAAGGTTACACAGTCAATATGGGAGCGCATGCAGCACTAAAAGTGGGGGAAAAGTGGACGGTTGCCCAAGGGCTCGGTGTGAGCCCCGAGAAAGCAACCGTCATACCTTATACTAGGAGGAAGTGAGAGAGCCACAGAACTCTCATTCTATAGGGAAGAAACATCTCAATGACCAGGGAGGTAAAATATCTTGGGGTCATATTGGACTCTAAGCTAACCTGGAATGGCCACGTTGAAAAAATACTGCGTAAGGCAGTTATGACCATAGCCGTCACTACGTGGCTATATGGAAAAACGTGTGGACTAAGACCTAGCATGGCCCACTGACTGTACACAAGGGTGGTTAGACCATCGCTAACATACGCGGCACTCGACTGGTGGCCTAAGGTGACACAATACAGTGCCAAACAAAAACTAGGCAAGATCCAAAGAATAGCTTGCCTAGGCATCACAGGGGTCATGACATCAACCCCGCCATGGAGGTGTTGCTGAATCTGCCCTCCTACACTATAGAGACTAGCCTGCAATGGTAGACTTAAAATCAACCCAGGCTTCAGGGGCCACTGCAAAATTCAGAAGATCGTGAAGGAGCCCATGCTTGAAATGAGGTCAGACTTCTCCAGCCCGCAAATCTGTAGGGAAAACAATTTTACAGTGGAAATCCCAGACCGCGAAGCATGGCGGGAGGAGACGACGGGCATACCACGGGACGCGCTCGTCTGATTCACGGACGGATCCGGCGGGGAGCGTGAGACGGGGGCAGGTGTTTATCCGGAAGGACCTAGGGTAAGCCATAGTATTTCCCTAGGAGCCCATGCAACGGTCTTTCAGGCCGAAATATACGCCATCCTGCACTGTGTGCGGGAAAAAAGGGGAGGGGATACACAAACAAGCGGATCCTTATAGCCACAGACAGCCAGGCAGCCGTTAAGGCCCTATCTATCCCAGGGGTAAACTACAGGCTGGCAAGGGAGTGCCGAGATGAGATGAGCGACCTCGCTGGCCAGAAAGAGGTCACCCTCGTCTGGGTGCCAGGTCACTCGGAGATCAAAGGTAATGAAGAAGTTGCAGGCTCGCGAAGATAGGGTCAGCAGAACCATTTATGGTACCAGAACCGGTTCTGGGCGTGACAAAGAGCACTGCCAGGGGAGCCATTGAGTCTTGGGTCAGAAACGAACACAAGGTGTACTGGGCAGATTGTTCAGGGCTAAGACATGGGAAGTCAGTAATTGACGAATCTAGTTCAAAGAGAGCTGTGGAGCTGCTAAATCTTAGCAGAGGACAGATCAGAAACATAATAGGTCTCTTGACGGGACACATGGCCGTCAAGAAACACATGCATAAAATGGGGTGGTTCGAGGTGGACCTCGCATGCAGACTCTGCGGCGAGGGGGAGGAATCAGCTCAGCACATTTTGTGCGAGTGGAAAGCTCTAGACCGCAAAAGACAACTGATCTACGGTCAGTCTAGACCGAAGACAGAACGATATAAAACTTCACCCTACCAATCGCTGTGCAGACTAATTCAAGGCTCAGCGATTTTGGAATTGGTGGGGTAGAAATACCGAGGGCATGCACAATAAGCCAAAGGCTGCAGTGCTATCGGGGCGGCAAAGAAGTGGACAAGCCCGGAGGGAGAAAAAAAATGTAAACAAGAAAAATGAATTGTATAAAAGGACACTAATTAGTCCTTATAATGAAGAACGCAAAAATGAGTATACACTTTACAGCAATAAACTTGCTTATATTATAGGAGAGGCACAAAAACTTTATTATCAAAAGCAAATTGTAACAAGTTTTAGCAATAGTGGTAATAGTCTGTGGGATACAGCGAATATAGTGACAGATGGAGTAAGAAAGAAGTGATTGAGAAGGTCAGATTGGGATCACGTATACTAACTGACAAGAAAGAGATTGCAGATGCTTTTAATTGCCATTCTGTGAATGTGGGAAAACAAATAGCAGGAAGATTTTGACAGCATGTAGAGTTGTCTAGAAAGAAGGGAAGTATAAACTCTGTATACATGACAACAGCGACAGAAGAAGAGGTGTTGAAACTGATAAGGTCACTAGAGGCTAGAAAAACTTCAGGAATAGACAATATAAAGTCTAAAACACTAAAAGAAGTTGCGGAACTAATTATTGGACCCTTGACTTATGTTTTACGTAAATGCCTGGAATGTGGTGAGGTACCAAAAATATTTAAGGTTGCTGTTGTAAAACCTATATATATATATATATATATATATATATATATATATATATATATATATATATATATATATATATATATATTGATATGGTATCCTATAATGGGAAGGTAAACATCCAAATATAAACACACTTTAAAAACAACCCATACAAAGCCTAAACAAACAAAAACCTACTCTTGGATGTATAATGTCTAGGCGGTGAATGATTAAAGTTCATGAACTGCTAGTCTGTTTGTTAAATTTTACAGGCATATCATAAGACCTGGTATAAAAAAATTAAAATCCAAGTCAGGATTAATTCCCTAATATGTTGTATGCATAGATTAAGGAAGGGTAGATGGGAATATAATAGTTGTAAATTAGTTTATAGTAGTGATAGGTCTACACGAAGTGAAAATTATGTCCAGAAGAGAATAGACTGCAGAAAAATGATTTAACTTAGTGCGGACAAATAAGATACAAAGACTATAAAGCTAGATAATGTGAATATATGGACAGTGCGGACTGTATAAGTAGTTTTAGGAAATTTAAGATAACATAAGACGTCAAATTCACAATATAAATAATTTATATAGGTTAAGGAATGCTGTCAGATGATTCAATTTACTGGGAGATGTCAAACTGACAATACAAACAATTTATATAGGTTAAGGAAGTAAAGTCAATGCAACAACAATTAAAAATGAGGTAACCGCGGAAATACGAGACGATTGTTGTAAAAATCTTAAGATGAATTTGGAGTTGGCCATCAAGAAATTTTCAATTGGTTACGGTCGTGATTTAAAAAAGTAAACAGATAGAAGAAAAATTATTAGTTTTGGGAGGAAGAATAAAAATTTAAAAAAAAAGCAGAATCTTATAAGTTTGGAACAAGGTGTTAAAAAGCAGAGAGTTTAATCCGACAACACTGTGAGTGAGTAGAATATAAATACTTACTTTTTTGTGTGGCTAATTTCACAGCTACAGGAAATATCGTAAAAAAAGGCATTAAAACTGTTATAAAGTTCAATTTGAAAGGGGTCCCAACTGATTGAAGCAACCATATTTGTTTTACATAAATCACAACAAGGTGCTTGTGGGGAATCTTTCGACCGTAAGACCAGTAGGCATACTTTGCCAAGAAGAAACATCCATTGACCTCACATCAAAGTTAAGGATTTAACTTTGCTAAGCGGTTACCATTTCTTGTTGTTTTTTATTAGTCTATAATTGTGGAATAAGTGACCTATATTATACCTAAGCAATTTAGAAACTTTAGTAAACCAAAAAAAAACTGGCCAGTGATTTTCTTTCCGGGGGTTGAAATTTGTTAAAAAGAAGAAAAAAGAGCTTTAAAAAGAATAATTAGGAATTAGGTATTTGTCATCTATATTAACATTAATAAATAGTCGAGTTTTGTGTAAATATAAAATCTTTGCTTTATTTTGGTTTATGCATATATAAGTACTAGGGAAATTCATATATTTTAAGTCATACAAATTTTGAAGCACTTTAACCCACTAGTCCCTGTTTTGAGAGAAAAATTTATTAATGCGATGAATTGTATGTGAAATACAGCAGTATAAAAGAATTCAATACACCAAGGTGTAATACACACACAAACCTTTGGTGAACACACATTAACAACACATTACTCACTAAACTTTACAGGCAAATAAAAACTTAAAAGCTTATATACTTAAAATCTAACTAAAAAACTAAATCTATATCAAGTAACACCCAATCGTGGGTAATATTCGTTAGTAAATCTATATTAATTATATCAATTATTCTAATATACCATTAATTATATTAAAAAGTACGTTAACTTAAATATCAATTCTATATAAAATTAAATTTAAAAACCCTATCATATCTGAAATACTATAACAGTTTGATAAAACTTCAATAGCTTAACCCCTTTATATCAATTGACACCCAATCGTGGGGCAATTCTATGTAAAATCAAATAACTAAACGTCAATAAAACCCAACCACTAAACCTTTCTATTTTAACTAACACCCAATCGTGGGGCATTTATATATAAAATTAAAATTATTAACGGTGATAAAAACCCAAGCTTAAACCTCTCTCTCTCTCTCTCTCTCTATATATATATATATATATATATATATATATATATATATATATATATATATATATATATATATAAGTAGGTATAGATGGGGGGTTCTGGGACCGACACCCGCCACCGCCACCGGGCGGAGTGGCGGAACTGACCAGACCCGACGGCCCCTGACCTAACCCGAGCACAAGGTGGTGGACCCGACGGCCCCCGAGCTAACCCGAACACAAGGTGGCGGAGCCACTGACCAGACCCGAATATCTCCGCCACCTGACTTCGTATTTAACCCGAACAAGTAGCGAACTAACCTGAGATGACGTGAGCACCTCCACCACCTGACTTCGTATTTAACCCGAACAAGTAGCGAACTAACCTGAGATGACATAATCAAATTCAAAAGCCAACTAACCTGTATTAGGCAAACGAGGAACCGCTATTTAAAATAAGGAACCGCTATTTAAAATAACATGCGTAATAAGAAGTAAATTATTAGCAACAAAATATAAACGACTTATCTAACCTGAGAAGTATATGAAAATTCGCTAACAGAACGCACTTGCTGCGTTCAGCTTATTTATGTAAAAATTGGTAGACCAACTCACCAGATAATCATCGCCTTCAGACATAGGGCCACACTAGCACTTAATTTTTTAAAACACCAATTTTCACGCTTTACACAAAATAACTAGTTCCATATTAAAAGCACCTGTAAACAGATTTACAAAAAGGCAATGCGTTATGTAAGACATATAGCCTCTCCAGCTATTAAAAAATAACCCTGTTTTATTTAAATGTAATCAAACAGTAATACACTTAAACATCTGATGCATTTTAGGTAAGATTCCAAAAATTATTAAACACATAATTGTCATGACCGCGCCCGACTGATGATTTAAACTGTTAATAGCAGGCTATTCACCTAAACCGGAAAGACTTGCGATAACGGTTAATAAGCTGATATACTAATGTGTTTGCACTAAAATCATAACGTTTTATTTCGCTTCCCAGATCATATGACGGCTTTAGTTTAAATAGAGAATCGGTAGCGAATTTTTATATAAGTTATTTGGTGTAAATTATTTTATTATAAAATTGAAATATATGTTTTTTATATCGTAAACCCACCAAATTTGTTTCTTAGACAACGGTTTAAGGTTAGAAATAAAACACTCGATTGTAATACAATTAATTTATTAGGAGTAATAATATTTACATACAAAATATTACATAATGGCTCTTACAATACCAGTTAGAGGTTTATATTCAAATACACAATCATGAATAATTAAACAGTAGGCTCTAGTTCTCGGAGCAAAATTGTCTTTACTCATAAACTCCACTTTGATGTCGACTGTTGAAGACTTGATTGATTCATTCTGGTGTTGGCAATCGATTACAAATAGAGCTCGATCTTTAAACTCATGATAATTTAAAAGAGGCTCCGACATGTTTTTATAGTAAAAACTTTTTTGAAAATCTGTATACATCTGGTAGGCTTCAACATATTTTGATCTTTCGAAATCCATATTCATAGCTTCATAAGGGTAGCATTCTGAATTTAGGAACACTCGTAGATCTACCATACCGATGTTATCGAAGAAGTCACCTTTTTTGCTTATGTTATCTTTCCGATCTGTTTGAAACGCTATAATCACATATCTAGGTCTTTCCAAGTTGGTTGCAGTTTTAACAGCCCACACATCTCTGTTTATATCTCTGAGTGATGGTAGCTCATATATATCCCATTTCCGATATGCGAGAAATATAGATGTGTCTTTTGCTATTTTATCCATCAGTTCCAGCTTCATTTGATCGTTTGGAAATACATGTTTTGCTTTTAAAAACATGTTGGTTACAGTTATCTTAGATCTTGGTGTACCTGTGCTGTAATAGCAGTTGGAATCATTTCGAGCTCTTGTAAATCGGAAAGTATGTTTGCCACAGAGAACTCCTTTAAAGTGATGAAAGAAACTGAAGAGGAACCAAAGAGGTAGGAGCAAGTGAAACTTGTTATCGTTTAAGGTGATGTGATCTGATGATACATTCAACCCAGCATTGCTAAGAGATTTTGCTTCATTCTTACTAAACGAAAGCAGAGTTTTGATGTTTGTTGTGGTGTATGGATCTCGTACTCGCTCCACTTCCTTGTTATTTAATTCATAGATCATTGATTCAAACAGAGCTACTCCTCCGTTATTTGACATGTGGCAGACACCAGTAGCATTTTGTACTGCTAGAGGTTCCAGAGCACCTTCGATTATTAGAGCTGACTCTGCTAGACATACGAATGCATCTTGCTGATTGATGTTTATTTCAACTTCATCGCTGTTACCAAACGATTTAGTTGATGAATAGTAAGACCTAAGTTCTTCTCGATCAATGGAGTCGTCAAACTTGGGGTCTTTGAATATTACTAGTTTTGATGACATGATAACCAAGACTTTTAAGGAATTCAATATTATCGGAACGAAGTGTATGCTTCAAAGGAGCTGATTGTACTAAATTTGTTTTGGTAGATTCGCTTGCTTTTATATCTTTAAAGACTAGCATTCTAGGCAATCTTTTTAAGCTCTAAGCGAACAGACACCTCTTCACCTTGAAAGTTTACAGGAACTGAATCTTGATCCACGATGTCGATGCTTATATTTGAAATCTCTCGTTTGTTTACTGGTAAATAAATTAGATTCTTAGGTTCTATATCGATTGCATAACCAGGATCGACCATCGGTGCAAACTCATATAACGTATGTGAAGGTTTTCCATTATAGTAAGAACCAGACACAATATTAGTTTCTATACGAATCTGTTTAACATCCACTATTTCAACAGGTAAATCAGATTCATGGAAGACACCTGGTTGAAGAACTTGCTTTGAAAATCCCAGCATTCGCCCAATCGAATCATCAGATTCAAAACTGATACTTGTGAAACACTTTATTTCACATCTAATGGTGTTGGGATTAGGTCTTAGAATCAAAGCTAGCTGCTTTTGTTCACGTGTTGCTGTAGCACCAACAAGTTCATTTTGAAGCAAGTTTTCCAAATGTGTTATTTCATATGCACCAGTAGGTATCGTGATGATTCTCCAAGCAGCTCCTTCTTTTACATAAAATTTATTTTTACCTTTATATATGTTAGGTATGTTGTTGTATGTGTGAAAACCTATCAAAGCAACTGCATAACTACCACCTGGATCCAATTCAATTGGAGGATCGTAGTCTGTTGACAGATGACAACTGCGATCTTTCAACGTGAAGGTTTGCGACATGACTGAAACACATATACTACTGTTTAAGTCTTTTATTTAAAAATTTTAAACATAAGTGACCACAATTATAAGTATTATATTTCTGATACACATCATGATTGTACATTAGAGTAGCGTCTTTAAGGTAACGCTGCAGCTCAACTGGTGGCTTCAAGTTTCCATATGAGTCAAAGTACACGGCTGTGTCACCACGTTTCTTAACTGCAACCCAATGACTACCTGGCTCTTTGTTTGTTTGCAAATTCATGATAAATGATTCATTCTTGCGTGATCCATTCGATGGTAAAGTATCTCGCATGTATACACCTCTAAAATATGGAATTTTCATTTTACCAGCAAATTTCACAAGGTCTTCATTTGTTAGAGGTCTTGCTGGTAAACATC
This sequence comes from Tillus elongatus, assembly GCA_964006375.1. Classification (NCBI taxonomy): domain Eukaryota; kingdom Metazoa; phylum Arthropoda; class Insecta; order Coleoptera; family Cleridae; genus Tillus; species Tillus elongatus. The sequence goes on from OZ023264.1 coordinate 116,613,569, forward strand.
TTACTCGTTTTTTGGTTTCTGCAAATACAACCCATAACCGCTACGCTGCTTCTTCAGATATAATCCTTTACCGAGTCTCTTATACTTTGGTTTTAATTTCAAACCATTACCTCTCTTACCCATAGCAATAGCCTCCATCGTTTTGTTATGCCGTTCTTCTTCTTCTAGTTTTTGTTTGGCTGATTTGGCATCGTTAACTGCTTTAGCAATGCCTGCAGCACCGCCACCCAGAGCACCTAGCGCTGACAGGCCACCAAAAATTAAAGGTAGTAGTGGAAGGAAACCTCCACTTTTCGGTACTGGAATAACTCGCGGTTTCAGCACATTCTTACGCCCACCAATCTGTTTAACAATTGCGTGAGCGATATCAAACACGGCATTCTCTGATGGAATAAGATTTCTGTCTTTTATAACTTCTCCAATCAGACTAAGAATGTTTTTAAAGGGAACTTTTTTCCTCGGTTTTGAGTTGATTACATCAAGACCCATACCAAGCTTTCTTTTAACTTTCATAGTGTTTGTAACACCCCAAGCAGCTAACTTTTCACCAAAACTCGCGTCCCTTGACTTGACTCTCTCCCAAGCCCGATTCTCCAACACTTCGTCGGCTCGATGCCTATCACTTAACTCTTTTGATTGAGAGTAAGCGATGTCGTGGTCTCGACAAGCACGATCTAAAGGATTGATACCTTGATCACCTCTAGCAAGACGTTCTTTAAGTTTAGTACCCGGGCCACAAAATTGATAACCAGGAACGTGCAGCTCAACAGGTAGCTTGTTAATAGCTGTGTTTACAAGACCTTCACCCTGTGACACCAACATTGATACTAACTGTGTGATCCGCTTACATGTCTATATTTATATACATACTCGAAAAATATAGTTTAGTTCCAGTCAAGATGCACACCATCAAACACGCTTCTGTCTTACCTATTACAAATATAGACGATGTTGTTGATACAGCAGAACAACAACTAAGGCATGGTCCTCTCTTCCCAAACACAGTTAGAGGTATCATATGTGGTCCTAGTGGGTGTGGTAAAACAAATGTTATGTTAAGTTTATTGTTTGAACCGAACGGCTTAAAGTTTGATAACGTGTATGTGTATTCAAAATCTCTGTATCAACCTAAATATAAGATGTTACAAAGGGTGTTGGATGCTACAAAAAGTGTTGGTTATTATCCATATAGTGAAAACGATGAAATATTAGATCCAGCAGAAGCCCAGGACAACTCGGTGTTTATATTCGATGATGTGGCTTGTGACAAACAAGATAAAATGAGAGCATACTTTAGTATGGGGAGACATAAGAATATTGATTCATTCTATCTCTGTCAAACATATACTCGAATACCCAAACATCTGATACGTGATAACGCTAACGTTTTGATTCTCTTTAAACAAGATGAAACGAACTTAAAACACATCTATGACGATCATGTGACCACTGATATGGACTTTAAACAATTTAAAAATATATGTTGTCAATGCTGGAATGGTAATAAGTATGGTGTGTTGGTGATTGTAAAAGAAAACGAAGTCCACAGGGGGAGATATAGAAAAGGATTCGATAGCTACATATTAATCTAATGGTCTACAACCAACAACAACAAAGAGATGTCTAGCAGGACAACCAACCAGCTAACAAGACAGACAACCTGTCTAAAACAACCTGTCTAAAACAACCTGTCTAAAACAACTTGTCCAAAACAACTTGTCTAAAACAACCTGTCTAAAACAACCTGTCTAAAACAACCTGTCTAAAACAACCTGTCTAAAACAACCTGTCTAAAACAACCTGTCTAACAACCTGTCTAACAACCTGTCTAACAACCTGTCTAACAACCTGTCTAACAACCTGTCTAACAACCGGGTCTACCTGTTGTGTTAGATACCTAACACTAGATAGGCAGACATACAACCAATTCAAAGCTAGTACACCTTAAACCACAGAACTGTTTGCATCTCTTAACACGAAACAAATAACTTTAGCAAGATGGAGGTGATGGGTAAACAAGAGAGAAAAATCAAGAAATAGATTTTACAACTTGCCGAAAACATTCGAAAAAAACATTTAATGCTTAAGCTTGGTAGAGCTGAGAATGATGAAGCCCTGCAGCGTTTATATAAACCACTTGTTGACCCACTGAGTGAAATATCTAAAAATACATCAACGCTTAAACTGCAGTCACCAGCTGAACAAATCAAAGAAGAAGCGGTACCAGAAAAGAAACCCAAAGTTGAGTTCCTTAAAGACCATGAAGTTTTTGAAGCCGAACCAGAAGTAGAGACAAGTTTTGATGAGGATATCCCAACATTTGAAGAGCTTGAGGCAGATCTACAAACTGTCACAAACAACCCAGCATATCAAGAATTTTTGGAGCAATATCCTGAACGAGTTCGATATTATGTAGACAAGTATTTTACTGAACCACCGAGGCTTGCTACTATTGATCAAACGTATGGTGCTCGCTACGCTAAAGATACTGGTAGTTGGAGTCTTGGCAATAAACACTTGGACTTTACTGATAATGACATTCGACTAGGTCAAAGGAGATATCCGCAAACACAAGGTCTGCTAGAATTGATATTTATGAAAACACCTAGAGGGTATACCTATGACGATCTTCAACACTATAGAGATATTCTAGAAGCAACTAGTGTTCATAAAATGAATTACGATCCCAACGCACGAACCAAGGGTTGTTCCTCGGAAAAGTATCTGACTCTAATAAAACCGGTTATAAACCCAAGAGGACGAAGATCCTCAACTCCTCAAGGTTTTGGTTACGACACACATCATAACGCAGAACAAAAAACTGAACCTAGAGCTCAGAATGTAAGCAGCAACACTAACAACTATATGCTACAAAATAACAAACAAATAGAATATGTCTATTGGGATGACATAAATGAGTTGGTTGATAGACTTAGACTTTTAGTAGCTTCCCAAGCTGCTGGTAATAATGCTCATAACAATGAAATTCAGTCAATCATTGAAGAACTGAAGGAGGTTGGTGTTATCGCCTAATATACCTACATATATCACAGATATACCTACCTTAGTGTTTAGTATAAAAATGTCTATCGATAAGTTCGGACGTTCCCAATCCAATAAAGGTTCTAAGTTTAAAATTATTGAAAGAGAGATTTTCCCAAGAACTGATAGTGGTGATTTTGATTTGCAAAGCCATAGATTGTGTAACATCGCTGATCCAGTCGATGCAACAGATGGTGTAAATAAAAAATTTGTTGATGTATGGATAGACGACTATCAGAAGAACAAAGATGAGGTAAAACAAAGAATCATTGCCATACTACTTGAAGCTGTACACAAACCTGAGTTGGAAGATTTAAAAAACGAATTTGAAAATAAATTGAAAATTTTAGCTAAGAACATAACTACTCAAGTTTTAAAAGATATTGATGTGTTAAAGAATAAGAAGCTAAAGAATAAGCTGGGAGAAATAGACAGCAAACTAAAAGATTTACATGATAAGTGGATACTTTTAAATCCAACATCACCATGAGACGCAAAACTGTTGAACCATCTAATACCAAAAAACAAATTATTGATGAGTTATATAAACCAGCAAGAATCAATTTTAAACGTAGACGTACAATAATCAAAGGTTTAAATGATTTGTGGCAGATTGATTTAGCAGAATTTACAGACTACTACAAAGCAAACTCTGGTTACAAGTATATTTTAGTGGTTATTAATTGTTTTTCAAAGTATGTGTGGACTCGCCCTCTTAAATCTAAAACTGCTGAAGAGGTGACTAAAGCTATGGCTGATATTTTATCTACTAGTACAGCGCCCTCTAACATCCAGTCTGATCTTGGCCGCGAGTTCTATAACTCAAAATTTAATGCCTTAATGAAAAAATATAACATCAATCACTACAGCACTTATAGTGTGAAGAAGGCTGCAATGGTGGAAAGAGTCATACGTACCTTGAAAGAGAAGATCTATAAAAATTTCAACTTGATTGGTTCCTACAAGTGGATTAATACACTACCTGATGTCACTGCTGCTTACAACGCTACTGTTCATCGAACAACTGGTGTAAAACCTCAAGATGTTAACAAGAAAAATGAAGGAGCTATTCTGAAACAAGTTTACTCAAATCTCAAAGTGTTTAACAAAAATAAATTTAAAGTGGGTGATGTTGTACGTATAAGTAAAGCAAAAGCTCAATTTGAAAAGGGGTATACACCTCACTGGTCAACAGAATTATTCAAGATTGTTAGTATTCATTTCACAAATCCAGTAACATACTTTCTTGAAGATATGCAGGGGAAACCAATCAGTGGAGGGTTTTACGAGGAAGAACTACAAACGACTAAACAAACAGACATTTATCTGGTTGAACGCATCTTGAGGAAGAAAGGCAAGCAGCTCTATGTAAAATGGCTGGGTTTTGATAAATCTCATAATTCTTGGATAAATTCAGATGATGTTAAATAAGCTTATATATTTAATGTATTAATGTACTTAGAATAAAATAAAAGTCTTTATTAAGATAATGTTATTTTATTTTTTCATCTGGTTACATACAATTAAGCCAAGTGAACAATTACAATTTATGTCGTAAATCAATAATATCCTGAATAAACTTCTCCTGCGGTACATCTGCTATCTGTAGATCGTTTCTCTTCGCCTTGAGGTATTCGACTTCGGCCTTTATTCTGTTAAAGAGATTTACAGAATTTGGATCATACAACATGTTTAAAACTACTTCGGAATCAGGGTGTTTATTTTTAAAGTTCTTGACAGCTCTTTTAAAACTTTTCTTCTGAGTCCTTACAGCATGATATGGATAGGTAGCATCCTTCTCATTTCTTGAAAGCAAACCAAAAACACAAAGTTTTCCAGGGTTGCTTGGTTTTGGAGATATATCTTCTAAATTTTCTGTGATTTTAGCATTTGTTTCTCGCATACGCTGCACTTCATCATCTATCTCCATTAATTTCACTTCAATTTCTTTGAGGTTATCCTTGTATTTTTGATTAAATTCACTTACGAAAAAATCAAAAATAATTTGGTTGCACTTTTCATAGAAACTATTGGATATCCAACAAGCCAAATTTAATATTAAATCTTTACAGACATATGTACCAGATATCAAGTTGTTTTCAGCTTGTCTTCCACCAAAGTCCACCAAGTATGTAGCGGTTGTTGGTGTTACTTGAGATGTTGCGTCCGTTTTTAGGGCATCGGTATTCCGAGCCCCTGGAGATGAGTCTAAGTGGGCTCCTTTGGTTGAAATAGTAAGGGTATCGGTATTCCGGGTACCTAACTGTTTCTTTAGCTGACCGTTGTAATAGACAATCAACTCTTTAGTTTTCTTATTTTCCAACCAATGATACAGTTTTTTCTCACCATTTTTACACAGCTTAGTCGCATTAAAATAACCAGTGTTCTTATCGATAATTAGTTGAAAGTCTCCAAATAAACCATACCAGAAGTTATCTTTGATTTGCTGGTAACACACATCACTTAATGTAGCCATTTTAAACACACTACTGAGCACTTGGATACGTTAGAGTTAACTGAAGCACGTCTTACCTCTAGGATAACTAAATTTTGAATGAGTTTAACAGTGTGTAGTGAACAATTTATAGATGTTGATACCACTATCGTTTGAAGCTGTATTTATTAATATTTATTTCCAACCACATTAGCTGTTCCAACATCCATCCGCTTTCAGCTTCTGCAAACTCTAAAGCTTTTGTGTAAATTTCGTCGACGAATTCTTGATATATACTTTCAAAATTAGTTGACACTGTAACATTTTTATTTTTAGTATTAAATGACTTCATTTCTTTTTTATTTCGACTTTGGAGTACATACAAACCAAACAATTCTAAATTCATTTTAATTTCATTATGCTTAGCTAAAGCAGCTTCCATCAGATGAAACACTTTATGTCTTATTGTTTCCATAAACTGTTTAATATCACTACCTTTTTCGTATATACGATAGGTAGCCATTCTGTTTTTAAAAGCTTGAGTTAACATCTGCACTTGTTCAACTTGCCATGGTTCACATACTTTTGATTTATGAATTTCACTACGTAAATGCCCAGAGAAAGCACTCTTTTTCACTTGTAACGAGCACGATTCACAGTATCTCATCTTAACTATAGATGCTTAACTAATGAATAGAAACACAAATCTTCAGCTTATATATCTTTATTAACAAAAATGTTTACGATAGATACCTTTAAGTATAGTGTTATATTTAAAACAAAAGTACATCAGCATAAATATAGCAAGACATATAAGAAAACCAGTTGACATAAACATAGAAATATAATTTGAAGTGAACAGATAAGAATCGGTTAATATGAGAGTTCTCCAATCAGATGTCTCATTACGGGTACCATTATCAAACAAGAACATAAGTTTATAGCGCACCATATCACTATTAATTTTGGACATGTTATATGTTGAAACTTCAATCACCTCATCGTTGTGTAGATGTGTTCTTGAAAGTCCAGACCATTTCATGCAGCCGTCGCTGTCGAAACAGATTCGCACTTCTTTCACATTTGGTGGTTTGTAGATATAAAATACATTTTGACATAGTGCTGTCAGGATGATAAAACTTGCTTTAAAATGACCCATTGTATATCGTGTGTATTTCTTTAAAACGATTAAGTATTTGTTTCTCTGCAAAGTGTAAACACTCTAACATGCAAACTCGGAATGATGGGTCCTGATCTTTCAACATAATATTTATAACCTTTACTATTTCATCGTCACGTGGTAGCTCCTTCTTATTAACACATTTGAGAACATCAGCGACACAATAGAGGAAATCACTAAGCCGAATATCAAAGTTAAAATTAGTTAGAAACTTCACCTTTTCGTTGATGATTTCAACCAGATCTAGTAGTTGTTGAACCGCATCTTCGGTTAAATAAAAAGTAGTAGAATCATCTGAGATTGATATACCTTTACTGTCTAAAATTTTAATAGGTTTGACAGTACATACTCCAATATTTTCAGGTTCAATCGTATTACCTTTGGTAAAGTATTCTTTAGCTGCTTTTGTTAGTGTTGAAATAAAATAGTCCCACTCCCAGGAGCCAGATGAGATTGTTATATTTGGATTTGGCGGATACGGACTATTATTTACAATCTTAATTATTGGAATCAATCCAGCAGCGTTTGATATACCAATTGCAACACTTAGAGAGGGGTTAACAGTATACCTTGTTTCCAACAGCATTCTACTTTCTTGCTTAATCTCAATAATATTCTGGCGCATAGCTGCATCAACTTGACCCCAATAACAATTTTCACAAACACTGTTATTAGCAGATCTGAAGGACTCAGGTCCATCGTTAACATCGATACCATACATGTTGAACAGAACAAGTACACTACTATAACTACTAAGAATAACTACTGTGAGCAAATTGTAGACTGATGTGCTTGCATGTCACTCGGTGTTTTTATAATTATATCCCCACCTTTGATTTAAAATTATCAACCTTTTATACAAAAAAAATTCTGGAGTTTTATCTATTTCATATGACTTTAAGGTCATTCAACGGAAATAAAACCACAAACAGGAAATATGAATTGCTCACAAGGTTATTTCAACAGCTGCGAGGAAAATATGTTGGCTAACAAGGTTAATTTTGGGAAATGCTAAATATAGTCATAGTTGGAAGCGATATCGCGGCTACCACTAGATGGCGGTTCCTCGTTTGCCTAATACAGGTTAGTTGGCTTTTGAATTTAATTACGTCATCTCAGGTTAGTTCGCTACTTGTTCGGGTTAAATACGAAGTCAGGTGGTGGAGGTGCGCACGTCATCTCAGGTTAGTTCGCTACTTGTTCGGGTTAAATACGAAGTCAGGTGGTGGAGGTGCTCACGTCATCTCAGGTTAGTTCGCTACTTGTTCGGGTTAAATACGAAGTCAGGTGGCGGAGATATTCGGGTCTGGTCAGTGGCTCCGCCACCTTGTGTTCGGGTTAGCTCGGGGGCCGTCGGGTCCACCACCTTGTGCTCGGGTTAGGTCGGGGGCCGTCGGGTCTGGTCAGTTCCGCCACTCCGCCCGGTGGCGGTGGCGGGTGGCGGTCCCAGAACCCCCCATCTATACCTACTTATATATATATATATATATATATATATATATATATATATATATATATATATATATATATATATATATATATATATATATATATATATATATATATATATATATATATATATATATATATATATATATATCTGAAGAGAGAAAAAATAGATATCATAAACTACCGACCAATTTCGTTCATATCTAATATTTATAAAATATTAGAAACGGTTATTAAAGATAGATTAAATGGTTTTTTGAAGAGGTATCAAATATTGGCCCACAATCAATATGATTTTAAAGAGGGTAGAAGTACAGAAAACGCTCTAATTACTTTAAAGAAATTAATTTGTAAGACGTTAGATACAAATAAACGTAGCTTGTGCATTTTTCGCGACTTGGAAACTGTGAATCATAAGGTATTGTTGGATAAGTTATATGATATAGGAATAAAGGGTAGGGCGCATAAACTGCTGAAGAGTTATTTGGCGTAGAGAATGCGGTGTGTCAGTATTGGTGGAGTTCTTAGTGATTTTGAGGAAGTTACTTGCGGCATGCACGTGTTCTGGACCCATTGCTCCCCATAATTTGGATTCCTTATTTGTACAGCAAACAAGGCAAAATTGTGAGCTTTGTGAGTCTTGGCAGGTGCGTAAACAGCCGGGAAAATCGGACCAGTTTTTTCTGGAACTTAAAAGTTTATTTTCGGAAAAAGCTATTTTAATGAAATATGGTACATTGTTAGTAGTATATAGGTTATACTACTAACCAAATGTCCTTATTTAAAAAACAAGACATATTTGACATTAAAAACATTTTTACGAAAATTCGCAACCATACGGCACTTGCTGCGTCAAGACTTTTAGTATTTATGCCCTGTGTGATCTAGCTTTGCGTATAATACCTACCAAACCGTGGTCCACGTGTTGTTTTTCTAATAAGCCATGACGTTTGTATCCCAGTCTAATTACCCATAATTAATTATAAAAGATAATAAAAGAAAACCCTATTATAGGAAAAGATATATATATATATATATATATATATATATATATATATATATATATATATATATATATATATATATATATATATACATATAATGATAATTTAATATAAATAATAATAATAATATAAACACTAGTATAGGGACAGATCTATACATTATCACGTAAAAATAATTCTTAGATTGGATTATTATTATAATAAATTATAATTAATGACATATTATAACATGTATATGATTATATTAGCTCTGTATACCTATACCTATATTTACTGTTCTGTATGACAGCATAGTTACCGTGTCGGATGTGGTTTCCTATTTGCTGCTGGCAACAACGTTAGGTTATTGAACGACTTTAACATAGGACGATTATACGATTTCCAAAAGTCTGTGGCCAATGAGACAGTTGTCTCAGGCCCAAGAACTCTCACTCTCTCTCTCACACACACTCCCGCACACATACACACACACACAGAAAGTCATGGTGAGCATGAATATTTATAATTTCTTACACGGACCTTGACCAAATATGCAAGTATTCTATAGGTAAGGAATACCTACAGTTCAAAGTAAGGCCCGGAAGACAAAGTCTTATTTTTTTTTAAACAGGTCAATTTTAAATTATTGCCAGCATCATACGTTACGAAAACACATTGCATTAGAAAACTGGAATTTAAAGCCGAATTTGTTATAGTTTCTGCATAAATCAAACAGCTGGTTCATAAGAAAAGTAATAATTCAATAGATTTTAATATGTGATCGCATGTTACACCAATATATCACTACTTTATAAGGATATTACAATTTAGTTCAACAGGTTACGTAAGTGTATTTTAAAAAGACTCAAGTTTCTGCTTGTCATCGTCCTTTATTTTAATAAATACTTGCAGAAACTTCATTTCAAATTGACCCTTTGTAGTATGCTTTGCCAGTAGTTTCAGTTATAGAATTTCTTGTTTAATAGTCGCGATTGAGGAGACCGCGACCTTTAAATCTGGAAAAGATATCTTAAAAAATCTCGGGACGAAGCAAGTGCGTTATGGTAGTGAATTTTCATAGAAAGGATCTGGCACAAAATATTTTATTATAACTTTTTTTTCTTGTAACATAGAAATCTAAATTTTGGTGTATAGTTTACTTTTTATATCGTAAACCTACCTACCAAATTTGGTTATCATAGATTTTTCATTTTTTAAGATAAATTTTTTTTTCAAATGAAAACTCAAATTGTTTTCAGAAAACCTCGTCCGATTTTTCTGATTAACGAACTTATCAAAGCCATTTACAAAAGGAAGGTACATGCCAAATTTTATTAAAATCAGCCCATTATTCTTTGAGATAAAAATTTTTTTCGAATGGAAACTCAAAATTTTCCCGGAAAACCCCGTCAGATTTTTCTGACTAATGAACTTGTCAAAGCCATTTACAAAGGGAAGGTACATGCCAAATTTTATTAAAATCGGCTAATTACTTTTTGAGATAAGAATTTTTTCGAATGAAAACTCAAAATTTTCCCGGGAAACCTCGTCCGATTTTCCTGACTAACGAACTTATCCAAGCCATTTACAAAAGAAAGGTACATGCCAAATTTTATCAAAATCGGCCCATTATTTTTTGAGTTATCGGTGTGATACATATACATATATATATATATATATATATATATATATATATATATATATTAGAGGTGTGCGAACCCATGTTTTGTTCGAACCGAACTATGAACGAACCCAAGCAAATATGTTGCCTCGAACTTCGAACCTCTGAAATAGTATGTCTAAGGTTCACAGTCGAACTTCGAACTTCTTAGAAATTCAAAATCGAACATCGAACTACCAAAAATTCTTCAGTGCTCATATATCATTTCCTTAAATACAAAATTTTGGAATATTGTAACATACAATATTTGATATGTAAAAGATTCCAACTCTTTTTACAAAAAGGAAGGATTCAATATATTTGCAGGTTGATTGGGTGAAAATGCCTTCCGGTTCTGATCGTTGTGGAGATGGGGCAACGTTAAATCAAAAACACAAAGTATTTGAAACTTTTTTAGATTTCTAGATCTATAGATAAGCTCAATTATAAATATGTTGTTGTTTGGTATTGGCTAGGCAGTTTTAGCAAACAGATTGGGAGGGTTCAAAGTGAGCACGATAGGTATAAAATAACCACTTACAAGTTTGAACTGTCTCCTGATTGTGAATATTTAACTGTTTTGACTCACTGTGTAATAAAGAATGTTGAAACCAGTGTTTTCCAAAGGCAATCTGTAATTATCCTCAAATTCTGAACATTTACGTTACCGATCGCCTTTGAACACTGCCATCATAATGTTGTTACTGAAATAGGTGATGGGAGGCTAGGATATACAAGAAAAGTAATTCCGTGACTGCTAAAGGGCTTCGTCGTGTCTCAATGTGTCCCATCTACTTTCAAAAATATGCATGAGCGAAATCTCCGGAAACTACGCTATCGACTCAATGAGTTTAAAGCGCCGCTACCGCGTTAAAGGGGCCGCAACTTCGCTACTTTTGGCAACATTCAATGCCTGTAAAGTTAAATTTCGAAGTATTTTTGAGCAACGAACTGCGAACTATTTTGAAGAATAACATATTTCGAACTTCGAACTATTTCAACATCGCTAGTGCGAACATATTTTCGAACCGAAGGTTCGGTTCGAGTTCGGGTTCGGTTCGGAATTTCGAAGCTTCGCACACCTCTAATATATATATATATATATATATATATATATATATATATATATATATATATATATATATATATATATATATATATATATATATATATATATATATATATATATAAATATATAAATATATATATATATATATATATATATATATTTATATATATATATATATTTATATATATATATATATATATATATATATATATATATATATATATATATATATATATATATATATATATATAGCGTCACGAATTTATTTGGTAAAGTGTAATATATTCGTTATTATACAAGATACGGAAAAACATTTTATACGTTTATTATATGACAGAACACCCTTTATATTATCGCATTTTTGCATTATCTATTTAATGTTTGTAAGGCAAAAGTTACTTCATTTGTTTTGCAACATTTTAGCTCTTTGACACAAATCTAAAATTGTGATAAGGCGTTTTTATCAATAGATATCGGAGCGCTATAAGATCACGCTTTTAAGGAGATTTTTGTTCATATTATTTGTCGAAAAAATTGAGATGCCACGTACAGGGTGCGCTGCTTTCAGAATCTTCGTCTTAAAATCCCCAATTTTACAAATTTACCTGCGATTAAATAACTGGTCAAGACTATTTTAGGGAATTTAATTCATCATCGTTTTGACCTTGCCATACCTTGTTTATAACATGTCAAAACGAAATAAGTGCGTTATATTAGTGAATATACTTCAAGCTATAATAACAGCTAGTACATAGGTTTCTGTCAAATGTGTACCAACTCATCAAAACAGCTTTATTAATTTCGCATATATAATTTTTTCCGAGACAAACTGAATTGTTTACGAAAAATTTGGCCTGACTGGGCTAGTTATCAAATTTATCCAAGTTTGATCAAAATTGGTTTACTATTTTTAAAGTTACCCATCGGAATCTCTACGAAGGTCGCTCATTCGGTAACTGTGTTTAAAGACAAGTGGCGTTGCTGAGGGAAGTTGGCATTACCGTCGTGACGGTCATCTGTCAGACAACACCGTACTAAATATCAAACTGACTTATTCGTTAGTTTTTATTTTGCAGCCAGTTGCATCACACGTCTTTCGTGTTTTTCGATAAAATGGAAAAAGTGCAATATCTACCCGTAATTCCCTTTTTATTTCTGGATGGTAAAACATGCGAAGAAATAAAAACAAAGTTGGATACTCTCTATTGCAATCTTTGACCATCTATGATTACCGTGAGATATTGGTCAAAAGAATGGATTTTTCCAAGTAAATCCGCTCCGAAGAAGGCAAAAACGAGAAGGTGGGTGCCAATATTTTTTAGGCATCGAACAAAATAAATTTTATGGAATTTTGCAAAAACCAAGAGTGATCTTGGGACAGTACCATAGTGAATTATTGGATCGACTCGATACGGAAAAAAAGGAGACAAAGCCCCACTTGGCTAAAAAAAGGTGTGGTTTCACGACGATAACGCTAGAGCATATGCATCCGGAATCGACGCGCCCAAATTGCATGAACTGCGTAACGAATTGTTTCCGCACCCACCATACTCTCCTGACCTGGCTCCCTGCAGCTGACTTTTCCCAAACAAGAAAACATGGCTCAGAGAAAAATCGGCTCAACGAGTAGGATATCGCCGAGATAGATACGTATTTTGACGATTTTGACAAATCGTATTTTTTGAAGGGGTTAAAGAAATCGAAGACATGTTGGGAAAATGTATCGACCTAAAAGGAAGATACGTTGAAAAAAAAAAGTTACATATTTATTCCTAGCACGCGTATTTATTGATCGACCATTGTATTAGTAACTTTTTATGAATGGGCTTTAAAAATCAGTTCAGATCAGTTACAGCATACTGCCTCACAAATACAAAGAAAAAATGCGTCGCATTGAGAACCGCCGTTTATTTAAAGGCGCTAAAAATAAAAAAAATTAACGTGAGACTGTCACTTGTATTATTTTTTAAGTGACCTTATATTATACATAGCAAAGTCAGACTTATACGTAGTTGGAAGAGCAAATGCAAGGCTTTTAAAGATTGTCACCTGTCAACGTCAGTGACAAACAGCTGCATGCAACTACATTTTGAACAAGTTTCATGCCAAAGCATGGAGACTGCGCTCCATGTGAAAGGTAATTAAGAAGTATTGTATTAATTGGTGTGTGAAGTGATCGTATGATAAGCCTAATTAGAAAGCCTGGTAGGTGTTTTTTATTTGTGCTCGACTAGCAAGAGAAAAACATGTTTGCCTCCACAGATGATTAATGCTGCGAGATGAATAGTGTGAACAGCACACTTTCCGCCATATCTTTTCTCTCCTACTTTGCTTACCCGTCTTTCGTAAACTTATGAACCCACTACTCTAAGAATTATGGCGAATTTAGTAAAGTAAACGATGTTTTTTAGAATTCATAACATTTTCGGTGGTACAGAATGGTTAATTAGGTGTATAATTTTTTTTATATAAACACGTTTAAACTATTTATAAGGTAGACAATAAGAATAGAAGTTAAAAACAAGTAAAGAAAAATCAATGGAAAGCAGAAACTTGATGTAGCGTTTTTAGCGAATTTTCCTTAGAAGCTATTTGCAACTGAGGAGATCACGACTTTCGGATTGTGAAAAAATCACTTCAAAGGTCTCTTTGTTTTCTATTTAAAATGCTCTGGTTTCAACTATTATTGCCAAAACTATCAGTAAAGAGAAATTCATCTGATTGACAAACTTTGCTACAATACACTAATATAGTGCTGCAAATTGAATCATAACTTCCACATAGCTATGATAATCTACTCTCCCCAGAAAGACATGTCATGAAACGAATGTGGGGCCCATGACTTGGCCACAAGGAAAATATTCGTATTCCTGCCCCATAAATTTCTGAAACGTTATATTGCTCGAGTTTTAACACACAAAAAAACTAATTTTCACCAAACCACCCATAATAAATCCCTCACTCGCTAAATAGATCTTTCCTCAAAAACAATTCGAAGCGTTCCTTTGTCGCTTGCTAATTGGTTACCAAATTTGTAGATGATATCTTAATTCGTTCGAAAGTTATTGCGCGTACTAACAAACAGACGTACAGTCCGACAGACAAAAATGTTTGTTCCAGAATCAAGTTTTCGATATGTTTTGAGAATTTTTACGCCGTTTCAGCAAAAAAAAAATCCAAATTCCTATCACCGATATTTCACCTCCAGATATTCATCCCCTTATTAGTGAATTTTTACTATTTAATTTTATTTAAAAAATTCACTAATAGAGAGGTATCCATAATGAGACTTTGCAAAAAATTTTTTAAAGTGAACAAGAACTGGGACCCCAATAATCCATATCCGTTGTCAGTTTTAATTTTTATATGTGTATATATATATATATATATATATATATATATATATATATATATATATATATATATATATATGTATATATATATATATATATATATATATATATATATATATATATATATATATATATATATATATATATATGTATCCAACTGATAACTCAAAAATTTAATGAAATTTTATGGATATGTTTCCTTGCGAAAGACCTTCCTACGCACCAAGATTCAACTATCTAAACTTATAAAAAATTGAGTTACTCAAATTTTGAATTTTTTTTTGAAATTTTTTTTCACCAAAATTACAAAATTATTTTAATTAAATTTGGTGAATACGTTGCCTTAGGAAAGACCTTACTACGTATCAAAACTAAACTTTCTCAGTTTATAGAAAATTGAGTTATTAAATTTGCAGCATTTAATAAAAATTCACTACCATAACGCACTTGCTGCGTCCCGAACTCTTTAATTTCAGCACAGATGACCAGATTTTTGATGAAATTGAAAGTTTTCTAATAAACAAATCTTAAAACGTTATACCTATTACTCGAGTTTTAACGGAAAAATGTCAATTTTCACCAAATCACTCCCATTCATCCCCTACCCACTGGAGCGATTTTACCCAAAAACAATCCGAACCCTTCGTTTATCGGTTGCTAACTGTATACCAACCTTTAAGATGATATCTGAATTCGTTCTAAAGTTATTTTGCCCACCAACAGACAGACATACAGGCGGACATACAAAATTCCGTTCCAAGATCAAGTTTTCTGTATGGGTTATGATTTTTTAACCCGTTTTAGCAAAAAAAATTGAAATTTCTGTCACAGATATTCCACCCCCCCAAATTAAACCCCTTATTTAATTTCAGCACAGAATACCAGATGTTTTATGAAGTTGAAAATTGAAAGTTTTTTAATAAACAAGCCCTAAAACGTTATATCACTCGAGTTTTAACGAGAAAATGTCAATTTTCACCAAATCACCGGCCATTCATCCCCTGTCTTCTGGAGCGACTTGGCTCGTTAGTTTGTCGGGTGCCAACTGTGCACTGAATTTGAAGGCGATATCTCAATTCGTTCTAAAATTATCGTGGCTACAAACAGACAGACATACAGACCGACAGACAAAAAGAATGGGTTTCCAAATCATGTTTTCTGTATGTTTTGGCCCTTTTTACGACGTTTAATCGGAAAAAAAAATGAAATTGTTGTCGCCGATGCGATACTTCCACACGTTACGACGATGTGGAAGTGAAATTGACAACCAATCGCCTTTCATTCTTGATGATGAAAAAACAAATCAATCGTAATGTAGGAGATGGTCACAGTGCATACCTTGAACGTCTTGGCAGCATCCTAATAGCAATTAAAAATGTCTTCTAACGTTAGTCGACCTCGGAGGCGTGACCAACATAACCGCAGTTATTCTTCTTCTTCTTAAGTCAGTTAAAAACGCGCGGTTTAGATTTGTATATCATACTTTCCATGGGTCTGTCCTCCATACTGCTGGAACCATACCACATTCGCTGGTATATGTGGCTTTGACATTATTTTGGAGCAGTGCTAAATAATTATCTCCATTCAAATTTCCATCAATGAAAAAAAGTCTGGACGCAGCAAATGCGTATAACCTATATAGTAGTATAACCTATATAGTAGTATAACCTATATAGTATAACCTATATAGTAGAAACAATGTGCCATGTTTCATCAAAATAACTGTATTGTTATTAGAAATATTTTTTTAAGATGTAGCTCAAGACCCTATAATTAATGTATACAAATTTTTTTCATATCTTGTATGATAACGGATATATTGAACTTTATTGATTTTTTACGAAAATTCGACAAAATTTATATACCATTAAACGATAAACTCTATAGCTAAGACTACGGCCAAGCATTAGAGAAAGGGTCTATTTGAAATGAATTTTCTGGAAACATTTTAGTAAAATGAAGGACAATCACGGTTGAAACTAAGATTTTAGGGTTTGTAAAACATTCTTCTTGAAACATTTTCTTTCCATAGCCCATATTAGATTCAAGTTCTTTGCCTAAATGTTGTCAATTTTGACGTTTTAAATCGCGATTTTGACGTTTTGAAGAAAACCCCACATTATTTTTCCTTAAATGCCTATAACTTTTTTGTCTTTTGACCTACAGAGCTAAAATGGTAGGTCATTTACCTAAATCGATATTAACCCGTGTACCAGATTTGGTTGCCCTTGCTTTGTTATTTCCGGAGATATAATTTTTTTTCGAAAGAAAACCCAAAATTTTCCGGGAAAATCTCGGCCGATCTTCCTGGCTAACGAACTTGTCCAAGCTATTTACAAAAGGAAGGTATTCACCAAACTGACCCCGGATATGTGTTCTAGGGGGCCTAATTATCGCTTATTTGAAGAAATTTTTTCAAAATTCAAAAGTCGGGATCTCCTCATTAGTGATTTTTTTAAAAAGAAAATTCACTAAAAGGACCAGTGGCATGGTTTTGAACTATTCCTGCCCAATCATTAACATTTTCAGGGTATTGTGTATGTTCTTTTCTCATTCAGTGTGGATTTTCTTTAGACAAGTAGTGACAATTTTGACGTATGTATGTTTTCCTCCAACTCAAGCATTACATCCAACTTTTTTATCATTACTCAGTTTCTTCATCTATCTGCCTCACATGCCCAAGCTCTCAAAATTGCTTTTCAAGTTTGCTAATTATTTTCCCTTGGCATATAGGCAGCAAATCGGGAAAATTTTCTAGAAATAGACGAGCAATTTCAATTTGGGAACGTCTTTTAAGTCCGTAACTAATCATAAATTAACTAATGTTAAATGTAAGTACCCATACGAGGTTTTTAAGTAAAGCAGATATTAGGTTATACGTTTTTTATTTACAAAACTTATTAGCGGCATCAATTTTTATCATCGTGAGTGTATCCTAACCAGTAAAATTTCTTGCCAAATGTTAAAATCAGGAGGACAATTAATTGAAATAACGGATTCTATTTTTATACCACTAAGATCATAAAATACAATTTCAAGTCTGCTGCAGCCCAAAAGGTGGATCGATTAAGGAATGAAAGTCGGAAAGGAAAGATAATAGTTGAAATTTAATGCGTCGTAGATAAATCCGATTATGAACGGTCCAGTAATCGCGAAATGGCCGTGACTCCTTTTAGTAAGCTGGGATCAGGAATTCATGTCTCTCATATTTATAGGGCACAATAAAATCCCATATTGATGTTCCTATTGTACTAAGATGTATGCTTGCACAACTAATATATTTAATTACTCGAAAATTGGGATTTATGAGAGGATTTTTATACATAGTAAAAGAACGCAGGCTAACGCAAGCTGACAAATATGATTATTTAGCAATTTTTAGCCAATCATGGCTATTCGAAAAATCTATTTTATGAACTTGAAATAGATAGTATATATTCATATTCTTCTACGCCGAAAGATATTCACATTTTACATTTAAAACGTTGTTAGCTTCCAGATTATCTCAGTAGGCAGGGTATAGGTAACTAGTGCATTGTATTTACTTATAAATAAGAGATCACTAAGAGGATCAGGTTTGACAGAGAGAAAATTAGGCGCAATGTGTTCAATATTTCAATACAAACCTATAATAATAATGATAATATATAAGCTCTAGTGTTATTTTATTTTACGAGATAGTTTTGAAAAATATATAGTTTTATTTTATTACGTTTTGAAAGGCGAAAATGTCCCTGTGTTCCCGTATGATATTCGAGTTTAAAAAAAATATATAAAGGAATATAAAAAAAAAAATGAAAAAAATGAAAAAAACGCAAAACAATGCAACAAAAAGAGATAGGTAAGCAATAGACATTTCATCTTTTAGCGAATTTTCGAAAAAAAACACTAATGAAAAGATTGCGACTTCAATTATGAAAGATTTCTTCAAATGGACTTAGGGCAATCTTTACAAAATAATATTTTTATATATATTTACTCTTATATTTTTTATTATATGTTGTTTTCTTTGAAATTAGTGTATTTTGTTCTTATTAATTTCTTTTATATTATGATTCATATGGTTATATATTTGAATATTTTTGATAATTTAAGTTTATAGAATATGTTAATTTTGGACCACTCGTTATAATGTTCCACCAAATCTCAAACTTCAAGTAAATATGCTCAAACTATCACTGTTCACATATACTTAGTCAATGAAACTGTAGTCAATGTTCTTATAATGTACAATTCTGTTCGTTTATGTTACTGACAATAAATATTTACCTATTGTTTCTTATTTTTCTTTGTCATAGTTATGTAATCTCGCTCTCTCTCTCTTCCTCTCTTTATCTATCTCTCTCTACAGGGATTAAATTTTATTTTAGGGCCCAAAAGAAAATTATTTTACACAAATTTCACTGTCATTTGTTTTGTTATATAGCAACAACCTGCTTATGACCCTTTTACCGATTCCTTTACCCGAATCTTTTCCATTTGAACTATATATTCTTATTTAGTCAATAAAAGGAAAACAATTTAAAGCTTGTTAATTTTTAGAAGATGAAGAACATGAAAACTTTTATTTGTGATTGAGAAATACTTTAAGTTTATGAACAAACTATTTTTTATTACCTATTTAGGATCCTTTTATAACCTTTCTTACATTTCTTTTGGGCTTAAATTTACTTTACACTGATTTAATTTTTTTTTAAACTACTCTCGTTTTTAAAGTTCCCGCTGGATAGTTTTACTTGCATCGTCATGACAACCGTGCTTTACATTTCGCGTCGCCATGGAGATATATAGTACAATGAAAGACATATAATTTATATTACCAAAGATTGTTCGTTGCTCTATCTGACGGCTTCTCTGTTTACTACTTGCCTTTGTATTGAAATGCTTGTTATTTTGGCAATACTGACTCCTTTAACTGGACATTTTGCTTCTGCTACTTATTTCTGATTAATTTTGAGGTTATATGACCCACAATTTGCTGCCATGAAACTGAAATGTACAATTTTGTGCATATAGATACCTTTGTTCAAAGTGTCGCCTGCTTGCATGAACATTATTTTCTATTTATCACTTGTCCCGTGGACTTTAGTTATGCTTATTACACTGCTATTAGGTAAGCGTTACGCATATCACTTTATTAGGTTGATTCAGTTTACTTTATCATTTTTTCACTTTTTATTGCATCTTTACAATGCCGTAGTTTCACAGCCGTGTTACTGCGTTCAGTCCTCACCTTCGTTCTTCTGTTTTCATATAGAATCTCTTCATTTTTTTCTCATTCACCAATAAAATTAGATAATTACAGTTTGAAATACTTTCTACAGTTCTATTTGTTTGTTTTTCAGATTAGGTCCAATATCATGGCAGATTCTCAAAATGACTCAAAAAATGCTATCTCCTTTCAGATATTAATTAACAAATATGGAATTGATTGTACACAAGTCAAATGTATGTTATTTAAATTTAAAATCAAGCATATTATTTTTCCTTATTCTATCAAACAATTTGATTAAAAAATAAAGAACATTTTTCTGAACTTACTAACTTGTCTTTTCAAACGTTTTGTACTCAGACTTTATAGTTTTTGTTGTTCTGAATACAGTATCACTTCACGTTTTGAGATTGTTTGTCACATTTTATATTCAATACAGTCATGGTCTGGCTACATGCTGTTTGCTCAATAACTATGTTATACTCGATCTCAATTACTTTGATTTTATAAATAGATATAGTTGACAATTGCTTTTAACTTATGGTGGTAGATATTTATCTATTTCTATGTGTCATTTAAAGTTTTGATACCAATGTTATTTATTTTTATTTTTATCTTCTACTAAAAAATTGACTTTGTTACTACCACTAACTCTGGGTATGGCCAAATACTTTATAATGAAAATACAGGACACTCCGGCTGATTTCGTGTTTCAAGAATATCAGCGCCCCTAGTGGTAAAGGCTTTTAATTATCTTCCCAAGACAAGTTTTTAAAGAGACAAGTAGAATTAGCAGATTCAGCCCGATAATAGATTTATTCACGGAAGTAAGAGTTACTCTCACCTTTCATCTGCACAATTTCTTAATTATGTACCAAGTACCTATATCAGTTACATATTTTAAAATATTAGATTAATAAGAGAGTTTTCATGTAGAGATATAGCAAATTGAGCACTGTGCTACCATTTATACCTAGAACAATTATTTATAGGTAAGTACAGTTTGTAACTTAATATCCTCAGAAACAGCTTTCAGTATATTCCTATACCTACCCTTGAAATAGTAGTTTAACGACGGTTTCAAGGTAGTACATTAAATTATAATAAAATAAGATTATGGGTAAGAGAAATTTGCAGAATTATTCATGCTGAATTCATTTAGGTTTCAAGCTGATTGTTGATACAAATTCTATTTATAACTATATAATCAGAAAATTTTCACGGTTTTGTCATGTACAAGTTTTTTGTTCATCTATAATAAACGAATTGTCTAAATTAAGAAGATGCAGGTAAATATACAATTCAAATTACCCGCTCAGTTGTCAGTACTTCTGGCGAGGTAGCGCTAGTGTACTTGTCACAAATATCACAAATGCTAAAGCATAGGAGTGTCCCGTATTGTCATTATATAGTATTTGGTATGGCTTTGTAGAACATGGATTGTACATTTCAAGGTATTTCAATTTTATGTATATTTTCGATTAAACTTTTTTTGCTGGCACCTAGTTATGCCTTGTCATTAAAATTTTTGTTATATACATAAACAGAAAAGACAGTTCGAATTATTTACCACTTAATTTTTGTGTGATATGTATCTGTAAAATTATAGGCATATGCCGGCTTATATACCAGGGATTAGCCATATGCTACAATATATATATATATATATATATATATATATATATATATATATATATATATATATATATATATATATATATATATAGGGTGAATCTGGCCATCCGTACGAGTGTACTAGATGCTCCAAAGAAACAAATAAGATATGTTTGTGTACCCAAATCGGGTACGCTCTCGATTGGTGATAAGAGTCAACTTCCGTAACAAACCCGAAATGGATCGTTCTGACCGAGATATTGGATTTTTAAATAAAACATGGTATTTTTATTACATGTAAAAAAGTAAGAAACTTGTATCCGAACCACTTTCACGATAGAGGTCACCGTTAACGTTGAAAATAAATTTTAACGGCTGTTAGCATAAACCAGCCGCTGTTGTGTGTGGGGGAATGGATGGCAGAAAATATAAACGCTTATAAATGTTCAAAGCGTCTGCCACATTGATTCACACATTCCTAGATCCGGCCACGCTAGCTATAGGCCCTTCTCTTCCGATCCACCATCCAGGGTACAGCTTATCAATGACGTTACCTGCTGCCAGGGAAAAATTACTTAAACAGCAACCCTGCTGCATCCACATCGTCTCTCGTATATTGAGTGGGACGTTTTCTAAAAGTTGACTGAGGACGTTGTCGAGGAAGTCAGTGTACATAAGGCCAGTTAGAATGCCATCGAAAAAGTAGGGCTTGATGATCTGGCACCCGATGAGGCCACACTATGTGTTGAGGCTTCACAAATGCTAGTCGTCTACTTATCACAGACAATGGAGATTTTCTTGAGACCAGTAATGGGCATTGTGAATGTTGACCTTCCCGTTGCTTTTAAATGTAGCCTCATAGGTCCAGAGAATCGACCGAAGGAACTCAAGATCTTTGGTTAATAATCACTGGCAAAAATCGATATGTTTTGATAATCCCTCGGTTTAGGTGCCTGTTGGAGGTTGATATGGTAGAGATGATAATGACTATCTTTTCAAATCCTGCATACTGACACTTGAATCACGCCGAAGTCAACCGCGATCCTCCTGGTTATACATGCGGTTCATAGCAACAGCATGCAAAATATCAGGTGCCCTTTCGCCTCTTACCGGCCGCCTAATCTGCTGATTCTTATTGTATTGGTGTTGAATATGACAAGTTTTTCGAATTTGATGCGCCAGGCGCCTGAAAACTTTGTGTGATTGGGGAACACGGTCAGGGTACTTCTCTGCATACATTCGTTCAGCTTGTCTGTAGTTTTGAAAACATTCGCCCAACACCATGAACATATCGAAACCTTTCTCGTTAGAGAACATGTTGCTTTGTCAAAAATTACACCTAAATGATCTCACGAAGCAGAGACTAGATGCTTGTAATATTTGACAGCAATGTATATTGCTGACATTTCCATGTTTACATCTGGTATTTATTTGCTAGATACTTGTTATAGTTTTTTGAGGACCACAAATGTGTGAATCAAGGTTGCATCCATTTACCCTCACACAACAGTCACGCCCTTGCGGTGGGTGTGGTTTACTCGTATGTTAAGAGGAGTTAAAACCTATTTTTAAGATTAATGGTGACATCTATCGGGCAAGTGGTTGGAGTAATAGTTTCTTATTTTCTTACATGTAACCCAAATCTGTAATATAAATCACCATGATCCATTAAAAAATACAGTATTTTGGTCAGAACGGCCCATTTTAGGTTTGTTTCGGAAGTTGACTGTATCACCAAACGATAGAGCGTACCCGATTTGGGTATACAAACATATCATATTTTTATCTCTGGAGCATCTAGTAGGCTCATAAACGACTGATACGGGTGTTCTGATTCACCCTGTATATAAATGTATGAAATTAATGTAAAATAACAGAGCTATGGCAACCAGATTTGATGCGCAGGTTAATATTATGAAAAGTATACGTACCAAAATTTAGATCTCTAGGTTAAACCAAAAAAAAAATTGATAGGCATTTACAGATATTGATGACCAGAGAAATGCAAAAAAAAATACAATTTGTTGTGTCGATAACAACATCTATTATATACTACAGACAAATAGTAGGTTTTTTATTGGCTCAAAATGGTTAAAAAGTACCAGAAAAATTAGTTTGAAATTTTTATAGTTTTTCTTCTTAAAACGTCAATGTCGCGATTTTAGGTGCAAAATTAGCAACTTTTGGGCAAGAACCGGAAACGAATACGGGTTATGCAGAGAAAACGTTGCAAGAAGTGTGTTTTACAACACCTTACGTTTCAGCCTCAACCGCCATTGTCCTTTATTTTACTAAAATATTTGCAGAAAATTGATTCCAAATAGGCCCTTTCTCTGATGCTGAGAAAAAAATTTGCCTTAAGAAGACAGAGACTTTTTAATTTTGAAAAGATGTCTTCAAATGTGTGCGAGTTAGGCACCTAGAACCCACATCTGGGGTTAGTTTCAGTTTTTATCTATTTGCTTAGATTCAGAGTGGCGCATTTCTACGGTAAAGCTCAATATATACATTATTATACAAGATACGAGAAAAAAAAGTATATATGTTGGATATTTTTGCATTTTTCATCGAAATATAATGCATGTTTGTAATAAAAAAATTCGGTTCGCAGTAAGTGATACTTTTATTAGCGAATTTATATTTCCATAACTCATTTTGCTATTACCCTAAGGTTCGTTTTCTGGGAAACCAGGTTTTTTGAGAACTTTTAGAGTTTACTTTCGAAACATGTTTGTATATTTTCAAACAATAATTATGATACATTGTTTCTACTATATAGGTTATACCCGTAACCAAAGTTAATACCAGCTTTCATAGAAAAAGACATATTTGCTATTAAAAACATTTTAAAGAAAATTCACTTTCACAACGCACTTGCTGCGCCCACACTTTTTTTCTTGCATAAACAAAGATTATCTTCTTATCATTATTATTATTGTAAGTTATCAAAAAAGCCGCTTTAGTAAATTATTTGGTTAACATTTTTAGAACGCTAGTGTCAGTATTCTCCATAAACGCCTTAAACGCCACTGAGTTTAAAACACCCTGTATATGCGATAACAAACAATTTTAACATAAGAACGTGTGCATATTTTACTTGAGTTATCAGGATATCAAAACTATAAGCCAAAATATTGCTTTCTACAAAATTCATGTAATCACCAAAAGAAAAGGAATTACACCGTGATTTTGCAATTTTTCTTAGATCCAGTAATGATTATTTCCTAGATGTAAAATACTGGAGGAATGACTACGATCCAGCATTGGAAAGAAAAGCGCGTTACAACTTTTCTCCCGCAAATATTTTGTTTGAGTGGGACTTTATTTACTTTTAGTGTGGATATACGGATCGAACATTGGGAAGCAAAACCTGAACCTTCCTGGCTTAGCACTTTATTCTATTGCCAATAAATTTCGAACATAGAAACGAACTTAGAAAAAAGTTTTCAATAACTGTTATAATGCAAACCATCAATATTTCAGGAGCAACTACTGTATATACATGTGAAAGTTTCTCCCTGAGAGATTCGATTCAATTTCCGTGTATGTCCCCACAGGGGAAGGTCCTACCACAATCACTATTGATTTCGAATTCACAACTTTATATCCGATATCGGTCTATCTCACCCGAGCGTTAAAAATTAACTCGCATAGCCACAATTTCACTAGGTATACCAGTATCTAGTCCCAATATGTACCTTATCGTTTGCATTTTGGTTACTTTTTCGTACTTTCCGTAATCGAACTGATTAAAAGTGATAGCTGCGAGGTGAAGAATTATTGCTGTGACTTTATTGCTCTTATGAAACTATTTCAAAACAAGGTATGACCTGTAAGGCTAGATGCATTCTCGCAACAATTAGAACCGTAGACCGGTTTCGCTCTTATTAGATCTCTTCAGTACGGCATACTAATTGTAGCAAAACTGCACCAAAAGTGATACGACTATAGTATAGCCAGCCTTTCAACACTAAGTGAGTGGTGGACGTGCCGCCACCTAGTTGCGGAACCAAGTTGTATGTTGTCACGCCAGCTCCAACTAATACAAAGTGTTAAAAAAATAGAGACTGTATACAACTAACTAACAATTTAGAAATCTCTCAGCCCTGGCCCGCCACTCACTTAGTGTTCAAAGGCTGGTTATACTATAGCCGTATTACTTTTGGTGCATTTTTGCTACAATTAGTATGCCGTACTGAAGAGCTCTAATGAAAGCGAAACCGGTCTACGGTTCTAATTGTTGCGAGAATGCATCTAGCCTTACATACATACTTTGTCCCTATATTGGGGTGGAAATTGGCCAGGGCTGACAATTTTCTAAATTGTTAGTTAGTTGTATACAGTCTCTATTTTTTAACACTTTGGGTTATTTGGAGCTGGCGTGACAACACAGTACTTGGTTCCGCAACTAGGTGGCGGCACGTCCACCACTCACTTAGTGTTGAAAGGCTGGCTATACTATAACCGTATTATTTTTGGTCCATTTTTGCTACAATTAGTATGCCGTACTGAGAAGCTCTAATGAGAGCGAAACCGGTCTACGGTTCTAATTGTTGCGAGAATGCATCTAGCCTTACATACTTGTCCCTATATTGGGGTAGAAATTGGCCAGGGATGACAATTTTTTAAAGTGTTAGTTAGTTGTATACAGTCTCTATTTTTTAACACTTTGTGTTATTTGGAGCTGGCGTGACAACATACTACTTGGTTCCGCAACTAGGTGGCGGCACGTCCACCACTCACTTAGTGTAGAAAGACTGGCTATACTATAGCCGTATTACTTTTGGTCCATTTTTGCTACAATTAGTATGCCGTACTGAAGAGCTCTAATGAGAGCGAAACCGGTCTATGGTTCTAATTGTTGCGAGAATGCATCTAGCATTACATACTTTGCCCCTATATTGGGATAGAAATGGGTCAGGGCTGACAATTTTCTAAATTGTTAGTCAGTTGTATACAGTCTTTATTTTTTAACACTTTGTGTTATTTGGAGCTGGCGTGACAACATACTACTTGGTTCCGCAACTAGGTGGCGGCACGTTCACCACCAACTAAGTGTTGAAAGGTATGACCTGTCCTAATATAAGCGTGTTTTACAGGAGTGTTTTAATAAGCCATTACCACACTGTAGATAAACAAACTTCCACGGTAGATGTCATTGCAAATATTGCCCGATCGTTATGGCAGACTGTGTAGAGATATTTTTTGTTAAGAAAACTCGTATATACTTAACGAGAATACGATTGTAAAACTTTCAAAAATGTTCGTGAATTAAGTGCAAAATTAGAGCCAAAGAATTTTTTGTATGCACATATAAATGCACTTTAAAACAAAGGAATCATATTTTTTGACCGACTTCAAAAAAGAAGGAGATTCCATGGTCGTCTGTAGGTATTTTTTTTAATGTATGTTCACCGATATTTTCGTCAATTGTGGACCGATTTTAAAACAAATCTTTTTCGTTTGAAAAGGTATACTCCTGAGATGGCCCCATTTTCACCAAATCAGTATCTGACGAAGGGATCTAAGGGAAAACGAGGAAAATCCTAAAATAAGAAACACTTTTTATGTATGTTTACCGATATTTTTGTTTGAAAGGGTATACTGCTGAGGTGGTCCCACTTTTAACAAGTCAGAATATAATGATGGCATCTTAAGGAAATTGAGGTAAATCCTGAAAAAAAATTTTAAGTACGTTTTGACAATTGTGGTCTAAATTTAGAAAATATGTTTTGTTTGAAAGGGTATACTCCTGCAATAAAACCACAATAAAACAATTAATGGAACTTACAAAACTAAGTACAAAAAGAAAAATTTTAAAAAGCAAAAAAAAAGCAAGGAAATGACGCTGTGCTAAAAACAAACACAAAGTTCACAAGCTATCACCAAAATATTCATCAAAACTGTATTAGGCCCTGGATATGAGAAGAGACCTGAACCGTGCCCTAAAATCCCTAAGTTTAAGTGCTCTAAACTCTGTGGGTAGCTTGTTGAAGCACTGAATAGACATATAATATGGGCCAGATTCATATTCATATGTAGAAGATCTGCAAATTGGATAATAGAGTTTATTCGTATTTCTTCTCGAATATTTATGATTACTGTCCAAAAGTATATAGTCAGATGAGTTGAGTTTTGTGTAAAATAAGGCTTTGTATATATAAACTGAAAAAATCGTCATTATGTCAAGTTCAGTGAATAACGCTCGCCAACTTGAATTGTGAGGAAGATTTAACATCTATCTAATAGCCCTCTTCTGAAGAACTATTCATCTATGCACCGCAGAACAGGTACCCCACACCTCTATACCATAGCTCAATGCAGACTAAAAATAAGCAAAATAATATGTACGAACAGTTTGCAAAACTACAGTACTCTTCAGTCTCCCAATTGCATAACACTAATATGTGGCACAATCCATTGACAAGATGGTCCCGTCTCAATTTGCTATCAGTTGTAATTCCCAGAAATGAAGCTGTACTGGACTTATGGATAATTTTGCTATTCGCCCTAACGAGACATCCAGAATCACTTTTAACTCTTGTTGTATGGAAACCTATTATCATTGATTTTTGACTAACTAGAAACAGATCATTGCCTCCAAAATATTGTACAAGCTGATTAGATCGTCTAGTTTCAGACACCGAAAGCTCAACAGGATTTGCGCTTTCACAAGGGAGGTATTATTGTCAGCGTACATGGCGAGTTCATTCCCAGAAATGTCAGTTGTATAAATAATATACAGTAACGGCCCCAAAATGGACCCCTGTGAACTCCCCCGGATAATGTCATCGGTGAAGATCGAACACCCACAGGCTCAACGATTTGCTATTCTAAAGAAAGGAAACTCTGAAAACACTGCAGCTTCTTAGTTTACTGAACAAAATTTGATGGTTAACCAGCTCAAATGCCTTACCAGTCTCAAGAAATATGCCAAGACATGTTTTACCCTTCTCTGAGCATTTGATTAAGAAATTAACTATCTCAATGAACGCTGTTGCTGTAGAATGTCCCTTCCTGAAACCATAATGATGTTTGTTAAAAAGATCGAAACGAATAAGAGAAGCTGTAAGCTACTTAAAGACAACTCTCTCATGTATCTTGGAAAATACACTATGTGGTGGTATATATTTTGATAGTTTCAATTGTGAAGGAAACAATCCAGAGCTAAGGGAATTGTTTATCAAGATGAGTAAAGAGATACAAAACTCAGCTGCACACACACCAGAGGAACACGGGGATGTCAAAACCACCATTTCATCAAGAACGCCTTTTTCAGTTACAGGAGCAAAAAACACAGATGAGCTGTTAGACAAAAGGATTTCAAAACTTGAGGAAACGTGAAAACAAAATTTTTTTTTTAATAGGATAAAAGCGATTTTAGTTAGTATTGATTTCGAGTTTAACAAAAATAAAGAGATCAATCTAATTGTCATTTAGTTATTCTCTCAGGCCCTACGGTTTACAAGTTAGTTATGGTAATCATCAGATTTGGGACATACTGTATATTCTAACAACTCTTAAATAAAGCAATAAACACAACGTAATTTTTACAGAGCAGGGGCAGGGAACGTTGTGTCTGTTTTTCAATAAAAATTCAAACAAGCACGGAATTAAACAGGCAGTTTCCTACTCCGAGGGGAATTAAATTATTCAAATTCTCTTCCCTAGGAGGAAACATTTAGACATCGACAATTACCTGCCTCCCTGGTGATATCTGCTAGAAGCTGGAATACAATTGCAGAGGCTCATTGTGTTCTTTTTCCGTCTCGATGCAGCAATTAGTTGGTTTTATATTTAAGTGGGGTACAATGGCGTATAGATAGGGCGATTTGCATAATCGTCGAGAAAATTAGCGCGTGCCTGTGGGAAGAGGAGTTCACACAGTCACCTCTCTAGGCTATTCCGGCTATATTGCTGACGGAAGACTAGAATCGGAACGATATAACCCCTCCTTTCCTGTATCTATATTACTGCGGTAAGTGGTGTCCTGATACTTAGCTATGTACTACATATTCACGTCCCATATAATGTGAAATTCTACAGGTCTCCATAATCAAACTATTTTCTCCATATCTCTCCTATTAACGCGGACAGATTACGTATTTACGTATACAATACAGATCTAGGGTATGATTTAAAATGATTTTCATTCATACAGTGTCTCTAGTTTTTTCCGGCAATTACCAACTTTATTATTTTAAATAAAACATCGTGTACTCTCGGGTTTTATTGTGAAAAACTTTCGTACAAAAGATTCGCTTTTGGAAAGGCCGCAAATTTTCAATTTTTAAACAATTTCTTCAAATGAGCACCATCAAGGCTACCTAAAACCAATATCCATACATATAGTTATGTTTATACTAAGGGTATTAAAGGTTTATGATTGGTTTTCTATGGCTTTTAATCAATGTCCCACGTTTATGTGTTAATTGTTATATACATATATATATATATATATATATATATATATATATATATATATATATATATATATATATATATATATATATATATATATATATATATATATATATATATATATATATCAAAAAGGTTTTTTAAAACAAATTTGTAGCTCATTATGTTATTTTTCTTTAATTTTGTACCCACGGTGCGTTTACATAGTTGTCACTATGGTTCAAGATTGAAGATTCTAGTTAAATGGGAAAGTTATTGAGCTATCGGATTTGAAATATTTTCTACCATAACATACTTGCTGCACCCAGCCCCTTTCCAATACTTATTTTGAGTTGCTGTATCCATACTTTTTGAAAATGATAAAATATTGCAGCTTACTATGTAAGACTGACAAACAAGGAAACCTCAAAATCATTTTTGGAAAAATATTTTAAAAAATAAAATGGGATAACAATTTAAACAAGAAAACAAGAAAAATGCCTTGGGAACAACCGCTAAGAAAGTTACGGGACCTATGGTGAATATAGAGGTTCTGCCCGCGGTAAACTGGATTTTAAGGAGGTATAGCTACAAAATGGGATAGGCAGCTTTTAGAGGTCCAACTAAGCTGTTTCTTTTGCACTTCCCGCTTACTTCATTTTAGCGAATTTTTGTAAAACAAATAATTCACCAACGAGGATATATATATATATATATATATATATATATATATATATATATATATATATATATATATATATATATATATATATATATATATATATATATATATATATATATTGATATAGTTATGTGGTTTTTAGGTCCCACGATAGGGTTGCAATTGTTAAAATAGAAAAAAAATATTTTTGGTTTTATATTATGATTATTAGGTATCTTAGTTTTTGATTAGGTCTTATCTGTAAAATACTCTCTGAAATTTATTGTCAAAATGTGTGTTTTAAATATATGTGTATTAGATATATATATATATATATATATATATATATATATATATATATATATATATATATATATATATATATATATATATGTATATGACTTACACCTTGGTGATGAACTTACTCTCAAATCAGGGAGCTTCTTAAGCTGGTGGGTTTAAGTCCTATCAAAATTTTTATTATTATTTCTAAAAGTATGATTAAATTTTAAATTTTGAAATGTATTCCCCCTCTGATCTTTACTCAAAATGCCTATAAATATATGTTAAAGAAAATAAAGCAAAGGTCCTTATATGCTCACAGAACTTAAATATTTATTAAATTAACATATATGACAAAAACCTAAACCTTATGTATTACTTATATCTATTTGAATTTTACACTATAAACGGGAAAGAAAAAAATAAAATAAATTTTAACGGTACCGACACCTATTGGTGTTTATATTAATTCCACCGTATTGTGGCACTTAGTCAATAGACACAGAGTTCCACGCTGACTATCAGTTACAGCCAAAAAATGGACCCCCTGCCTCTGTAAGTATCTTGAATTTGTTTAGCGAGTTTTATTCCTCCTTTTATTTTTACACTACTCACTCAGACTGCTGCTGCCTCTGCTGCCTCTCCTGTATTTGCTGAGTCGGACTATTGGATCAGCGACCCTCTAGATTTTTGTATCCTGTAGACTAAACTTTCTCCTCTTGCTACTATCCCTTTTCAAACCCCTTCTATCTAAATTCTCAAACTATATCCTTATTATCAAAAATTCCCATGTAATAATTTAATGACAATTTCAATCTTTTTTCATCTCAAAAAAGTTCAATCTGATGATTTTATCCAAACTTTTTCCCTCTGTTTATTATTTTTCATTGTAACCAGCGTACTTAATCAAAAAACTGCTTTATGCCTGCTTTCAAATAAAATATCCTAACAAATTTTAACACAATAATCCTTTTCCATCATCTCCTCGGATACCTACTTCTCATTGTTGTTAGTCAATGACAGAATAATTAAACTAACTATAATTTTAGTGTCAATTTGACGTATGTCCTAAATAAAAACAGCTGACTTACATCTAGGTTATGACATGACAGTTCTTATAATTTAACAAACAATATCCTTAATTCTAACAAACAATAACATCTTAAATTACATAACAGCTAGTAAACAACAATACCTTACACTATCTTAATAATCTCTATAAAATAAATTAAACCTGCCTTACCTTATTTAAGCCCATATATATGTCGCATTTTTGGAATCAATTTTGATTGAAATTTTTATATCAGG
Source organism: Tillus elongatus (assembly GCA_964006375.1). Taxonomy (NCBI): domain Eukaryota; kingdom Metazoa; phylum Arthropoda; class Insecta; order Coleoptera; family Cleridae; genus Tillus; species Tillus elongatus. The sequence continues at coordinate 116,646,216 of OZ023264.1, forward strand.
TCTTACGTGATGCCTGTAAAAATGGGTATTATTTTCGCTGGCAAGACATTGCACACACCAGAAGTAAGTTTTTGTTTGTGTTTAGTATAATTTGTGGTAAAATGTGTTTATGTATGTGTATATATGTATATGTGGCCCACTTTAGTAACCATATCAATATATATATATATATATATATATATATATATATATATATATATATATATATATATATATATATATATATATATATATATATATATATATATAGTTGGCTTAACGTTGCCAAAATCTGAACGAAACGTGAGATATACAAGCTGCTGATATCTGTTTCACAGACAAAGTTCCTTGTTTCTCCCTAGATGTCAATAGCTTGAACATCTCACGTTATATATATATATATATATATATATATATATATATATATATATATATATATATATATATATATATATATATATATATATATATATCACACCGATAAGTCAAAAAATAATGGACCGATTATGATGAAATTTGGTATCTACCTTCCTTTTGTAAGTGGCTTAGATAAGTTCGGTAGTCAGGAACATCGGACTAGTTTTTCCGGGAAAATTTAGGGTTTCTTTCGGATTTTTTTTGTATTTTTGTATCTCCGAAAATGACAGAGCTATGACAACCAAATTTGACACATACGTTTCTCCTATCAAACTTACCCTACACACCAAAATTGAGATCTCTAAGTTCAAAAAAAAGTTCTAGGCATTTAAAAAAAATTGGGTGCCACTGGTGATCAGAGGAAACCCCAAGAACAAAATATTTTGTGTGGTTAACAAAATCAATTGAATATTACATACAACGGTTTAGCTTTGTTGGCGCAGAAAGGTCAAGAATTAGCAGAAAAATAATTTTTAAAATTTTATAATTTTTATTCTTGAAACGTCAAAGTCGTAATTTGAAACGTCAAAAATTGAAATTTTCAGACAACGATTTTGAAGCAAATATGTATTTTGTCGAAAAAATGTCGTAATAAGTATGTTTTACAAAGCCTTAAGTTTCAGCTTCAGCCATCATTCATTTTACTAAAATATTTTTGGAAAATCCATTTCAGCAGTAGTTTCCGCTATAGAGTTTATGGTTTAATAACCTATATCTTAGCAAATTTTCGTAAAAAAAATTCGTTTCCCAAAAGACGGCGACTTATGAATTTTAAAAAGATTTCTTCAAATGAGCGCGAACCAGAACCTCTAAAACCACATACGGGGTCAGTTTCAGTTTTTGCCTGTTTACACATATAGACTGTGACGCATTTCTACAGTAAAGCTCAATATATCCGTTGTTATACAAGATATGAGAAAGAGACATATACCTTAATTATAGGGTGTCTCAAACTATATCTTACAAGTCTATTTTGACAATCACAGGCCGGCCCATAAGTCGTTGTTGATACACGCTTTATTTTTTTAATAGAACACCCCTTATGTTATTGCATTTTTGTGTTTTCCATCAAATTATAATGCATGTTTGTAAGAAAAAAATTGATATCCTTCATCGTTTTTGAGTTATTTCAGTTGTTTTGCACCTTTTCACGTTTTTAGCACATATTTAAAACGCATATCACAAATTGTGATACGGTGTTTTTGTCAATAGATAGCGGAGCCCCATGGAAATGACGCATTCAGAGAGCTTTTCATTTGTATTACTCGGCAAAAAAATGGAGCTGCCATATACATGCACTCTCAAATAATGTCTGAATTTGAAATATTTTCCCAGAAATGTTTTTAGTGTTTCCATAGAAATAATTTTTCGTAAGATTTTTGTAATAATAATAAATGTTTAGGTAGTAAGTTATTGTAAAAAAAAGTTGTCGAATTTTTGTGAAAAATATAATTTAGTGGAACATTACTGAAGGCAATTTATGTAAAAAAATTGAATTTTCGTAAGAGAAATTTCCATAATTTTTTTTTCCATTTTGGTTCTAACGCTGTTTGTGAATAATTATATCTGGTCAGACGTGTAAATAGCTTAAAGAGGTTCAATAGCCAGGAAAATCGGACAAGTTTTTCTGGAACGTTTAGAGTTTATTTTCGGAAAATATTTGTACTTTTTGAAACAACAAAGCTATTTTAATGAAATATGGTACACTCTTAGTATTATATATGCTATACTGACAACCAAATGTCCTTCTTGTAAAAAAATACATATCTGCCATTAAAAACATTTTTACGAAAATTCGTTACCATTAGGCATTTCCTGCGTCCAGCCTTTTTTATATTCTTCCCCGCCCAGCACCCCTATTCACTCTTGGTCCCGTAACTTTCTTGTAGGCTGTTTGCAAGAAATTATTCTTGTGGTTTGGGTATCCAGGAGGGATTCTAAGCATGTCTCTGAAAATATTTTTCTTAACACCCCCCACGTGCTAATCTGCAACATTCAATTTCTATTTACAAACGAATAGCATTTATGAAATTATAGGTGGCAGGTACGTATTTTTTCATATTAATTGCTTGAATGATCGGTTTTAATCAGATCCTAGTTTAATGGGAAATTGAGTTACCAGAATATGAAATACTTTTGAAAATTCTCTTTCATAACACACTTAAACTCTTTTCAACACTTATTTACTATTCCTGTATCCATACTTTTTGAAAATGAAATAAATATAAACAATACAAAATTTTGAAATTATTTTTTTTTAAATAATTTAACCTAAGCATCTGTTTATATAATTTAAACTATGGATGTATATACTCTATATTATGTAGTTTTATTCAGGTACTTCAAATTGTCCATACACGGCATAAAGAGTTCAAGCTAAAAGTAAACAATAAGTACATTATAAGTACTTACTGTATTAGTTTGAGGTAGGTGTATTTCTTCTTGAAATAATTCTGTTTCACTTTGGTAATACCTACCAGTAAATTCTGTATTGAGTTCACTAGGTAATACATACAATATCTACAATCTACATGCAGTTTACCTATCACTATCATATTTGTTTCATTGGGTGTCACAATCATAATATACTACTACAGTCAACGGCCGAGGGCATTTGCTAAAGTTGAGTTAAAATTGGCTTATTATTTGCCTACTATTTGTATTAACCTTAGAATATAGGTACCTAGTTGTTTTATATTATGAGATTCTAATAGGGTCTTAGCAATTAGCATCAGCGGAGTCGATTTCGAGGTTATGCGATGCGCAGAGCGTACACGCTTCTCTGTGACAAATAGCTACGTGTGGTTAGATTAAACTAGGAGAGAGAGAGAGAGAGAGAGAGAAAGAGAGATGGCTTCTAATTTTAAACACCGTGCACGTGAAGAATGGGAAGCCTAATATTTATGCATAATAAAACGTAGTTGTAGATTGATTTTAAACAAATTGAATTATTTTCATTAAGTTTTTTATTTATTACTATACATTCGCATGCTAAAATTTAGCTCTTTTGGACGCAAACGTTGTCTCGGTATTAGAAAATAAATGATCCAAGGCTGACAATTTACAAAATTGTTAGGTGGCTGTACATTGTACACAGTCTCTATCTATAAATGTTTGTGTAAACTACAGCTGTTGTGACAACATACTACCTGGTCCCGCACCGAGATGGCGTCCCTGTCGGATCTCTCACAATGTTTTCTATTCTGGCATCTTGCAATAACTTCCATTGCTTAGATTTTTATCTACGATTTATTTAAATAGCATAGCAGTACAGTACGTTATATGTCTTTGTCGAACATCGTAGATATTGCATTACAGAATCTAAAGCGATGTCGAGGATAATTTTATAATTAATTTCGAATAACTTTATTTTCCTTCTATAAAAAACTTGACAATAGGCACACAACCACGTCTGTCTATGTTCTTTTAAGTTGTAAATTTTGGTTTCAATCGCTTAAACAGTTCGAGAGATATTGCATTCTAAAAAATATTTTTTTGTTTTTTATTAAGAGAAATTGGCCGTTAGGATTTGATGAACGGACTCATCCAAGCCATTGAAAAATAAGGGTAATTCCCAAATTTGATCCAAATCAGTAAAGTATTTTTTGAGTTATCGATTGGATGAATATATATATATATATATATATATATATATATATATATATATATATAAACTTTTTAAATGGGTTCCAGGGACCCCTATTCGCCATCTTTGAAGAAATTTTCCGAAAGTCTCACCAGCGATACCTCTCTTTCTTAATAAAAATTCATTAAAATGTTATAAGCTTTTAATGACAATTTTTTATTTCTTTTTAAATTTTTAAACTTAAAAAAATCATGAGTCAATGCAATGAATTCTAATTTTTTTCTATAAAACTATTGACCTTATGATAAAAATTGCCAGGGAACTTTTCACTCACATATTGACGGCAGATTACGAAAAAATAAACAAAAAATTAAATTAAGTCCCTGGTGTACGTTCTTTTGTTCCAAAAAGGGAAATCACACCCTTGTAGTTACGCCCCTGCTTTAAGTAGAGAAATAAAAATAATGATTGGACATGTAGTTTATTACGACCAAAGATTTTACAAAATATCGATAAAATAATTTATTTTGTTCAGGAGATATTGAATTTATGAAAAGAAAATATGAAACTTCAACCCCCTGTATTTCTGAAACGGGTGAGATTTCGATATAGGTTTATTAAAAAAACTCAAATTATTTTCACATTTTCTATTGCATCCCAAAATCTGCGCCTATATCTAAACATTTTTAATAAAAATTCTCTAAAAAGGAAATATTTAAGATCACATGCATCACACATCAGCTTAAAAAGATCAAATAATTATCAAGAAGTCCTCATCTTCGGATGCAACCCGTGGCTTTTATTATTTTATGATTTATTTGTTTTCCTTTTTAAGGTTATAAACAAACACATAGATCACTTACATTTATAACTATAATAGAACTGTGGGACAAAGATAAAAGACACTACTCTGTAGCAATCTATAAAGTGAATCGTTGCTTTGCGTTAATGGATTAGAGAAAATTGGAAGCAATCACAGCTGATGACGCTGCTGTCTCCACGGACCTGTTTTTCATTTCCCTTACCCTCACAATAACATTTTATCAGAGATACAGCTGACTTTTCCACTCCCCAACTGTGTAGCCTTGTTATTTTGTCATTTTTCACGTGAAAATTGGCCCAAGTTTGACCTACATTTCTGATGCATATCATGGAGCCATAATGGCGTTACCTGTCGGTAATGCAAATGTCAAAGTCAGCCACAGGAACCAGATACAAGCGCTATAAAATCATGTTTAAGAGCAAATGGATTATGCTTTACACAAGATTCTTAAAAACGTTTTAAAACCTTGTATGAAAATATGATTTGGGGTTTGAAAATTTTTCGGTGGCCATAAAAATGAAATATAACAGCTTATAGGAATTAAAAAGCTCTGGACGCAGCAAGTGCGTTATGGTAGTGATTTTCATAAAAATGTTTTTAATACCAAATATGTGCGTTTTTTTAAAGAAAGCAGGCATCAAATTTGGTTACCAGTATAACCTATATAGTAAAAACAATGTGCCATGTTTCATCAAAATAACTTTATTGTTTGAAAATGTAAAAAAAAAATCCGAAAGAAACTTAAAGTGTTCCGGAAAAAACTCGCTTCTTGGTCAACGTTATAGGTTAATAGCAAATTAAGCTATTTAAATATGAAGCATTGGATCGAAATTCGCTACCATAACGCAAATGCTGCGTCCAGAATTTCTTTTCTTACAAGCATGCATTATATTTCGATGGAAAATGCTAAAATGCAATAACATAAGGCGTGTTTGATTAAAAAGAAAAAAGAAAATTTGTATCACTAACGACTTATGGGCCAGCCTGTGATTGTAGAAATAATTTTTAAGATGTAGCTCAAGACACCCTATAATTAATGTATACAATATTTTTCATATCTTGTATAATAACGGATATATTGAGCTTTATTAATTTTTAACGAAAATTCGACAAAAATTTTATACCATTAAATGATAAACTCTATAGCCAAGGCTACTGCCAAGCATCAGAGAAAGGGTCTATTTGATATGAATTTTCTGGAAATATTTTAGTAAAATGAAGGACAATGATGGTTGAAACTAAGACATCAGGGGTTTGTAAAACATTCTTCTTGACACATTTTCTTTCCATAACCCGTATTAGATCCAAGTTCTTTGCCTAAATGTTGCCAATTTTGACGTTTAAAATCGAAACTTTGACGTTTTGAGGAAAACCCCAATTTATTTTTCTTTAAATGCCTATAACTTTTTTGTCTTTTGACCTACAGAGCTAAATTTGGGTAGGTAGCTCACCTCTAACGATATAAACTCGCGTACCAAATGGTTGCCCTTACTTTGTTAATTCCGGAGATATCATTTTTTTTTTAAAGAAAATACAAAATTTTCCGGGAAAACCTGGGTCGATTTTTCTGGCTAACGAACTTATCGAAGCCATTTGCAACAGGAAGGTATTCACCAAATTTATTCAAAATCGGCCCATTATTTTTTGAGTTATCGGTGTGACAAATTTATATATATAGATATATATATATATATATATATATATATATATATATATATATATATATATATATATATATATATATATATATATATATATTGAAACTGACCCCGGATATGTGTTCAGAGAGACCTAATTAGCGCTCATTTGAAGAAATTTTTTCAAAATTCAAAAGTCGGGGTCTCCTCATTACTGAATTTTAAAATCTGACCAATGATATCAGACAAAGTCTAACGTTTGTAAGAAGCAAAAGAATGCCACCGCATGGCAAGGAATGAAACACGAAAGTTATTGATATAACATTAATATGCGGGGTGTTAAAGCTTGTACCTAACCATATAGCTATGTGTGATTTGCGACATCGAGCTAATTCTGCACACACATGCAGACGCGCTCAATCACACACACACACACACACACAAATATATATATATATATATATATATATATATATATATATATATATATATATATATATATATATATATATATATATATATATATATATATATATATATATATATATATATATATATATATACAGGTGGCCCACCACATACGCCAAAGGCTCTTACGTCTATATTTTTCGTTATTTTTTTGAAACGGAGATTGTGTAGGTTGAAAAGAACTATATCCTAAAATTACTTTTAAATATACAGGCTGATTAAAAAATGTGTGACACCTCAAAGTTAACGTTTTTGAATTCTATGGCAAAAATAAGGTTCACTTATACTCCAAGGATCCCTATACCTAGCTATTAAGATTTCCCAGAAATCTTAATTTTTCGACAAAGGTGAGGTTTTCGAAAAAAATCGTATTTTCATTGTCAGATGATATCGTAAAAAAATCACTCGCTTTTGATGGTGGATTTGGTACTTTATCAACTGCTGTAGTCAATATTTCACGATACTCTACAGGGATGTTCAAAAATGCAAGTTTTATTATCGGCACATTCAAAGCAGATTATTTTATTTATTTCAAATAGAACACTATATTTTTTGCTGCATTTCATAGAGAAAATCATTCCCCTTCATACGATACTAGGGTTCCCTATACCCAAGTGCAGCGATTCTGGCGCTATCCACACTCGTATAATTATTTACACGTGCCAAATTGATTATTGTGTTCATTTGAAATGAAACAGCCTGTATTTTATAGTCTAATATAAAGCGATATTCTATTGCCCTAAAAACTACATGAGGCTTTTTTCTCTAGGTAATACATACAATATCTACAACCTACATGCAGTTTACCTATCACTCCCATATTTGTTTCATTGGGTGTCACAATCATAATATACTAATACAGTCAACGGCCAGGGGCATTTGCTAAAGTTAAGTTAAAATAAAAAATTGGCTTATTATTTACCTACTATTTGTATTAACCTTAGAATATAGGTACCTAGTTGTTTTTTATTATAAGATTCTAATAGGGTATTAGCAATTAGCATCAGCGGAGTCGATTTTGAGGTTATGCGATGCATAGATCGTACACGTTTCTCTGTGACAAATAGCTACGTTTGGTCAGATTAAACTAGGGGAGAGAAAGAGAGATGGCTTTTAATTTTAAACACCGTGCACGTGAAGAATGGGAAGCCTAATATTTATACATAATAAAACGTAGTTGTAGATTGATTTTAAACAAATTGGATTTTTTCATTAAGTTTTTTATTTATTAGTATACATTCGCATGCTAAAATTTAGAGCTTTTGGACGCAAACGTTGTCTTGGTATTAGTAACTAAATGGTTCAAGGCTGACAATTTACAAAATTGTTAGGTGGCTTTATATTGTACACAGTCTCTATCTATAACATTTTGTGTAAACTACAGCTGACGTGACAACATACTACCTGGTCCCGCACCGAGATGGCGTCCCTGTCGTACGTTTTAAAACCTTGTATGAAAATATGATTTGGGGTTTGAAACTTTTTCGGTGGCCATAAAAATGAAATTTAACAGCTTATAGGAATTAAAAAAAACATGACGCAGCATGTTTATTGTGGTTTTATTAAAATCTGACCAATGATATCTGACAAAGTCTAACGTTTGTAAGAAGCAAAAGAATGCCACCGCATGACAAGGAATGAAACACGAAAGTTATTAATATAACATTAATATGCGGGCTGTTTAAGCTTGTACCTAACCATATAGCTATTGATTGCTAGTGATTTGCGACATCGAGCTAATTCTGCACACACGCACACACACACAGGCGAGCCCTCACACACACATACACACGCACATACAGGTGGCCCACTACATACGCCAGAGGCTCTTACATATTTTTTTTTCGTTATTTTTTTGAAACGAAGATTGTGTAGGTTGAAAAGAACTATATCCTAAAATTACTTTTAAATATACAGGATGATTAAAAAAGGTGTGACACCTCAAAGTTAACGTTTTTGAATTCTATGGCAAAAATAAGGTTCACTTATACTCCAAGGATCCCTATACCTAGCTATTAAGGTTTCCCAGATATCTTATTTTTTCGACGAATGTGAGGTTTTCGAAAAAAATCGTATTTTCATTGTCAGATGATATCGTAAAAAACTCACTAGCTTTTGATGGTGGATTTGGTACTTTATCAACTGCTGTAGTCAATATTTCACGATACTTTACAGCTACAGGGATGTCCAAAAATTCAAGTTTTATTATCGGCACATTCAAAGGAGATTATTTTATTTATTTCAAATAGAACACTCTATATTTTTTGCTGCATTTCATAGAGAAAATCATTCCTCTTCATACGATACTAGGGTTTTCTATACTCACGTGCAGCGGTTCTGGCGCTATTCACACTCGTATTATTGTTTACACGTGCCAAATTGATTATTGTGTTCACTTTAAATGGAAGAGCCTGTATTTTATAGTCTAATCTAAAGCGATATTCGATTGCCCTAAAAACTACATGAGGATTTTTTATGGCTAACTATAACCGGTTTTGTATAGATTAGACTATTCTCTTGATAACATCTTCTCTGCATCGGATATTGAAATAAATAAAACGTACATGTTTACTTGATTGTGCATATGCCTGTGACATTTGTCAATTCTTGTTTGTGATTACCTACTACACGACTTCTTATTCTTAAATTATATCACTACTCTGTTTTGTAATTCCATCATTTCTAAAATTATTGTGTTTGAAATAAAAACGTATCCTATACCGTTTCCAACCGATATGATTCTAACTGTTGATGAATCTCATGAAATTTTTTTACCGGTGTCACGAGTTTACCCACAAAAATATCTAGCACGAAATCATCCACCCAGAAGAAGTTTTGAAAGATTGTTAGGAGTTTTTCGAAGAACTGGAAGCGTAGCATATGAAAAGACCAATAAAGAGAGTCCAATTACCGGAAATGAAGAAAATGTGTTTTCAGTCATCGGTTCCCTTCGCGATCTACTAATTAGTGATTTAAAAAAAAATTCACTAAAAGACAAAACACAAACAACAATATGCTACAATATGTTAGAGAAGAAAGAAGCTTGTTGCAAAAATTGACCTTAGTTTGTAGCAACAATATTTGAAGGACAAACACTTGTAAGAGAGGAAGATGGTAGACAACGAAGGGCACGTCTGGAAAAGCTGGTCCAAGTCCAAGAGTCACGAAAGCTACAATACCTTGAAAAAGGTGCTGGAAAATAGCTTTTGTTGCTACGACAATGCGACATCGCCCCTTGACTGTCATGGCATTGATGTTAAAAAGCTGAGATAAGTGGTGAAAACAAATAAACAGAACAAATAAAGGAATCTTTTTCTATAAAATATAATAAGTGCTTTATGTATATTTTTTATAGCCTACTTGACACAAGAAAATATATTATCCCTTGTACTTATTTGCCACCGCTTTAATACCTTGGGGCCGATACAAAAAAAGCTAATCATTGTTTGCATCATCGTTCTTATCTTATATCAGCATTTTATTATATAGATTCTCTATTCAATAAAGGAAGCGCTTTCTTCTGTGTAGAGTGTTTAACCTCGAGTGATAAATTGTCTGGTTGTATTAAAGAATGGTACTCAGGGAAAACGAGTATAACGAGATACTGATGGATTTTTGTTTGAGTTATATTAATTTGCTGTCGAAGAAATTCGATAAAAACATCTTTTCAACTTTTGTGTAGTATATTTGCTCACATAAATTTGGTATTGCTGTATCATGCTTTTTTGTGATTAGAAAGTAAATGATTAGTAGTCTTCTTTTATATCTTAAATTAAAGTAGCAGAAGCCTTATTAGTAGAACTTGTGTCAGTATATAATAAAACAAATAAAAACTTTAAGGAGCTCACTTAAAAGTTGCATTCTCGGCGTATTAAATATTGTAGACATTTACATTTAATTAATTAGGTTAATTTAGAGGTGAATTACGATAGGCACCTCATTTTACAAGGAGTCGTGACTTATAAAATAATACTATTCTTTACAAAACCATTTTAAGAGGTGCATACATAACCCCACAAAAACATGTCCATTTTTGGTAGATCAGGTGACTTAGGCGGCCATGGATTCGGCCCTTCTCTCCCAATACCGCGTTCTGAAAAATGTTGGTTAAGAAAAGCATGAATGTTAGCTGTATGATAAACCGGGGTACCGTCATGTATGAACCACATATGATCACGTATGCTAATAGGCACTTGGTCTTATAATGGTCCAAGGTTTTTTCTATGAAACTGAAGATATCAAAATGCAAGGAGTCGTTCTTCAAAGTAATGCAGACCGATGACAAAATTTCAAATAATTCCACCCCAGACCTTAAGAGACCACCTATTTTGACTAGTCGTGTGAGTAAAGTGAGGATCTTCAGTAGAATAGTAGTAAAAGTTATGTCTGTTGCCATGTCCGTTCTTACAAATTGTTGCTTCATCAGTGAACAACACAAAGTTATCTTGTATATCATTGGATTTGTTGATGTGCCCAGTGACAAAATGATAGTTGATGATCATCATTGTACCGTTATTGGAGGAGTGAATATGGTATGGGTGAAATTTGTTTTTACTGAAAATTCGTAAAACAGAAGTGTTACTGATATCAATTTCCCATCCTATTCTTCTTGAGCTGATCATCTATCACTTTTGAATTTACTATCACTCTTTCTCTTCGTTCAAAACAGGCTTGGTTCTCTCAGCCTTCTTGTATCCTGGGTTTCCCGTTTGGCGAAAACGTCGCATAAGCCTTTCCAAAACGTTTCTGTGTACATTGTTTATTTGGAATAGTTATGTACTAATATAATACACTAGTTTGTTCCTGTGTATAAATGTACCACTTTTCTTTAAAACACCCAATATCTCAGTAAATACTGGTTTCAGGTATAGGGAATCCTCCATGAAACTGAAAAGACATTTGTTGATGTATCGAAATTGATTATAGTATAGAGGCCGTTATATTTGGATTTATCGAGAACACTTGACTTCAGTGTTTTCACTCACCCTGTATAGTGTGACCTCCACAACTATACTTCGACAACTATACTGATTATTCCACCGAAACTGCGCTTATCGAATACACTCAATATGTAAACGAAAAATGGACCTCAATTACATAGTGGTAACCTTATTTTTTTGATCTGCCCCGTGCATTTGACACGGTAAATCCTTTTTTTCTTAAGGAGAAGATGTAGGCGCTGCAACAACCTTCTACTTTCGTATCTCACTAACAGATAGTTACTTGTAAAAGCGAATAATAATCATTCCGAAAGATATAGTGTAAGTATGGGCACACCACAGCGAAGTGTCATTGGCCCACTTTTGTTTACACTTTATGTAAACGATTTGCCGCAGTTTATACAAGACGGAAAAGTCTTCATGTACGCCGATAACACTTCTATTGTTGTCTATGGCAAGTCGGTGGAGGAAACTGAATTAAAATTAAAATCCGTAGTGCAGTTTTTTGATGAGTGGTGTTAAATAAACTGACTAATTAAAAACTATCACAAGACTTTTTCTCTGAAAATGCATAACTGCCACCGAAAAGAGAGAATGTGCGACAGCACTATTTTGGTGAACGGAAATGCGGGGCAATTCAAAAAGGTGACAAAACTTTTGGGTATTAGAATTGACAGTAGTCTGTTATATCTAGACCAGATCGATCACGTGTGCAAAATATTAAATTCCGCGTTTTATGCAATTTTGATGCTTAAATATTCTTTAAGTTCGGATCATCTGCTGAAAGTCTATGACGCGATCGTCTATTCACAACTGAGTTACCGTATCGTTATCTGGGGCCAATACTTGGACTGCCATAGAATATTTGTGCTACAGAAACGAATACTGAGATTAATATACAATCTACCTAATGGACACACTTGTCGTGATATCTTTAAGCAAAATAACATTATGACGTTAAGATCAGTTTACTTGTTCCATCTGTTAACTGATATTCATAAAAACAAGAGAAAATGTGTCCTTAACTAGGATTTTCATGGATACAACACTCGAGAAAAAGGTACTTTGCACCAGAATAAATGTCACCATTCTTTTTTTAAGAAGTCGCCATGTTATGCAAGTTGCTTCTTGTACAACCAGCTGCTTTGTTCTCTGAGGGACACAAATTGTGCAAAAATTTTTTATAAAACAACTGAAGTGTGCTTTGATTACTCATTGTTTTTATAGTTTGAGTGAATTTTATGAAGCTGCACTGTGAACGTATGTTTTTTGTTGTGATCTTCAGCTCGTTATATTTTAGATTTTTTTGGGAAGTACCCTTGTGGTAAGTTGTGATAGGTTTTTTTATCTTGTAAGCTCTATGACTGATTTACAACAATTGTAGCTAATGGACCAAATAAATATTATTATTATTATTATTTGTGTAACGAGGGTAGGGATCTTAACGTGCCCAACATCGCATGGACACGGGACGGACGGCTCTACGCATCATCCGAAGGGCGAAACGCGCAAACATTCAACTTGCGCGGACAACAGCCCCCTCCACTCAAATATACAATAGTCTAAGCCTGTCTCTTTAGCCCAATTAGATGAGGATCGCAGACTCATGGAGGGTTCTGTCTCCGTGGATCTCCAAAAAATATTAGCCTGGGGAAGTAGAAATCTTGTACAATTCAACTCCACCAAATCACAGTCTTGCTTTCTTTCTCATAAGAGATACACTAGCCCTAGACCCATCACAATGAACAACCAAGTTATTCAAAGTAATGAGTCCTTTTCACTTGTTGGCATTTCTGTGGATCGAAATCTCAATTGGCACCAACATGTCACATCAATTGCAGAAGCGGCTGCTAAGAAATTAGGTTTTCTCTTCCGGGATCGCAAATACTTTTCACCAGCTAATCTCTATACCTCATATACTTCACAAATAAGACCAAACCTCGAATACTGCTCCCACATATGGGGTGCTGCTGCCGCTTCTACACTCGCTATCCTGGAATCTATTCAGAAGAGAGCCATACGTCTCATCGGTGACCCTACCTTCACCCAAATGCTGCCATCCCCTGCCAACCGACGTGCGGTTGGTGACCTTTCTTTATTTTATAGATATCTGCACGGGCACTGCTCAGAGGAGCTTTCTTTCATAGTTCCTCCACCTGCTGCCCCCAACAGATCTACCAGGGGAACAGAGCAAATGCACCCTTTTACTGTCCAGGTCACCAAACATAGAACATCTTGTTATGCCCGCTCTTTTGTCCCGAAGACTTCCAAGTTGTGGAATTCCTTGCCGATACATGTTTTTCCTTCTCCCCCGAACCTCCTTCAAGTCCAGTATTAACAAGTTGCCTCTTTCCTCCTTGTCGACGCCCACGGTACGATAGTATTTAGGCTGTAAGCCCTTGTGGTGTGTTGTTGAAAAAAATACAATGTCACAATATCGGTTGATGTTAGTTGTACAGTGTGTACTGAAAAAGTGAAAGCAGAGCCCTGGAATAGAACCCAGTGCTCTTCGGTTTAGAGGCACACGTTCTTACCACAGAACCACCGAGGCGCCTGATCTGAGTTTTTAGATTTTCATTCATGGGAACGTTTCTATCTTACTACGACAGTAGAATAAGTGTTATTTGTTGAACTTGATTTGTTATTTTATTGTTGCTACCTTAAGTACACCTGGAGAACCCAAATCACTACAACACATCATTTTAAAGACATGACGATCGTTCCACTAAAAAGGTTAGCGTCATCGGAGGATGAAAAATTCTAAACTGCTTACTAATAAGCATGACCTTATATACTGAGTTTTAGATAGAGACTGATACCGAGAGGGAGACTAATTCTCAGGAAAATTTTATGTGTATTGTATTTTTATTGCCGGACGAGGTTTTGAACTTCCTTTATAACTTTCCCTGGCAGGTTTCGGAATATTTTATCTGTATCAGAGACAGAGGGAAAATAAATGACTATAAATCACTGGCGGCGCTCGGTTTAAGGAACTTTTGTTTTTTATTGCCCTAGAAATATAAATGCTTTCGTACGAATCTAGCTTCGCTGGCTGTCTAATATTCTTGATAAGTTTCAGATTTTCTTTGTCAATGTAGCGGTTATTTTCCCAAGTATGTTGTGCCTCGCATGACTTCTCTAAACCAGCGTATCTCAGCTGTGCCAGATGTTCACGAAGTCTGGTATGAATGGTTCTCCTAGTCCGCACAATGTATTTAAGATTAAAATTCACAACCTATCTCATAGATACCCGACATTCAGTGGCTTTATCTTTAGTATTGCCTAACAAATTTCTTAATACGAAAGATAAAGATAACGCCAGTGATATGTCGGGTACCTATGAGATAAGTTGTAAAGATTAAAGAATAAAGCAGTGTCCTAGCGATTTTTTTAATTAAAGTTTGATTTTTCAAATGTAGGAAATTGATTTAACATATTTTTGTGAAATTGTTTTGCGGATTTTTGTGAAAAAATGTTTTAGCAAAATTTAGAGAAAAGCAATTTTGAATCAATTTTTGCAAACAGTTGTTTTGTTAATCAAATATTCTTGGAAAGATTTTACTTGGTGCGTGTATAAATTGTTTTTACTGTATAAATTTATTTTCTACTCTCTTCTCGTCTTCTGAAGGAAAAAGAATAATGGCCTATAACTTAAGTTACAGCTGGAAACTTAAAAGTTAGTAGTCTCTAAAAGAGCAGCTTGTGTTTAGAATTTTACTTATATGCAGTGGAAGATACATCAAATTTCTGGAAGGAAATATAAAATTTAATTAGGAGAATTTCATGGGACTGGTTAACGAACTTATTTTAACTACTTACAAAACGAAGGTACCTGCCAAATTTATAATCGGATGAGTTTGTTGGCCAACCAAATCAAACCAGTTTGTCCGAAAAAAAATGTTACACAACATGACTTGCAGTCCCGAGACTAATTAAGTTATTTTCCGTCATTTGAAATATTTGTATGGAAATTTCCCAACGTAACACACCTGCTTGATACAAAATAAAAAAATTAAGTTACTTTGTAATAAAAAATCAGATAGTTTATAAAAAATATTACACTTTAGTATAATTTCACAAATCCAAACTGCTACGGAACATTAGCATTTCGAGGAGACAATCGAAGAGAAAAACGTAGGTTTTAATAGTTTTTAATGGTCTTGAATTTTCTTGTTAGAGGGAAACTTTTAGAACAAGTAGATCATTAATTTTGTTTTTATTTCTGACTGTTTCTATTTTCTTTCGGTGTATTGCCGTTTAATTTTACTGAAATTCATCTGCATTGTTTTACTTTGAGCTTGTTACTACATTCTAAGCATATTTAAGTGTTACAAAACTGAAACTTGCTTCATCAGTACTTTTCAATTCATCAGAGTCGAGATAATTCTCCTTAAAGCTTGTTAAACTGTCTTGGAGAAAATTAATTACATAATGAAACAAGTAGTAAATTCTATCCGTTAGCTGCCTCAGAGTGTTAAAGGATTTATTTTTAACAAATTTTTGAAGAAAAGTTCGCGAGTGAGTAGATCCGTATATATATATATATATATATATATATATATATATATATATATATATATATATATATATATATATATATATATACGTTTCTTTTTTATGTCATGTGAAATGTTAAAATTTTTGTGCTAAAGAATTGTTTTTAGTGAATTTTCGTAGAAAAAATTCACTAATGGGGAGATCCCGACTTTTGAATTTTGAAAAAATTGTTTCAAATGAGCGCAAACTAGGACCCCTAGAACCCATATCCGGGGTCACTTTCAATTTATATATATATATATATATATATATATATATATATATATATATATATATATATATATATATATATATATATATATATATATATATATATATATATATATATATATATATATATATATACTCTGTGTGTGTGTGTGTGTGTGTGTGTGTGTGTGTGTGTGTGAGACAACTCAAAAAAGAATGGACCGTTTTTGATAAAATTTGGCACGTACCTTCTTTTCTAATTGGCTTGGATGAGTTCGTTAGACAGGAAGATCGAACCAGGTTTTCCGGGAACATTTTGTGTTTGCTTTCGGATAAAATGTATCTCCAAAAATTAAAAAGCTATGGTACCCAAATTTGGTACGTAGGTTTATGATATTAAAAGGAAGCTATATATATATATATATATATATATATATATATATATATATATATATATATATATATATATATATATATATATATATATATATAAAATTCGATTTCTATCTTACCAGAAAAAAGTGGTAATGAAATATTTTTACCAGATCATTTCTATGATAAGAGCCTCGGTGGTTCAGTAGTAAAAAGGTGTGCCTCTGAACCGAAGGGTACTTGTTCGATCCCAGGGTTCTCCTTTCATTTTTTCAGTAGAAACTGTAACACCAGCATTAACCGAGGTTGTGACATTGTATTTGAGCAAGTTGAATGCCTGCAAATTCCGCCTATCGGATGGGGCGTAAAGCTGTCGATCCCGTGTCCGTGTGATGTTGGGCAAGTTAAATATCCATACCCCCCTTAAAGAAAGGCAGGTGTCTGGCAAAATTTTCAGGATAATGAGGTGACACTGCTCCCCGGCGTCGGTGATTGCCCATAGCCGCGGAAATAGACCAACGTTAGAGAAACAAAACACACACACACACATTTATATGAAAATTCACAACAGTAACACACTTACTGCGTCCAGCCTTTCTAAGGTGGTTTGGTTGATATAAAGAAAAATATTGTAACAAAAGTGAAGATAAATCTTTGTAACGCCTATCCAAATGTTTGTGGAAAAAGGAAGATAAGAAACAGCATGAGCAAGTAAAATTCCTAAAGTGACATTCAAATAAATGTCAGTTCGGTTATTTGAGGATTTCAACAAAGTCATGTTAATACAAGCACAAGCATTGCCTCTTTGCAAATGATAATAATAATAATAATAATAATAATAATAATAATAATAATAATAATAATAATAATAATAATAATAATAATAATAATAATAATAATAATAATAATAATAATAATAATAATAATAATAATAATAATATAATATATCTATTCGCGCCATCAACACATAAAAATATGTGTAGAACCCATCAACATTAAAAAAACATACACACAGGAATTACCACTCAAAAAAGCTATACAATCACGATATCAATTACAATCAGCTACAACTTATCAACTAACAAATACTCAAAATTATAATAGGCCTTTGTGGCAGAATATTACTCAGTGTTTTTCTCATCTTTGCTCCTTTATCACAGCACAGCAGCGTCAGTTTATTGTAGACCTTTAGGGACTACACCACAGAACTATTCTAAATAAGACTTTGTAGCTCGTGGAGCTATTAACTGATCCTTTAACAAAATCCCTAATAAAACACGCACACTATATATACAAACTTGGCAAGATAAGTAGTCTGTTGTCGAGAAATATTTTTCTACACGAACCCCTATATTTCAGATTGAATTTTCTGCGCATACAAGCCTTTGAGGCCTAAAGATTCTAGCGGCTTCTATGGAATTCCCCCAGCACATTAGTCCATATCAAATCCTTGAGTTTACATATCCGTAGTACGCCTCGAGGCCAGCACTAATACTACTAGAATGGGACAGAACACGCAAAGTATAAATAAAAGCTGACAGTTTACCTGCTAGGTAGCCAGCATGAGCCCTCAAGTTCAACTGAAAGTCAATCTTCAAGCCTGAAAAAATCATCCTGCGTGGTCAGCAATTCTGAGTTAAATTTCAGCGATAATTGGTTACCCATAAAATAGTTTAATGAGATAAAGTTTGTTTTAGTCACATTCAATTGTAAGTTCATTCCATTGCCCCACTGTTCCAGAATTCTCAGTGACTGTGATGCCTCATAAATTAGATCTTCATCTGAAGGAGCTCGTAAAACCGAAGATGTATCGTCAGCAAACAGAGGTGAATGGAGCAATATTTGAGATAGTTCGCTAATATAAAGTAAGAACAAGACTGACCCAAGGATTGAGCCCTGAGGCAAACCTCGTTCTATAACCTTCCACTCGGATGCCAGAAATACTACTGTCCTATGATCATTAAAAGCCACACATTGTTTCCTGTCTATTAGGTCTGACTTCATTAAATTCAATGAGACTCCCCTGAAACCCAGCAATTACAACTTACATAACAGGATGTCGGAGATACGCTGTCAAACACTTTAGATAAAGCAGCATCATACACATTGTGCTTTCACGCTTATTTAGTCCCTCTGTAATTTCCTTGATAACTTGAAATATTGCCCTGTTAGTTGACATTTTCTAAATATGGCCATTTTGTTTCTCACAAAATATTTTGTGTTTCTCTAAAAAAAAGCCATTATTCGCTTACATAGGATTTTTTTCTATTATTTTTTCTATGTTTGAAATTAGTAAGAGAGTGGTCTATAATAAGTAAGTAGAGATATGTCCTCATTCTTGTGTATCAGAATCACCATTGAGCTTTTAAGGTCATCTGCAAACAATCCCCTAAGTTAATGATATGTGTTAATGGCAGTCTTACTGGAATCTCGTCAAAGACTACTGAATTAGTGTTTCTAAAACATCATATATGATTTTAACCGCTAATACATGAGTAAATATAAAAGAGTATATATATATATATATATATATATATATATATATATATATATATATATATATATATATATATATATATATATATATATATATATATATATACTACTCGCTACTAAGTACCAGAAAGATGGATGGAAAACAGCACAATTCCCTAAATAAGTAGCGGAGGCCTAAGCAAAACTCGAGCCATCTCAGAGGGGTTCGGATGTTAGATTAACACTCCGAGTATTACAAAAGTCTTAGAGACTTAAATTAGTATCTTCATAGACCGGCCGAGTTATTGACAATAGTTTATTATTCTGCCAGACAAATTAGGAGTGTTTAGCTGGTCAAATGCAAAGTGAAAAAAAAGGGCTTGAAATTAAAGGGGCCGCACGATTCAATTAAGTTTTTTTCTTAATCGACCTTGATATATAAATACGTTCAAAGGCATCAAGCATAGTTTGATGTCTAACATTTTTGACAAATTTCAAATTTTCCTTGTCAATGTGGTGACTATTATCCCATATATGTTGTGCCACACATGATTTGTCCACCGTACCACATCGTAAGTGTGCGAGATGTTCACGAAATCTGGTGGCTATGTTTCGCTTAGTTTGACCCACGTATTTAAGATTGCAATCTTTGCAACTTATACCACAAATACATTTCAGTGGCTTTGTCTGTGTCTTTCGTATTACCCAACAAATTTTTTTAAATTACTTTTCGTCGAAAAAGTCAAATGTAAATCGGCTTTCTTAAAAATACTTTCCAAAGCCTTTGTGATACGTGGTTCATAAGGTAGACACACAAATTATTTCTCTATTTTATCTTTGTTGAATGTCGTACATTCAGATATCATTTTATTTGTTCTGTGTTTGTTAACCAATTTGTCCACTAAACCATCCGAATAACCGTTATATCTCGCCACGTTTTTTGTATTTTAATTCTATATTAAATCTACTTTTACTTTACGGAAAATTTATCAATCTGTTGACCACAAAATTTAAACCAGCCGTTTTTTGTGCAAACGTATGATGTGAGTCGTTAGAAGTATAACTAATAGTGGCCGTTTCCTTCCTGTAGACATCGAATTTAAGCGAGTCATTATTTTTAATAACTTGTACATCTAGAAAAGAAAGTTTATTGTTGATTTCTATTTCGTGGGTCAATTTTATTGAATCAAACTGACTATTTAGTTTTTCAGTAAATTCCTCAACCTTGCATATATTAGTGTCAAACACTACAAAAATATCGTCAACATAACGAAACCAAACTCTAGGAAATACCAATTTTTATTTTTAAATCCGTCTCAAATTTACCCATAAAAAGGTCTGCAATAAAAGAAGATAATGGATTGCCCATTGCCGTGCCTTCAGTTTGTTCAAAGAACTCATTGTTAAATTGGAAAATATTATCTTTTATAAAAAGGCTAGTTAGAGTTAAATATTCTTTGCAGACGTCTTCACTTGTGTTGTTCAATTTTAACAATTGTTCCAAATACTTAAGCGTTTGTTTTGTGGGTACACTAGGAAATAATGACGCCGCGTCAATGACATCAAGTTGTTTAGTTGCTCCAATATTCACATAGTGAAATTTCTAGAAAAAAAAAAGAACGTGTAGCTTCCTAAAATATCTCGGTACCTTTCATTTTAAGCCCATTATCCTTAAACTAGATAAAAGCTCATAAATACGTCAACTAGAAGATTACAGCAGTTCTTCGACCTCGTCCGTTCAATATTGACACAATAGACAAACGATGGGTCGCCGACTACAATTTTTACTTCGGATTAGTTCGTTACCTAGTTGCGATATAAATACACTGTAGCTGTTGATTTTAATTTTATAATTTTTCATCCCCTGGTGAAGCTGACGTTGGCAGCAAAACGATCGTAAGGTCTGTGAAATATGTGTTGTGGTGATTTGGGTTATCCAAGTGTACTTATCATTGCTCATCACAGGTTCCAGTTTTCACATAGTGAAAATAGTATATGTCATGAATGCGTTTTTTCTCTCAAATTTTGTGCTTTCGGAAGGTCAGGGTTTCTTTTGTCATTATAAAAATGTTGTGGCTTTATGCGACTACTTCTTTTCGCCTGTCCATGTTGGGCCTCGATAATATGTATCGCAAATCCAGATCTCTCCAGGTAGTTATTTTAATATGCAGAAATTTGTGATTTGTGTCGTGAGTTAAAGCCTATAGACGTAGAATCGGCGTTAACTAAGCAACAATGTGAAAAGGCTAATTTAAAATTTCAGTTTTTTTTTCATAAAAGAAATAGTAAATTGCGCAACGTGTAATATTTAAATACCACCTTCATATTTCTAGAACAATTTTATTAAGTAGTTATTAAGAATCATTAAATGTTTATCCTTACCAAACAGCAGCTACGGAAAGAATTCACATCTCTATCACTGGCTTGACATACCTGAAACAAGATTGATTATATAACTAACCGATAAAACTGCTATGCTTAAACATGAGTTCCCGAATGAATAATAATATTATTAGATTTCATAGAGAATAACTAATTCAATTAAAATCTACATCCACTCAAAGTGTATCATAAGTAACTTGGCTGAATATACACAATGACTAAAATATATGGAAAGGCACTTGCATTTCCCGAGATATTTGTTATTCAGAAAAAATGTTCTTACAAAAGTTTTCCACCAAATCTGTTGCTACAAACTGGCGATATTCAATTTTTCCTGGTGAAAATAACTTTATTGCTATGGTAACTTTTTTTTAATACTAAGATATTACTTTTATTTTTCTAAAGATCATGTCTTTCTCGATACAGCACTATAACATTTTAGTCAGGTTCCATGAGAAATAAATTGTCAAAAAATTACTTTAATTCTAAAATAAACTGACAAAATAAAAAGAAAATTAAACAATGATATATGTTAACTAATTAAATCATTGGAACTGGTCCATTACTATCAATACACTAAAAACCTCGGTGGTTCAGGGGTAAGAACGTCAGCCTCTGAACCGAAGTGTACTGGGTCCGATCCCAGGGTTCTCCTTTCACTTTTTCAGTACAAACTGTAACATTATTATCTGTTTATGACGTCTGTAAACAAGCAAGAAGAAGATAACCTCGAATTCGACTCCCTCCATACTGTCAGTTTGCAAAATAGCAAATGACAATGACAAATAGCTAACTGGTGTTGTCAGATTTAACTGGGAGAGGGAGATGGGTTTTAAACACCTTAAAGAATGGGAAGCTTAATATTTATACATAATAAAACGTTGTTCTAGATTGCCTTTAAACAAATTGATCAACTTTCCTTATAATTTTGTATTTATTACTATATATTTTCCTGATATTCAAATTCAGATGACAGTTTTGGCAAATGGCAACCCGGCTGATTTTTTTTTGTTTATTGTGATATATTTTTCTAACCTGTTCGTTTGAAGTTTAACTTGGAGCATTTGTTTGCAAGAGCAGCGTAATGCTGATAAATCTGTCTGCCCCTGTCTAACATTATAGGCACTCATTCAGAGGCAATTTCATGTTATATCGTAAATTATTTGATCATAACTCAGAATTTACTAAACCTATTAAGTTAAAATTTGGTAGGTAGGACAGCTGATACGACACCTACGTGCGTGTAAAGTTTTTGTTTTATACTTATAGTAATTTTGGTTTTTAAACAGTTTTTCACATTTTTTCCTGAAAGTATACGAGTGTCAAAACTGTCTTAACGAACTCATCCAAGCTATTAACAAAATGAATGGGATTGCCAAATTTGGTTTACATTGGTGAAGTATTTTTTGAGTTATCCGTCGGATATATATATATATATATATATATATATATATATATATATATATATAAGCTTTTTAACTGACCTTGGATTTGCGTTCTAGGGACCCTAGTTCGCGCTCATTGGAAAAAATTTTCCAAAAATCTTACCATCGATACCTCTCTATTAGTGAATTTTCTTAATAAAAATTCACTAGAAAGGCCGCAAAACAAAAAAAAAACGTATGTAACCAGTGTAATCGGTACATATGCGAGGAGCATGCTCTATTCACTTGTGAAAAATGTGCTGAATCTCATGCTTATTTTACCGCGACTGACTAGTTCTATAAGATAAAAGAAAGTTCGGGACGCAGTAAGTGCGTTATGGTAGTGATTTTTTATTAAATGCTTCAAATTTGAATAACTCAATTTTCTATAAACGTAGAAAGTGAATTTTGGTGCGTTGTAAGGCCTTGCCCAACAAAATATATAAACCAGATTTCATTAAAATAACTTTTTACTTTTCGGAGAAACATATTTTTTCGAAAGAAAATTTAAAATTTGAATAATTCAATTTTCTATAAACTTCGAAAGTTTAATTTTGGTATATGGTAAGGTCACTCCCAAGGCAATATATCCGCCATATTTCATTGAAATAGCTTTGTAATTTTCGGAGAATTTTTTTTTCAAAAGTAAACACAAAATCTTCCCGGAAAAGCTTGTCTGATTTTTCCGGATTACTAACTCGTCCAAGCCGGTTAATTATTTTTTGAGTTATCGGTTGGATATATATATATATATATATATATATATATATATATATATATATATATATATATATATATATATATATATATATATATATATATATATATGTAAACATACACAAATTCAAACTGAACCTGGTTATGGGTTCTAGGGGTCCTAGTTTGCGCTCATTTAAAATTTTTTTGCAAAGTTTCACCATCAATACCTCTCTATTAGTGATTTTTTTAAATAAAAATTCACTAAAAATTGTTCTTTTAAGTTACATCTTATAAAGAATTTTAAGAATGTTAATTTATATTTGATTTTATTTTCTGTTTTTTTCAAAAAAGTTTACCAGTAGAAGGTTAGTAAAACTTGTATGAGAAATACGGATTGTCATTAAAAGATTTAAATATCTAAAAAGCTCATTGTTTCATTGCATTCATCTTTGTAATAATACACAAAACACCAATAAAAGATGTTTTATTTGGTTAAACTTTGAAAAGATCACATATATTGATAGACTAATCTCATTAACATCTAAGGTAAATTTCACCCAGCTTACATATTAAGACCTTACCAGTGGCGGCTCGTACCCCTCTCGCTTGGGTAGGCGACAGTGCCGCGAATTCTGAATTGCAAAGCATATTCCGCTTAAATAATTTATTAAAATAAGAAAATGTTTGCGCGTTTGTATTTAAATTGGTATTACTTCAATATATCCTCCTCCCCTCACAGCCTAACCATAACCCCACCTCGTTTGAAAATGACAGTTACTTTTTATAAATTAAATTTATACGCCTGTCTTTTATTAATGAGAATTTGTTTATTATATTATTCGCAAATTCATCTGAATCTTGACCTTGGAGAAAACACAACAACTCTTTTTCTATCGAAATAAGTGCAAGAGTTGAAAAGCGGCCATTTTTCATTGAATTTCTGCTGTAAGTTTTAATACGCTTTAAACAAGAAAAACGTCAGTAGGTATTGCGACACTTGGGACAGACAGTGACGTCACAGGTAGTGGGGGTAGGAGTGGGGGTATAGCCCCACCCCTTTATTGTTTTAGGCTAGTATATATATACGACTTTTAATTACAAACAAACCATACATGTAACATAATTAAAGTTTTTGTTATTATTAGACAAATGGATGATTTACAAAATAATAATATGTTTAATATTAGAGGCGGAACCAAAACGGAGGAACCAAAATGGCGGAAAAAAAAATGGCGGAATGAAAGATGGCGGTCTAACCTGTGATACCTTAAGCTGACATCCCTGACATTATAAAAAATGGCGGCTTTCGTTCTTAAAGATGGTGCCTTTCGCTGATAAAGAATGGCGGCTTTCGTTCTTAAAGATGGTGCCTTTTGCTGATAAAGATGGTTGAAGACTCCATTATTTAAAGTTACGTCACCCCAACCTTTAGAGCCGACAAAATGAGAGTGAGGTTGATAAGCGAGAATAATGGTATTGGTCGAAGACTCCATGATTGAAAGTTACGCCCCCCATTAAAACAAACCATTCATAAAGCTTTTGTTATTAGACATAAGACATAATAATTAATATGTTTAATATTAGACAGACTATTAGATTTCGCATAGAAATTAGCCGAACGCCACAATTGTTATATGGGTAGGTTCTAAAAATAACACACAGAGGTCGTTGGCAAACAAAAGAAGGAAGTTCAGAAACAAAACTAATGTGGTTGGAAATAAATATTAATAAATACAGCTTCAAACGATAGTGGTATCAACATCTATAAATTGTTCACTACACACTGTTAAACTCATTCAAAATTTAGTTATCGTAGAGGTAAGACGTGCTTCAGTTAACTCTAACGTATCCAAGTGCTCAGTAGTGTGTTTAAAATGGCTACATTAAATGATGTGTGCTACCAGCAAATTAAAGACAACTTCTGGTATGGTTTATTTGGAGACTTTCAATTAATTATTGATAAAAACACTGGTTATTTTAATGCGACTAAGCTGTGTAAAGATGGTGAGAAAAGATTCAGACATTGGTTGGAAAATAAGGAAACTAAAGAGTTGATTACCTATTACAACGGTCAGGCGAAGAAACATTTAGGTAGCCAGAATACCGATTACCTAAATATTTCAACCGAAGGTGTCCACTTAGAGTCACATCTAGGGGGCCGGAATTCCGGCCCCCTAGATGTGCTGGAAGCAACATCTCAACTAACACCTACAACCGCTACATACTTGGTGGACTTTGGTGGAACACAGACTGAAAACAACTTGATATCTGGTACATATGTCTGTAAAGATTTGATATTAAATTTGGCTTGTTGGATATCCAATAGTTTCTATGAAAAGTGCAACCAAATTATTTTTTATTTTTTCGTAAGTGAATTTAATCAAAAATACAAGGATAACCTCAAAGAAATTGAAGTGAAATTAATGGAGATAGATGATGAAGTGCAGCGTATGCGAGAAACAAATGCTAAAATCACAGAACATTTAGAAGATATATCTCCAAAACCAAGCAACCCTGGAAAACTTTGTGTTTTTGGTTTGCTTTCAAGAAATGAGAAGGATACTACCTATCCATATCATGCTGTAAGGACTCAGAAGAAAAGTTTTAAAAGAGCTGTCAAGAACTTTAAAAATAAACACCCTGATTCCGAAGTAGTTTTAAACATGTTGTATGATCCAAATTCTGTAAATCTCTTTAACAGAATAAAGACCGAAGTCGAATACCTCAAGGCGAAGAGAAACGATCTACAGATAGCAGATGTACCTCAGGAGAAGTTTATTCAGGATATTATTGATTTACGATATAAATTGTAATTGTTCACTTAGCTTAATTGTATGTAACCAGATGAAAAAATAAAATAACATTATTTTAATAAAGACTTTTATTTTATTCTAAGTACATTAATACATTAAATATATAAGCTTATTTAACATCATCTGAATTTATCCAAGAATTCTGAGATTTATCAAAACCCAGCCATTTTACATAGAGCTGCTTGCCTTTCTTCCTCAAGATGCGTTCAACCAGATAGATGTCTGTTTGTTTAGTCGTTTGTAGTTCTTCCTCTCAACAGTTTTGCGTCTCATGGTGATGTTGGATTTAAAAGTATCCACTTATCATGTAAATCTTTTAGTTTGCTGTCTATTTCTCCCAGCTTATTCTTTAGCTTATTATTCTTTAACACATCAACATCTTTTAAAACTTGAGCAGTTATGTTCTTAGCTAAAATTTTCAATTTATTTTCAAATTCGTTTTTTAAATCTTCCAACTCAGGTTTGTGTACAGCTTCAAGTAGTATGGCAATGATTCTTTGTTTTACCTCATCTTTGTTCTTCTGATAGTCGTCTATCCATACATCAACAAATTTTTTATTTACACCATCTGTTGCATCGACTGGATCAGCTATGTTACACAATCTATGGCTTTGCAAATCAAAATCACCACTATCAGTTCTTGGGAAAATCTCTCTTTCAATAATTTTAAACTTAGAACCTTTATTGGATTGGGAACGTCCGAACTTATCGATAGACATTTTTATACTAAGCATTAAGGTAGGTATGTCTGTGATATATGTAGGTATACTAGGCGATAACACCAACCTCCTTCAGTTCTTCAATGATTGACTGAATTTCATTGTTATGAGCATTATTACCAGCAGCCTGGGAAGCTACTAAAAGTCTAAGTCTATCAACCAGCTCATTTATGTCATCCCAATAGACATATTCTATTTGTTTGTTATTTTGTAGCATATAGTTGTTAGTGTTGCTGCTTACATTCTGAGCTCTAGGTTCAGTTTTTTGTTCTGCGTTATGATGTGTGTCGTAACCAAAACCTTGAGGAGTTGAGGATCTACGACCTCGTGGATTTATCACCGGTTTTATTAGAGTCAGATACTTTTCCGAGGAACAACCCTTGGTTCGTGCGTTAGGATCATAGTTCATTTTATGCACACTAGTTGCTTCTAGAATATCTCTATAGTGTTGAAGATCGTCATAGGTATACCCTCTAGGTGTTTTCATAAATATCAATTCTAGCAGACCTTGTGTTTGCGGATATCTCCGTTGACCTAGTCGAATGTCATTATCAGTAAAATCCAAGTGTTTATTGCCAAGACTCCAGCTACCGGTATCTTTAGCGTAGCGAGCACCATACGTTTGATCAATGGTAGCGAGCCTTGGTGGTTCAGTAAAATACTTGTCTACATAATATCGAACTCGTTCAGGATATTGCTCCAAAAATTCTTGATATGCAGGGTTGGATGTGACAGTTTGTAGGTCTGCCTCAAGCTCTTCAAATGTTGGGATAATCTCATCGGAACTTGTCTCCTCAGCCTCTTCCCTAGGTTCAGCTTCAAAAACTTCATGGTCTTTAAGGAACTGTACTTGGGGTTTCGTTTCTGGTATATCGACTTCGTCTTTGATTTGTTCAGCCTTTGGTTGTTGCTGGGGCTGCTGCTGCTGCTGTGCTGCTGTGTTTTTAGATATTTCACTTAGGGGCTCAACAAGTGGTTTATATAAACGTTGCAGAGCATCATCATTCTCGGCTCTGTTAAGTTTAAGCATTAAATGTTTTTTTCGAATATTGTCAGCAAGTTGTAAAATCCTTTTCTTAACTTTTCGCTCTTCCTTACCCAGTACTTCCATTGTGCTACAACTGGTCGGTATTACCAGCTGGTCTAATAATTTGTTTGAGCGATACAGGTTGTGTGGTGGTTTAACATATACTGACTCCTTCATGGTACATGCCTCCTTATTTATCACGATGTCTGGCTGTCTTGTTAGACAGCTGTGTTAGACAGCTGTGTTAGACAGCTGTGTTAGACAGCTGTGTTAGACAGCTGTGTTAGACAGCTGTGTTAGACAGCTGTGTTAGACAGCTGTGTTAGACAGCTGTATGACAGCTGTATGACAGCTGTATTAGACACCTGTATGACATCTGTGTTAGACACCTGTGTTAGACAGCTGACTGTCCTGTCTATCATCGTTTGTTAGAATAATATATATCTATCGAATCCTTTTCTATATCGACCTTTGTGTACATCGTTTTCCTTCACAATCACCAACACACCATACTTATTATCTTTCCAGCATTGGTGGCAGATAGTTTTAAATTGTTTAAAGTCCATATCGGTGGTCACATGATCGTCGTACACATGTTTTAAATTGGTTTCATCTTGCTTGAATAACACAATAACATTGGTGTTGTCACGTACCAGATGTTTGGGTATTCGTGTATATGTTTGACATAAGTAGAAACTGTCAATATTCTTATGTCTGCCCATACTGAAGTATGCTCTTATTTTATCTTGTTTGTCACAAGCTACATCATCAAATATAAACACAGAGTTGTCCTTGGCATCTTCCGGATCTAATATTTCATCGTTTTCTCGATAAGGATAGTAACCAACACCTTTTGTGGCATTCATCACCTCCTTTAACATCTTGTATTTCGGTTGATACAGAGACTTTGAATACACATACACGTTATCAAATTTTAAACCGTTTGCTTCAAACAACAAACTCAGCATGACATTAGTTTTACCACACCCACTCGGACCACATATGATACAGCGAACGGTGTTTGGAAAGAGAGGACCATGCCTCAGTTGTTGTTGAGCTGTGTCCGTAACAACATCGTCTATATTTGTAATGGGTAAGGCAGAAGCGTGTTTGCTGGTACGCATCTTAACTTAAACTAAACTATATTTTATTTGGGTGTGTATATATATGAATGCAAGTGAGACACCCAGTCAGTATGCATGTTGGTGTCACAGAGTGAGGGTTGTTATTAACAAAGACAGATACAGGTTTTGCTGAAACGTTGCGGGGCGTTACAAACACCATGAAAGTTAACAGAAAACTTGATGAGGGGTTTTATGTAATCAACTCGAAGCCAAAGAAGAAGGTTCCCTTTAAAAACATACTAAGTCTGATTGAGGAAGTTATAAAAGATAGAAATCTTATTCCAACAGCGAACGCCGTATTTGATATAGCTCATACAATCGTTAGAAACATTGGTGGACGTAAGAATGTGCAGAAACCTCGAGTTATTCCAATACCTAAAAGTGGAGGCTTCCTTCCGCTGTTGCCTCTGATATTTGGTGGGCTGTCAGCACTAGGAGCTCTGGGTGGTGGTGCTGCAGGTATTGCCAAAGCCGTGAACGATGCCAAGTCTGCGAAACAGAAACTAGAGGAGGAAGAACGGCACAACAAAACAATGGAAGCCATCGCGATGGGTAGGAGAGGGAGTGGCTTGAAATTTAAGCCAAAATGCAAGAGACTGGGCAAAGGCATGTATCTCAAGAAACAGCGCTCCGGTTATGGGTTGTATCTGCAGAAACCAAAAAACGAGTAAGATGTTTACCAGCAAGACCTCTAACAAATGAAGACCTTATGAAATTTGCTGGTAAAATGAAAATTCCATATTTTAGAGGTGTATACATGCGAGATACTTTGCCATCGAATGGGCCACGCAAGAATGAATCACTTATCATGAATTTGCAAACAAACAAGGAACCTGGCAGTCATTGGGTTGCAGTTAAGAAACGTGGTGACACAGCCGTGTACTTTGACTCATATGGAAACTTGAAGCCACCAGTTGAGCTGCAGCGTTACCGTAAAGACTCTACTCTAATGTACAATCATGATGTGTATCAGAAATATAATACTTATAATTGTGGTCACTTATGTTTAAAATTTTTAAATAAAAGCCTTAAACAGTAGCCTGTGTGTATCAGTCATGGCGCACACCTTTGTGTTGAAAGACCGCAGCTCCCATCTGTCGTCAGACTACCATCCACCAATTGTTTTGGATGGTAATTATGCTGTTGCCTTGATAGGCTTTCACACCTACAACAACATACCCAACATCTATGAAGGTAAAAACAAATTTCATGTAAAAGAAGGAACCGGTTGGCGAACCATCACGATACCCACCGGTGCTTATGAAATAACACACTTGGAAGAGTTACTTCAAAATGAACTTGTTGGTGCTACAGCAACACACGAACAAAAGCAACAGGCTCTGATTCTGAGACCTAATCCGAACACCATCAAATGTAGACTAAAGTGTTATACAAATGTCAGTTTTGAATTTGATGGTTCGATTGGGCGAATGTTGGGCTTTTCAAAACAAGTTCTTCAGCCGGACACCTTTTATGAATCTGATTTACCTGTTGATATAGTGGATGTTAGACAGATTCGCATCGAAACCAATATTGTGTCTGGTTCCTATTATAACGGACAACCCTCACATACGCTGTATGAGTTTGCTCCGATGGTTGATCCTGGCTACGCAATCGACATAGAACCTAAAAATTTAATTTACTTGCCGGTGAACAAGCAAGAGATTTCCAATATAAGCATCGACATCGTCGACCAAGATTCAGTTCCTGTCAACTTTCAAGGTGAAGAGGTGTCTGTTCGCTTAAAACTTATAAAAGTTGCTTAGTATGTTGGTCTTCAAGGATATAAAAGCAAGTGCATCTACCACATCAAATTCAGTTGAGTCAGACACGTCAAAGGGTACGCTTCGTCCCGATAATATTGAGTTCCTGCAAAGCCTGGGTTATCATGTCGTCAAAACTAGAAATATTCAAAGAACCCGTGTTTGATGATGGCATCGATCGAGAAGAGCTGCGTTCTTACTATTCACCAACTAAATCGTTTGGTAACAGCGATGAAATTGAAATAGCCATCAACCAACAAGATGCGTTCGTATGTCTGGCCGAGTCAGCTCTAATAATCGAAGGTGCTCTGGAACCTGTAGCAATCCAAAATGCCACTGGTGCTTGTTATCTGTCAAATAATGGAGGAGCAGCTCTGTTTGAATCAATGACCTATGAGTTAAATAACAAGGAAGTGGAACGAGTGCGAGACCCATACACCACAACCATCATCAAAAGTCTGCTATCGTTCAGTAAGAATGAAGCCCAATCTCTTAGCAACGCCGGTCTGAATGTGTCGTCGGAGCACATCACCTTAAATGATAACAAGTTTCACATGCTCATACCTGTCTGGTTCCTCTTCAGTTTCTTTCATCATTTCAAAGGAGTTCTCTGTGGCAAACATACTTTCCGCTTTACAAGAAGTCGAAACGATTCCAACGGCTATTACAGCACAGGTACGGCACGAGCAAAAATTACCGTAACCAATATGTTTTTAAAGGTAAAACATGTATTTCCCAATGATAAAATGAAATTGGAACTGATGGATAAAATAGCCAAAGACACCTCTATATTTCTCGCATACCGCAAATGGGACATATATGAGTTACCAGCACTCAGAGATATCAACAGAGATGTGTGGGCTGTTAAAACTGCAACCAACTTGGAAAGACCTCGATATGTGATTATAGCATTTCAAACAGATCGTAAGGATAACGTGAAGAAGAGGTCAGACTATTTCGATAACATTGGTATGTTGGACCTCAGAGTGTTTCTAAATTCAGAATGCTACCCTTATGAATCTATGAATATGGATTTTGAGAAATCGAAATATGCAGAAGCCTATAACATGTATACAGATTTTCAAAAAAACTTCTGTTATAAAAACATGTCGGAGCCTATCTTGAATTATGACGAGTTTAAAGACAGAGCTCTATTTGTGATTGACTGTCAGCACCAGAACGAGTCAATCAAGTCTTCAACGGTGGACATTAAGGTGGAGTTCATGAGTCACGCCAACTTCCCAAAAAATACTCGTGTTTATTGTTTGGTTATTCATGACAGTGTAATGGAATATAAACCTCTAACGGGTATCGTTAGAGCCATTATGTAATAATAGTATGTCATTTATGTATGTCATTTATGTATCAATATGTACAACTTAATTAATCCTAATAAATTTTTATTGTATGTAAATCAGTTGTTTTATTTTTATTTTGTTGCATTTTTATTAACCCCTTTCTGTAAGGTTAACAACTGTAAAAAACGTTGTTTATCCTTTGTAAGACCCCCTCTCTCTTACATCAGTTTGTTTCCTCAATACAAGAGAGAGAGAGACACTTGTTCAGTATGTGTTAAGTCGTGAAACAAGGATGACGTCTCTTGCTGTATGTAAGTACACTCTTCTTATTATGTCTGTTTGTATTCAAATAACAAATACAAACATAACCTTACTAACAATTGGATGGCAGGGTAATCAGCCTGTACAAGAGAGTGTGTGTTGGTTTTAGGTGTTAATACAGCTTGTTCTAACTTACTTAAATATTATATTTCTTCTGTTCAACAAGATGATTATTTTGATGTGTCACACATGTATGTAGCTCTAAGAATAGCTATACCGGAAGTGTCTACCGGAAGTAACATTTTTATTGAATATGCTTATAGAGTTTGCTTTGCTGAACAGTGTGTATGTATTGGTTCTATCGTACATCTCACGGATCTTCCGCGATAAGGGTTTGAAGTTTTTTATCTCAGTTTCTTGTAGACCTTGTTACGAAACATACATTTTTGAAGTCGGTTCCTTTCTATCACTTTCCATTGAAAAGATATAACGATTTAAAGTTTAGACCGGAAGTGGCCATTTTATTGTATATTCCAATTTGATTTGGCCTCCTTAACACCGTGCATGTATTGGTTCTATCGTACATCTCACGGATCTTCCGCGATAAGGGTTTGAAGTTTTTTATCTCAGTTTCTTGTAGACCTTGTTACGAAACATACATTTTTAAAGTCAGTTCATTTCTATCACTTTCCGTTGAAAAGATACAAGGATTTAAAGTTTAGACCGGAAGTGGCCATTTTATTGTATATTCCAATTTGATTTGGCCTCCTTAACATCGTGCATGTGTTGGTTCTATCGTACATCTCACGGATCTTCCGCGATAAGGGTTTAAAGTTTTTTATCTCATTTTCTTGTAGACCTTGTTACGAAACATATATTTTTGAAGTCGGTTCCTTTTTATCACTTTCCGTTGAAAAGATATAACGATTTAAAGTTTAGACCGGAAGTGGCCATTTTATTGTATATTCCAATTTGATTTGGCCTCCTTAACACCGTGCATGTGTTGGTTCCATCGTACATCTCACGGATCTTCCGCGATAAGGGTTTAAAGTTTTTTATCTCAGTTTCTTGTAGAGCTTGTTATGAAACGATATATTTTTAAAGTCAGTTCATTTCTATCACTTTCCGTTGAAAAGATATAACGATTTAAAGTTTAGACCGGAAGTGGCCATTTTATTGTATATTCCAATTTGATTTGGCCTCCTTAACACCGTGCATGTATTGGTTCCTGCGTACGTCTCACGGATCTTCCGCGATAAGGGTTTTAAGTTTTTTATCTTATTTTAGTCGCCATTTTTTAATTCTGCTTACTTAGACGAGTAACATGACACTAAACACGTGGAGAAAGGAATTGAACCTGTAACCAACCATTGTTTCTAAGCTTAAGAGTTGAACCTGTTGTCCATTTTGTTTCTGAGCTTCTTTGTTTTGCCAGCGACCTCTATTGTCTCTACGATATTTGGTTATGTCTAATAACAAAAGCTTTATGAATGGTTTGTTTTAATGGGGGGCGTAACTTTCAATCATGGAGTCTTCGACCAATACCATTATTCTCGCTTATCAACCTCACTCTCATTTGTCGGCTCTAAAGGTTGGGGTGACGTAACTTTAAATAATGGAGTCTTCAACCATCTTTATCAACAAAAGGCACCATCTTTAAGAACGAAAGCCGCCATTCTTTATCAGCGAAAGGCACCATCTTTAAGAACGAAAGCCGCCATTCTTTATCAGCGAAAGGCACCATCTTTAAGAACGAAAGCCGCCATTTTGTCAGGGATGTCAGCTTAAGGTATCACAGGTTAGACCGCCATCTTTCATTCCGCCATTTTTTTTTTATTCCGCCATTTTGGTTCCTCCGTTTTGGTTCCGCCTCTAATATTAAACATATTATTATTTTGTAAATCATCCATTTGTCTAATAATAACAAAAACTTTAATTATGTTACATGTATGGTTTGTTTGTAATTAAAAGTCGTATATATATACTAGCCTAAAACAATAAATTAACAAGCGTCTGCTTAGCTCAACGGGTAGCATCGTTGCCTCCCATCTGAATGCCCCGGGTTCGAAACTCACCTGCTCCAAATGGTTTTTTTCAAAATATAATAATTTGAAGTAATAGGTTAGACACTTTGAAATGTTTGCATGTGACTGTCTGGCCCAAGTCATGTGACGTCACTGTCTGGCCAGGATATTAAATGCCTCGAGCAAGATAACCACTGAAAAATAAGATCTTGGAGACGACCTGGCCAAAGTTTCCTAGACAGGTCAATGACCTTCAGGTTACATTGGAAGCCATCTTGGACGCCATCTTGGGGGCGTGGCTGGACGCCGGGGCGTGGCTGGGCGCCATCTTGGGGGCGTGACGCCATCTTGGGGCGTGGACACAGGGGTGGGGCTAGGGGAGGGGGTACCCCCACTCCTACCCCCACTACCTGTGACGTCACTGTCTGTCCCAAGTGTCGCAATACCTACTAACGTCTCTCAACTTAGGTACTTGTTGTTGGAATTGTCGCGATTAAAACAAATAGTTTGTAAGCCTCGGTGAATATTTTTCGGAAATCTTTACCACAAAATTATTTAAAATTGCTTCTACATTTAGTTTTTCAAATTGTTTGTCGTAATATATAACTTCTAGCTCGTTGATCAGTTTCTGTTTATTGAACGTATTTTTATAAAAGCTGGTTAGAGCAGTTATTAGATCAGTTGGAAAATCCTTGCGGTATTCTTTAAATTTTGATGAATTAGCTAGAGAAAGAAATAATAGTTGTGACATATCTGCAAATCTGATTTCTATTCAAGTTGTAATATTATCTATTACTTCATAAAACAAAATACGCAAAGATATTTTTTCATCGTCTAAAGCAGTTTTCGATAATTTGCGTCTCTTGTGTGGTGGTTCAAGATTAGTGGTAATTTTTAGTTCCGCTTTTTCGGATAATTTATCAAAGGTTGACTAATTTCTCAAGGATTTGATACGATCCGTGGCCAAAAAGATTTGATTTTTGCAATAACTTATGTCTAATGTGTTTTTTTGAAGTATGTCAAATAATAAATCTGTAATGTCAAAAATGGTTTTATAAACCGTGGTTAAAAATGCAAACTCTAAATCGTTCATAAATCTAAGAAAACCTTTCACCCCATTTATGGACTCCGCCGCTGAGCTCGTTTGAGCAACGATTTAGTAGGAAGCCACGAGCCACGTATCTGTATTTCACAAGTTTTTGGAAAATGACCTCTAAAGACCTGACTTTAGAGCTCATTTTCTTCAAATCCACTCTAGCGGGACAGTAATGAGGCACCAGCACTTGCCGCCTAACAGCTTAGTATATGTCTTGACTTTCTTCACGTCGTACAGCAGTACTACTGATGCAGTAGTTGTAAAGAGAGAGAGAGAGAAAGAGAGAGAGAGAGCGAGATCTGATGTTTTCCAGATTCACATGAAATTTAGGCTACCATACTGGCCCGCCTACCACGGTCTCTTATTAGAGGGTGTTTTCTTATTAACAAATTAACGGGCGGCCTGGATCGTATCGGCACAAATTTCCGTAGTGCTGCTAATAAAAGAAACCTTTATCACATTGCAACGAGAAAACTAGATAGGTGTCATTATTTAGTATATTTAAATATTTATTTTTTCTAATTTAAGTTTTCTAAGTCAAGGTAGGCGGCGCCTAACCCGACCAGCCGCCACTGGACCTTACTCACTTCAGGTTCAATCGTAAAAGTTTTAAAGTTTCTGATGTGAGGCCCTCTAAAGTATTACAAGTTGCAAATAAGTGACAACAGACACCGTGTGCCATTAACAGCTACAAATATGCACTGTAAAATTTTTTCAATGAGTATCTTGGTAAGAAATTGAATAAAGAAGCCCAACCGAAGGAGGTGATTTTTAAGGAAGTTAATTTTTACTCAATTTTTTTCTTTTAGAACCCAAATAAAGTTTTATAGCATCATACCGATAAAAAGACGTTCTTCCGGAAAATGCAAAAAAAAATTCCATGCCCTTAAAAAAAATTTAGATGTCATAGCAACAATGTTGTTGACGGCTATGAAAAAGTGAATATCGCCAGTTTATAGCAAAAAATATGTTGAAAAACTCTTGTTAAAACATAATAACAAGTGCCTGTCAATACTTACCCTGTACAACACTGACCAGAAAGCCTTTTAATTGAAATAGTATTATTAGTTTGAGCATGGGGAGCTTGCAGTTGATAATGTGTTAATGTATCAACGCTTTATTATGTTCACAATTATCTGCATTGCTTCAGTTAAAGTTTGAACTAGTTTAAGCGATGCAGAGTCTAGAAACATAATGCCATTCATCAGTAGTTTGCAATTGTTTCTAAGTTAACACAAATCAAGACTGTAAGTTGGCTTAAACTATCCTCAGTTAACTGGAATTAATTGAAAGCAGAGCTTTTAATATACAGCGATACTATAGTGGCGAGCTCTTTGATAAATGTTTACAGTTAAACTTTAGGCAATTTATTATTCCCTCCGAGTTTTAAATGTTTTAAAATTACATCGAAAATATATTTTCCTTACTCTTTCCTGACATTCTATTCATTGGTAGAGGTACTGGGCGAATGATACCTGATAAAAATAAATGTGTGCTGGTAACTTTGAATTTTTGTGCGCGCTTATCTGACACCAAACTAATAAACTTTATGTGACCATTATTTACAACCCGTACTGAGGGATACCATAATTTATTTATTTTCCTTCTTGAAAAGAAAAAAGTCGGGACGCAGCAAGTGCGTTATGGAAGTTAATTTTCAGAAAAATATTTTTAATAGCAAATATGTCTCTCTAATGCCAGCAGGCATCAACCTGGTTACTGGTATACCCTACATAGTAGAAACAATGTATCATACTTCATCAAAACAACTTATTGTTTGAAAATGTACGAACATTTTCCGAAAATAAAATTAAAATATTTCCGAGAAAACTCGTTTCCTTGCCGACGAACCTTAGGTTAATAGCAAATACAGTTATTGAATTTTGAAGCATTTAAGGAAAATTCGCTACCAAAAATTTTCGGAAAATAAACTTTAAATGTTTCCGAGAAAACTGGTTTCCTAGCTAACAAACCTTGGGTTAATAGAAAATTAAGTTATTGAAATTTGAAGCATCTAATGAAAATTCGCTACCAAAACGCACTTACTGCGTCTCGATTTTTTTTCTTACAAACATGCATCATATGTCGATAAAAAATGCAAAAATGCAGTAATATAAGGGTGTTCGAAAAAAAAAATTATGGACCACCTGTGATTGTCAGAATTATTTTATAAGATGCAGTTCAAGACACACTATAATTAAAGTATACAACTTTTTCTCGTATGTTGTATAATAACAATTATATTGAGCTTTACCGTAGAAATACCTCATCCTGTATATATGTAAACAGATAAAAACTGAAACTAAACCCGGATGTGGATTCTAGGGGGCCTAGTTTGCGCTCGTTTGAAGAAATCTTTTTAAAATTCAAAAGTCGCGATCTCCTCATCAACAAATGTTTTCTCCGAAAATTAGCTACAAATTATAGACCGTTAAACTTAAATAAAACTACCGCCAATGCATCAGAGAAAGGGTCTATTTGAAGTGAAATTTCTGGAAATATTTTAGTAAAATGAAAGACAATGACGGTTGGAGCTGAAACTTGAGGGTCTGCAAAACACTCCCCTTGCGATATTTTCTTTACATAATCCGTATTTGTTTCAGGTTCTTTGCCTAAATGTTGGCAATTTTGACGTTTCAATTCGCGACTTTGAGTTTAGAGAAAACTCCATTTTTTTTTTGAATGCCCATAACTTTCTTGCCTTTAAATTCACAGACCTAAATTTTGGTCTGTGGTTTACTCCCTATAATGCAAACACAATGCAAACGTACCAAATTTGGTTGCCCTTATTTTGTTACTTCCCGAGATATAATTTTTTTCCGAAAGGAAACACAAAATTCTTCGGGAAAACCCGGGCCGAATATATATATATATATATATATATATATATATATATATATATATATATATATATATATATATATATATATATATATATTTGTGTGTGTGTGTGTGTGTGAATTTAAACTGACCCTGGATATGGGTTCTAGGGGGCTGACTTTGCCCTCATTCGAAGAAATTTTATCAAAATTCAAAAGTTGGGATCTCCTCACTAGTGATTTTTTTGAAGAAAATTCACTAACAGCTACAGATACTATTGGCGATAAGAAGGTACACATGCAGGATGGTATTGAAAAGTTCAAAGCCTACTTTCGAACCAACAAAGATTTAAAACTCCAAAGACGAGTATGTTTGTACGAAATATAATCTTCTCTTAATTAAGTACATATTTATCTTATCTCTTCTTCGTACAACTTTTATAAGCCCTTCTTGAAAAAACTTAGGGTTATGCAACTTTTTCAGTTAAATAAATAGGGAATAATCTGATAGCACTAGATCTGCTCAAAAATGACGGTATTCTAGCACTTTTAACACTAGATTACCAACTGTTATCCCGACAGCCTGTGATTGTCATACTAGTGCATTTTATATGCCTTCTGATACATTTCTTTGCCTTTTTGTCCAAGATTTTCGGTCGTGGAGTAATCAGTAACTTTGTAAGATAATACCACGTTTCGGAAAAATAATTAACATAACATGGTAATACCGAAACACTAATGTCCGGTTTCACAAACCTCGATTAAATATTTAATTAAGCTCTGTGAAACTGGACACAAGAGTCATTTTACGTAAATAGTATGACTGACACTAAAATGAATAGAATATTAACAAAAGTCATATTTAATAGCCACCTGGATCATCCGATTTATAACCATGTGATATTGTTATATAATGTCTTTAAAAGTAAAAAGTTTATGCCTAAAAATAAATTAGCGTAAGTAATTAATTAACGCATAAGTCTCAAAATATTGAAATTGATACTGGAAGTGATGTGAATTTGTTAGACGTGCAGGTGCAGGAAAGTTTAGTTCGTCGTTGCCAGTTATGTATACAGGAGAAGGAACTAGTTTTGAACATTTACTGTGAAATTTACTTTTTCGTTTTTGGAACTAAACGTTTTAGATTTTTAATAGTGATTTCTTATTAGTGATTAAACAGGTAATTATTTTAAAAACTTCCAAACAAATAAGGATAGGATATTTCCGAAATTCGAGCAAGAGGTTAACAAATCAGCTATATAACCTCCAAATTGAGAATCGTACACAGATAAGTTCCATATCAATATATTTTTAGGTAGATTTTTATAACTTTTTTTCTTGCAACATAGAAATCGAAATTTTGGCAAATAGTGTACTTTTTATTTTTTGAGTGATCTCTGATATATATATATATATATATATATATATATATATATATATATATATATATATATATATATATATATATATATATATATATATATAAAATGTGCCGATTTTGATTAAATTTGGTGAATACCTTCCTTTTGTAAGTGGATTGGACAAGTTAATTAGCCAAGAAACCAAATTAGGTTCGCGGGTTTATATCATTATTGGTAAATCATCTACCGAAATTTACCTCTATAGGCTGAAAGACAAAAAAAGTTATAGGTGCCTAAAGAAAAATAA
This sequence comes from Tillus elongatus, assembly GCA_964006375.1. NCBI lineage: Eukaryota > Metazoa > Arthropoda > Insecta > Coleoptera > Cleridae > Tillus > Tillus elongatus. The sequence goes on from OZ023264.1 coordinate 116,686,776, forward strand.
ATTGGGATTTTACTCAAAACGTCAAAGTCGCGATTTAAAACGTCAAAATTGGCAACAAAGAACCTGAAACTATTACGAGCTATGGGAAGAAAGTGTCTCAAGAAGAATGTTTAACATAACCCGCTTCAACCGTCACTGTTCTTTATTTTACTAAAATGTTCCCAGAAAATTTATTTCAAATAGACCCTTTCTCTGATGCTTTGGCAGTAGTCTTAGGTATAAAGTTTATCGTTTAATGGTATATAATTTTTGTCAAATTTTTGTAAATATATATATATATATATATATATATATATATATATATATATATATATATATATATATATATATATATATATATATATATATATATATATATAAACATATCAAAATTGAAACTGACGCCGGATATTGGTTCTAGGGGCCCTAGTGCACTCTCACTTTTAAAAATTCAAAAGGCGGGATCTCCCCATGAGTAAATTGTTTCTTCTATTTGTTTGTGCGTTATGGTAGCGAATTTTCATAAAAATATTTTTAATGGCAAATATGTATTTTTTTGTATTTTTTTTTTTAAAAAGCAGGCATGAAATGTGGATACCAGTACAACCTATATAATTAAAAGAATGTACAATATTTGATCAAAATAACTTTATTGTATGAAAATATCCAAAATATTTCGAAAATTAACTTTCTGCCCGAAAAAACGGGTTTCCTGGCCATAGGTTGATAGCAAATTGAACTTTTTACGCTTGTAGCATTTAGTGAAAATGCGCGACCATAACACACTTGTTGCATCCCGAAATTCTTTTCTTAGAAACAGGCATTATATTTAGATGGTAAGTGCAAAAAAGCAATAATATAAGGCATCTTTTATTTTAAAAAAATGTATCACCAACGACTTATGGCCCAGCTTCTGATTGTGGAAAAAAATTTATAAGATGAAGCTTAAGACACCCTATAATTAACGTATACAATTATTTCACGTATCTTGCAGAATAACGGGTATGTTGAACTCTATTATTTTTTTTACGAAAATTCGCTAAAATTTATAGTCCATTAAACGACAAATTATAACTAAAACTACTGTCAAAGCATCAGAGAAAGGGTCTATTTGAAATTAATTTTCTGGAAATGTTTTAGTAAAGTGAATGACAATGACGGATGGAAGTGTAACTTGAGGGTTCGTAAAGCATTCTTCCTGCAACATTTTCTTTACATAACCCGTATTTGTTTCGAATTATTTGCTTTAATATTTCCAATTTTGGCGTTTCAAATCGCGACTTTTACGTTTTAAGAGGAAAATCTCTTTTTTTTTAGTTCTTTAAGTGCCTATAACTTTTTAGTCTTTTAAGTTACAGATCTATGTTTTGGTTCACAGTTTACCTTTTATGGCATAAACTTGCCCACCAAATTTGGTTGCCAGAACTTTGTTATTTTGTGTAATTTCCCGAAAGAAACAACAAAATGTTCCGGGAAAACCCGGGTCTATTTTCCTGGATAACGAAGTTATCCAAATTACTTGCAAAAAGAAGGTATTCACCAAATTTGACCAAAATGGGCGCATTATTTCTTGAGCTTTCGTTGTGATACATATGTACAGCGTGTACCAATCCTACGAACAAGTTTAATAACTCCCTTTGTATTGGAGACATATCAAAACTACTTCTCAACAAAAGTGGTACAGGGAGCTAAAATGCACAATTTAAAATTATTTGACGTTATACATGATGACTCAGGTACGAATCAAACATGTGAATTTTTGTTTAAAAAAATTCACTAATAGAGAGGTATCGATGGTAAGACTTTGCAAAAATTTGTTCAAATGAGCGCAATTTAGGACCGCTAGAACCCATATCCGGGGTCAGTTTCAATTTTTATATGTTTATATATTTATATATATATATATATATATATATATATATATATATATATATATATATATATATATATATATATATATATATATATATATATATATATATATATATATATATATATATATATATATATATATATATATATATATATATATATATATATATATATATATATATATCCAACCGCTAACTCACAAAATAATTGACCGATTTCGATGAAACTCGGCAAGTGCCTTTCTTTTATTAATGGCTTGGATGAGTTCGTTAGGCACGAAATTCTGACCAGGTTTTCCGAGAAAATGTTGAGTTTTCTTTTGAAAAAAAATTTTTCTCCGAAAATTACAAAGCTATTGGTGGATATATTGCTTTGAGAAAGACCTTACCACATATCAAAATTAAACTTTCTAAATTTATAGAAAATTGAGTTTTTCAAATTTTTAGTTTCCTTTAGAAAAAATTTTTTTCTCCGAAAATTACACAGCTATTTTAATGACACTTGGTGGATATGTTACCTTAGGAAAGGCCTTAGTACGTACTAAAATTCAACTTTCTAAGTGTATTCAAAATCGAGTTATCTAAGTTTGAAGCATTTAATAAAAATTCACTACCATAACGCAATTGCTGCGTCCCGAACTTTTTTTAATTGGAACCCCTGTATTTTATTTATTTTAGGTAACTCATATATACCCGATTTCTATTATATCAGTTTTTAGTACCATCATACAGAGTA
>OZ023264.1:116689561-116792061 GCA_964006375.1 Tillus elongatus
TTATGAATCACCCTATATATATATATATATATATATATATATATATATATATATATATATATATATATATATATATATATATATATATATATATATATAACATATAAAAATTGAAACTGACCCCAGATATGTGTTCTTGGGGACCTAATTATCGCTCATTTGAAGAAATTTTTTTAGAAATTCACAAGTCGGGATCTACTCATTAGTGATTTTTTTAAAGAAAATTTACTAAAAATGTATTTATTCATCCTCGTATGTTTGGAAACCCTGATTATACGACATATTGCACTCGTCACAACTCTTTATTAAGTTGACATAAATTTCACCAACGCTATCGCTCGCGCCGTTAGTTTTATTTAACAAACTCAAAATAAACAGCAACCATGCCGCTCACGTGTGAGATTTGAACCAGCAGTTTAGGATACCTCACAATAATAGACACCATCCTCGTATGTTTGGAAACCATGATTATACGACATATTGCACTCGTCACAACTCTTTATTAAGTTGACATAAATTTCATCAACGCTATCGCTCGCGCCGTTAGTTTTGTTTAACAAACTCAAAATAAACAACAACCATGCAGCTCACGTGTGAGATTTGAACCAGCAGTTTAGGATACCTCACAATAATAGACACCATCCTCGTATGTTTGGAAACCATGATGATACGACATATTGCACTCGTCACAACTCTTTATTAAGTTGACATAAATTTCACCAACGCTATCGCTCGCGCCGTTAGTTTTATTTAACAAACTCAAAATAAACAACAACCATGCCGCTCACGTGTGAGATTTGAACCAGCAGTTTAGGATACCTCACAATAATAGACACCATCCTCGTATGTTTGGAAACCATGATTATACGACATATTGCACTCGTCACAACTCTTTATTAAGTTGACATAAATTTCATCAACGCTATCGCTCGCGCCGTTAGTTTTGTTTAACAAACTCAAAATAAACAACAACCATGCAGCTCACGTGTGAGATTTGAACCAGCAGTTTAGGATACCTCACAATAATAGACACCATCCTCGTATGTTTGGAAACCATGATTATACGACATATTGCACTCGTCACAACTCTTTATTAAGTTGACATAAATTTCACCAACGCTATCGCTCGCGCCGTTAGTTTTATTTAACAAACTCAAAATAAACAACAACCATGCCGCTCACGTGTGAGATTTGAACCAGCAGTTTAGGATACCTCACAATAATAGACACCATCCTCGTATGTTTGGAAACCATGATTATACGACATATTGCACTCGTCACAACTCTTTATTAAGTTGACATAAATTTCACCAACGCTATCGCTCGCGCCGTTAGTTTTGTTTAACAAACTCAAAATAAACAACAACCATGCCGCTCACGTGTGAGATTTGAACCAGCAGTTTAGGATACCTCACAATAATAGACATCATCCTCGTATGTTTGGACATTATACGACATATTGCACTCCTCACAACTCTTTATTAAGTTGACATAAATTATAAAATTCACCAACGCTATCGCTCTATTATCTATTTTTCTTGTATGTCCACCCATTTAGACTATGATCCGTTGCGGGCCGTGTACTTATCATGAAACTCTGAAGTCAAACAATTTACTTTACCGCATCAACTCCATCGCAATGTGAATCAAACGATGTCACTCGTGTGCATAGTGGAGCTGAGTAGTCTGTTTTTGTTTCATATGAAATGGTAATCACCCCATTTATGCAATTACTTTGATGTGGAACAAAATCGGAAACAATTTTCCGGCATTGTTACTGTATAATTAACTTTGTTTATGTTTGCTTTTGGAATCGCTTGATAGATGTTATTCACGACATCAAAACTCGCTATTTAGGGAGTGTTATATTGCCTCATTGAATGTACCTATAACTAGTTATTTGATCTTATTAAGAAAAACTAAAATACCAATAAGCAACTAAAGTTATTTACTACTATGTAAGCTACGTTGCTTATGCAATAGAACCGTTGCTCATTTATTTTCATTAATCCAATAATTAAATACCCTCCTAAGTCCCGACGTCCATTCAATGCTTAAATTGAAGAAAAAAATATGTTCAAAGTACAAAAAGTGTCCATCAAAATGTACATCACTAAGTGAGATATAAGACACGAAGCACGTGCCGCCACCTCTCTGCGCAACCAAGTAGCATGTTGTCATGGCAGCTCCAAATAACACAAAGTGTTAAATATTAGAGACTGTATAAAACCAACTAACAATTTAACAATTTGTCAGCCCAGGTCTATTTCTACCCTAACACAGGGACAGAGTAAGTAAGGCTAGATGCATTCTCAACGCAATTAGAACCGTAGACCGGTTTCCCTCTAACTATAGCTCGTCAGTACGGTATACTCACTGCAGCGAAAATACACCTATAAAGTAATACGGCTATGGTAGCCAGCCTTTCAACACTAGTAGTAGTAGTAGCAGTGGTGGGGAGGCCAATGCCAAGCAAGTAGGTCACAATGGGCCCTTTTTGCCAACCCCAGCAACCCAGCAACCATGCTCTACTCTTCCTCGGTTCCGTCGCCAAACCGCCTCGACCTCGAGATGAAGGCCGTGACGGTCTTCAATTGGACGGTACTTACCTGATTCCTCTCCAGAGTCCTAGAACCGAACAATTCTGCTCGAAGACTCCCAAAAGCCTCGCATTCACGCAGGTATTGGTGGGACGTTTCTTCATCCTCGCCGCATTCCTGGCAAATGGGATCCCTCTCTACGCCTATCAATGTGAGGTGTCTTCTAAGGGCGCAGTGGCCTGTCAGCACCCCAAGGATGCGGCGAAGCGTAGGTCGACTCCTTCCGAGTAGCCAGACAGCTTTATCTCTGTCCGGCCCCTCCACAAAGTCCCTCGCCTGCCTGCAGCCACCAAGCGACCCCAGTGCCTCTCCATTGCTTCCTCGGTCCATCTGTCTAAGGCGACAGAGACTGTTTTCCTACTTATGCCTATCGCAGGCTCCGGGTCACAGAACTGACGCCGAGAACCGAGTCTTGCGAGATTATTCGCCACTTCATTCCCCGCTACGCCACAGTGTCCCGGAACCCACACCAGTTGCACCTACTTTGTCTTGGCTAGTCCTCTGAGGGCGTCAGCGCACTCCTGAACCAGTGGTGACCTGATTCTGGCCGCGCAGACTGCCCGGAGGACCGCCAGGCTATCCGAGCAGATGTACACGCATTTCTCGGGACTCATCTTCATATCCTGTCTATTGGCCACAGACAGGATAGCGAACGCCTCTGTTTCGAATGCCGTGGTGTATGCGCCAAGAGCATAGCTCTCGCGCACCCCCAGGCCCTCGATATATATTCCTGCTCCGGAGGATGGTTGCTTCTTCAGCCGCGATCCGTCGGTGAAACAGACCAGGCTTGCCGGCTGGAATGCAACCTCATTTTTCCTCCACTGATCCCTAGTGGGGATCTTGAGGGTGTATGGCCTAGTCAACCTAATATCGTCCTCAGCATCCCTCACCTTTATGGCGAAAATCGGAATTTCCTTTTCCACCACCTTGGCGACTCTTGCATGCCCTATTACTGCTCCCTCTCCGCACCAGTTATCTGAGTCCCGGATTCTAAGATGCGACGCCATAGCCTCCCTTCTGATACAGATGGGAAGCGGTGGCAGCATCAACAGGACCTCTAGCGCGGCTGAGGGTGTCGTCCTCATAGCGCCTGTGATACCCAGGATTGCCAGCCTTTGGAGTTTGGCCAGCTTCCTGTTGGTAGTTTGGTTCACACCACACCACCAGACCAACGCCCCATAGAGGATTCTTGGCCTGACGATCGCAGTGTAGATACAATGAAGGGTCCGAGGATTAAGTCCCCAGGTCCTCCCTATCACACGACGCAGCTGCCAGAGGGTCGCTACTCCCTTCCTCACTACTCGTTCTATTTGCGACCCCCATGTTAGTTTGGGGTCCAGGATCACCCCCAGATATTTGACCTCCCGCACTAAAGCTAAAGCACTAGGTGAGATATAAGACACGAAGCACGTGCCGCCACCTCGTTGCGGAACCAAGTAGTATGTTGTGGTGAGAATGCCTTACATACATTGTCCTTATCTTAGGGTAGAAATGGGCCAGAGCTGTCAATTTATTAAATTGTTAGTTGGTTGTGTACAGTCTCTAATATTTAACGCTTTGTGTTATTTATAGCTGCCGTGACAACATACTACTTGATTCCGCAACGAGGTGGCGGCACGTGCTTCGCGCCTTATATTTCACTTAGTGTTGGAAGGCTGGCTACCATTGCCGTATTACTTTATAGGTGTATTTTCGCTGTAATTAGTGTGCCGTACTGAAGAGCTCTAATTAAAGTGAAACCAGACTACGGTTCTAATTGTGGTGAGAACGCATCTAGTCTTAAAAAATGTACATCAGAAACTATCGCAAATGAAAGTCTTTGAAACAATTGCTGGAGCCGATAAAACACAACAATAAGTTGCAAGATTCGCAGGAAATATTTGTTTTACATATGCATCCTGAATTTTTACGTTTCACAGAGTTTTTTAATTTAGAAGCCATAACGGGAAGATGCTGAATACTCTGCCTTGATTCGGTCTGTGTACAAAAGGTCCTTGGAATGGAAGTGCTTCTCGTTACTGGTGATGGAATGTTAGTTAGTTGTATTGAGTTTTCTCCATTTGCATCACTAAGCAAATATTTTGCCACACTTACTTTGTATTACATAAATTAACGCAGGAGTCCCTCAAGGTTCAGCTTTAGCCCCTACTTCTCCACATCAATGACCTTTTCTCTAGCACATCTAACCCACACAGTTACGTGGAAGACAGCACCCTCCACTCAAAGATACAATATTCTAAGCCTGTCTCTTAAGCCCAATTAGATGAGGATCGCAGACTCATGGAGGATTCTGCCTCTGTGAATTTCTAAAAAATATTAGACTGGGGAAGTAGAAATTTTGTACAATTCAACTCCACCAAATCTTAGTCTTGCTTTCTATCTCATTAGAGATACACCAGCCCTTGACCCATCACAATGAACAACCAGGTTATTCAAAGTAATGAGTCCTTTTCATTTGTTGGCATTTCTGTGCATCGAAATCTCAATTGGCACCAAAATATTACACAAATTGCAGAAGCGGCTGCTAAGAAATTAGATTTCCTCTTCCGGGCTTGCAAATACTTTCCTCCAACTAATATCTATACCTTATATACTTCACAAATAAGGCCAAACCTCGAATACTGCTCCCACATCTAGGGTGCTGCTGCCGCTTCTACACTCGCTATCCTGGACTCCATTCAGAAGAGAGCTATAAGTCTCATTGGTGTTCCCAACCTCATCCAAAGGCTGCCATACCTTGCCCACCGACGTGCCGTTGGTGACCTCTCTATCTTTTATAGATATCTGCACGGGCACTGCTCAGAGGAGCTTCCTTTCATAGTTCCTCCACCTGCTGCCCTCAACAGATCTACCAGGGGAACAGAGCAAATGCACCCTTTTACTGTCCAGGTCACCAGACATAGAACATGTTGTTATGCCCACTATTTTGTCCCGAGGACTTCCAAGTTGCGGAATTCCTTGCCGGCACATGTTTTTCCTTCTTCTCCAAACATCCAACATCCTTCAAGTCCAGAATTAACAAGTTGTCTCTTTCCTCCTTGTCGACACCCACGGTACGATAGTACTTAGGCTGTAAGCCCTCGTGGTGTGTTGTTGAAATAAAAAATGGAACTTCATAATCGTTTTTGTACTGTCACCAAGCTGTTTTTTGTCATGTCTATAAAAATCTATGAATTAGCTATTCTTAAGTCAAACAGATGAAAATTGTTTTCACTGCCCATTTCTTTGTTCTTGTTCCCATTGAATAGTAGCTTATCATTTTAACAATTAGGTCTATTCCGACTGTGTTTTCTCACCAAGTGCGGCCTACGTATTATAGCATATTTTGAGTATTTTGTATACCATCGTCTACATGCGTCTTGCGGTTCTATTTGCAAAGCAGTTGATGCCAGGAGGATAGAGTTCATGTCATACCAATGCACGAAGTTGAATTTTCCGTCAGACCTTACATCTTGCTCTGAAGACCTACGAGCAAGTCGTGCCATCATTGTGTCTGATGTTACATTAACAGTTTTAGGTACTCTGGATTTCATTATGGTTCCAGAAACGAGAATATATTTACTTAACATGTATTCAAGCAGCGATATTGTAGTGAAATGTATATGCAGATAAATATGAGTGCTTTCTAGTAGTGTTGCAGATAACTTAATAACTGCAGATGTACCAGCACCAAGTCTAGTAACATCATCTAAGAATTTCTTTTCCTTGGAAAATTTCAAAATCCAAAACTTTTTGGAGTGGCGCACACAAAGTTTTTGAGCCTTTCGGGGTTTGGCTTTCTTGGTACAAATTGTTTTATTTGGCATAAGCCAGAAAGGGGGATAATTTGTTTATAAAACAGCCACCTCGTTGTATCTCGGCAGTGACGAGCAACCTTTTTTGATTATCTCATGCAAGGGACCAATTTTAAATAGCCTGTCAATTCTTTTCGCATCTTCAGAAATACACAGATATTTCTGAAGATGAGAAAGATGAGAAAGAAATAGATACACATCTATGACCACTTTCAAATGATTTTTCTTAATGAAAATTAGCTAACAAGTTAATAAAATGTTTTCGGATTATCGTGAAAAAATTGTTGGTTTTAGGGAAGTTTCGCCGAAAAGCTTTTTGTGAATAATTATATCTTGAAGAGGTTCGTTGGCTAAAAGTTTTTTTAGGAACATTTTAAGTTAATTTTCGGAAAAATTTTGTACATTTTCAAACAATAAAGGTATTTTTATGAAATACGTTACATTCTTTCTACTAGACAGGTTATACTGGTAACGAAATTTGATGGATGCTTTCATTAAAAAATACATATTTCCTATTAAAAGCATTTTAATAAAAAATCACTAACATAACGCACTTGCTGCGTCCATACTTTTAGTGAATTTTCTTTAAAAAAAATTCACTAATTGGGAGATCCCGACTTTTGAATTTTGAAAAAATTTCTTCAAATGAGCACTAATTAGGCCTAGAACACATATACGGGGTCAGTTTTAATTTTTGTATGTTTACATACATACATACATATATATATATATATATATATATATATATATATATATATATATATATATATATATATATATATATATATATATATATATATATATATATATATATATATATATATATTTAAAACAAGGTAGCTATTGTCGTGTGTGTGCTTTTTGACTTCCAAAGCTTCAAAAAAGTCTAGTTTACGCTTCTCATTATAAAAATGATTTAATGAATTTCCCTTTCTTGGATATTCTTCTTTATAATTAAATAAGTCAAAGAAAATAAATGTAACTATTCTTTCAAAAAAGTTGTAATAAGATAATGAGTTGATGTATGTCGATATTTTCGTTGTATAGAGACTGATTTTATACTATTATTGTTTAGTTATTTTATTGTTATAACTGTTATCATAGTTGTTATAGGCTAGTTCTATTTTTATGTTAAATATTGACATACATCACGTAGACATTTTGAAAACCTCATCTGTCATCAGCGTTTCATTTTTTATTTTCATTTTGATAAAAAATTGTTGATCAAAACATCACATCATAACATAACAATAGATCTTTATTTGTAGTTGTCATGATTTAGTACTAATTCAATTTTAATCTGTCTGAGAATGCTGTCAAGCAGCGAAACTATAGTCACAGAAACGTTGAAGAACATCCTAAACTTTCCAGAATCCGTAGGGCCACTTGCTCCAGTTAGCTTACGCCCTGGATACGTCCTTCACCAACGAAAACCAACAGTGAAGCCAGAGAAGTAGTGTCCAAGTATGTATGTAGTATGGACAAGTTTCACCAAGTAAGGGCAACAACAATCAATGAATTAGATAAGTTCATTAGACAGGAAAATCGACTCAGGTTTTCCTGTCTAATGTGTTTTCTTTCGAAAAAAATTCATATCGCCGGAAATAACAAAGTAACGGCAACCAAATTTGGTACGTGAGTTTATATTATTATAGGTAAATCAGATACCAATTTAGCCCTCTAAGGTATAATAAAAAAAAGTTATAGGCATTTGAAGAAAAATAAATTAGGGTTTTCCTCAAAACGTCGCGATTTAAAATGTCAAAATTGACAACATTTAGGCACAGAACGTGAAACTAATATAAGCTAAGGAAAGAAAATCTCTCAAAAATAAATCTTTACACAGCCTGAAGTCTTAGCTTCAACCGTCATTGTCCTTCATTTTACTAAAATGTTTTCAGGAAACTCATTTCAAATAGACCCTTTCTCTGATGCTTTGGCAGCAGTCTTAGCTATATAGTTTATCGTTTATTGGTATATAATTTTGTCAAATTTTCGTAAAAATCAGTAAAGCTCAATATATCCGTTATTATACAAGTTACGAAAAAAATTTGTATACATTAATTATAGGGTGTCTTGAGTTACATCTTAAAAAAATTCTACAATCACAGGCTGGCCCATAAGTCGTTGGTGATACAAATTTTCTTTTTTTTAATCGAACACGCCTTATCTTATTCCATTTTTGCATTTTCCATCGAAATATAATGCATGAAAGAAATTAAATTCGGGACGCAGAAAGTGCGTTATGGTAGCGAATTTTCAATAAATTCTTAAATTTTGAATATCTCAAGTTTCCTCTTAAATTAGCCCTGGTATATAAAACCTTGATTATGTGTGAGCGATAAAACACGTATTTTATGCTAGCGCTTTGAGGAAGCGGATTATGAAGAGATAACACGATGATATTTTACCAGTTTCAGCTTTAATTGTCAATGCAGCTACAAACTGAAGCTAAAGGGTCTCCATTTAGCTAACATATATATTATATCGTTCATTTGGATATATTTACAGAAATGAAAGTTAAAATTTATTTAGACACGAAAGTCAACGAGTAAATTTGTTAGAATATACAAATTTCAGCAAAAGTTCATCAAATTAAATTTACATAAATTTCGCTCGCGTCTCAGCTTTCCGGAGGAGTTCACCGCTTTCGTTTCAGCGATCAGTGAAACAGTACCCGACACTAATAGATCAACAATAACTTATATATAAGAGCAATGCTTTGCTCCAGAGCTAAATTTGAAACAATTTGTCTGGTACTGAAATATGTGGCTGTCTCTCAACACCTTGCCACGTTTATAAAGTGGGGTCTAGTAAACTAATAGAACGGCTGAACCATTCGTTATCCCTTATACACTCATCTTACCTCAAGTAAAGGGTAAGGCCTAGTACACTGCTGTTGTAGGTCGCCTTCGTTGTTTAGTTTGGGATAAAATCCATCGTAGAATTATGTTTGATATGGCCACAGTAGATTACTCCGATAAAACGGATATCTAAATTGTTCGCTGTTTTAATCATTGACAGCTCTTGTCTACCTAAGTTTACCAGCTCAGTATTTCATCCGGGATTATAATGCGGGATTCTGTTTCATTAGTGTAAGAGGCACCGTTGTCTTGGAAATTAATACTAGAATTGTAAATAAGAGGCAGTTTATTATGCCCGATTAGTACAGTTTTGGATAAGGGTGCGCTAAAATAAAAGGTTATGGACGCAGCAAGTGTGTTATGACGGCGAATTTTCTGAAAAACCTTTTTAATAGCATATGTCTTTCTTTGATGAAAGCAGGCATGAAAATTGATTGCCTATATAGTATAAGCAATGTATCATACTTCATAGAAATAACTTTATTGTTTGAAAATGTATAAACATTTTTCAAAAGTCTGGATGCAGCAAGTGTGTTATGGAAGTGAATTTCCATAAAAAATACTTTAATAGCAAATGCGAGCTGGCATCAATCTGATTACCGGTATAGCCTATGTGATAGAGACAATGTACTATATTTGATCAAAATTACTTATTGTTTGAAAATATACACAAATTTTCCGAAATTAAGTCAAATTTTGGTTTCCTAACCAACAAAGCTTACGTTAGTAGCAAATTGATTTATTGAAATTTGAAGAATTTGATGAGAATTCTATCAAAACGCACTTTCTCCGTCCAGATTTTTTTCCTACAATCATGCATCATATTTTGATAAAGGATGCAAAAAGCATTACCGAATTTGTTCTATGAAAATTATCTAAAAATTATAGACCGTTAAACCATAAACTTCACTAAACCTACAGCGTAAGCATCAACTTAACTACACCGACAGCCAAAGCATCAGAGAAAGGGTCTATTCGAAATGAATTTTCTGTAAACATTTTAGTAAAATAAAGGGCTGTGACGGTTGAATCTGAAACTTAAGGGTTCGCAGAACACTCTTCTTGCAATATTTTCTTTTTACAATCCGTATTTGTTTCACGTTCTTTGCCTGAACATTACCAATTTCGACGTTTCAAATTGCGAATTTGACGTTTTGAGGAAAACTCCAAACTTTGTTTCTTTAACTGCCCATAACTTCTTCGTCTTTAAAGTTAGAGATCTACATTTTGGTACAGTGTTCGCTTTTTACAATACAAACGCGCCCTTAATTTGTTACTTCCAGAGATATACATTTTTTTAGATAGAATACACATCATTTTCCGGGAAAACCTGATCCGATTTTCCTGGATAACGAGCTTATCCAAGCCACTTGCAAAACAAAGGTACTCACCCAATTTAATCAAGATCAGTCCATAATTTTTTGAGTTTTCGATCGGATATATATATATATATATATATATATATATATATATATATATATATATATATATATGTATAAATAAACACATATCTCCTCATTAACGATTTTTCTTAATTCGCTAAAAAGGGCCGACAGAGTCGGTGCGTTATGTAGGTACGTGAAATTTCAGAGAAATCTTTTAGGTTCTGAAAAGAACAACCACCTACTCGCATTAAAATGCCTTAAATATCAACGATAAATCCACTACGACACATGAATAGCATTCAGTTTAAGGTTGCAAATCATAAACTAAACATAGCTTAATTATTATTTAATAAACACTAATGTATACTAGTGTAAAAAATCGTGAGCCTATCATTATTAGTGAATTTTCTCTAAAAAAATCACTAATGAGGAGATCCCGCCTTTTGAATTGAAAAAAAAAAATATTCTTTAACTGATACTGCCATAGATAGGCACGACCTGCCTTTCTAAAATATTTTTATTTTGGGGGTGTTGCCGCTTCTACTCAAAAGTAGTAAAAACTTTCTTATTTTTAATGGGATATCCTGTATATTATTTTGTTTTCAGAATTGTGATTTCCTTATGATCATTTTTTCTTAATAGCTTCCTATATCCATCTACATCGGTTTTCGAGATAATACTTATTTAATTTTTTTCCCAGAAAAATGGTCCCACTAAAATTTATTTTGGTGGTATTTGAACCCATAGAATGCTGTTATTTTGCCCATAGTTTGGAAAGCCTGGTATTCAATAGTTACCTAAATATATTTATTTCATGTTATATAGGGCGGTTTAAAATTGATGATTTTAATGTGACACATAAAAAGGCAAAAACTTTATTTTTATAATTAGGATACCCTGTATATTATCTAAAATTTTGAAAGGCAATTAAATTTCCTCCAAATTGATGTATCATAGTGGTATACCTAGCTCATCAAGTTTTCGAAATAATCGCAATAATTACTGAAAAACACATTATCTTTACATAATTTGTATTAGTTGGTCATGCAACGCCATCTGATTTGACAATTACTTAATTGTTTACTGTGTTTGACAGACACCGAAGTTTTAAGATTCATTTGCTATTTTCTACTTAATATTTATTTGAAAAAAGTTAAGATAGAGCGAAATAATTACTTAAACGAAGTTTTGATGATACTATTTACTCTTCATGGACAATGTGACAAAATTGTGGCAAGAACATGTAAGAAATTCAATGAAATGTATCATGAATTGCAACCAATAAGCGAAAGAAAGGTTATGCGAATACAAGATAATTTTTTCAATTATTATTTATTATTAGATTCTAAACATTTTACAACAAATTCTCAAAATATCCCCCATTGACTTCTACGCACTTCAAAATCCGGCGATGTACACCATCAGTTGTCGCTTTATGTATTTCATTAGCATTTAGTTGGTCGATGCAATTGGTCACACTTTGAAGTAGCTCGTCTTTAGTGTTCACCGGTGTCTGGTATACCTTTTGTTTTAAAGTACCCCAAAGGTAGAAATCGAGGGGTGTAAGGTCGGGGGACCTTGCAGGACAATCCCATGGGCCCAAACGCCTAAACCGGTGGTCATCAAATATCTGAAACAGTTCACGTATTACCTTTTGCGTGCAATGTGCGGGTGCTCCATCCAACTGGAACCAAGAAGTATCCATGCGATGTTGGGCACGATAAAGATTCCTAGCCTCCTTCCAGAAAGGTGAGGGTTCGGCAACATTTCCAGAATAGTGAGGTGAAACTGCTCCCTGGCGTCGGTGATTGGCCATAGTCGCGGAAATAGGCCGACGTTAAAGAAACAAAACACACACAATATGTCGTGCTAATAGTGTACAATTCTTATGGAAACTCACTACGATAATGCAATTGCTGAGTCTCGAATTTTTTCACTGCTAATTATTGTAACAAATTTTACAACCATAGCATTCTTAAGTAAAGAATGAAGAGTTCTTTCAAATGAGGTATTACAAGGTCCTGCTTCCTATTTAAAAATTTAGGGGTTGTAACTCTCACTCGAAGGAAGTAGGGGTGAAGTTTTGACATTGTAGGATGTCATTCTAGCGAATGTTTCGTAAATCAAAAAAATCACTAATGTGGAGATCTGTAATTATATATATATATAACGATAATTCAAAAAATAATGGGCCGATTTTGATGAAAATTTGCACTTACCTTTATTTTGTAAGTGGCTTGGATAAGTTCGTTAGCCAGGAAAATCGCACCAGTTTTTCCGGGATAATTTAGGGTTTTCTTTTGGCAAATTTTTGTATCTCCGAAAATATCAGAGTTATCACAACCAAATTTGGCACATACGTTTCTAACTTGCACCACACACCCAAATTCAGATCTCGAAGTTAAAACTAAAAAAAGTTATAGGCACTTAAAGAAAAAAAAAAGGGTGCCACTGGTGATCATAGGAGAGCAAAGGAACAAAATATGTTGTGCGTTTAATAAAACCACTCGAATATTACACACAACGGTTAAGTTTTCTTGACGCAAAAAGGTCAAGAAATAGCAGAAAAATTTTTAAAAAGTTGATAATTTTCCTTCTTAAAACGTCAAAGTCGCGATTTGAAATGTCAAAATTGGCAATTTTCAGACAACGAATCTGAAATAAATACTGATTATGCAGAAGATATGTCATACTAAGTATGTTTTACAAAGCCTTAAGTTTCAGTTTCAAACATCATTGTCCCTCATTTTACTTATTTCGGAAAATACATTTCAAATAGACCATCTTTCCGATGCTTTGGCAGTAATTTCAGCTATAGAGTTTGTGGTTTAATAGTCTATATTTTAGCAAATTTGTGTAAAAAAATAGTTATTGAGAAGACCGCGACTTATTTTAAAAGGATTTCTTCAAATGAGCGCGAACTAGAAGCCCTTAAACCCATATACGGGGTCAGTTTCAGTTTTTATCCGTTTATACATACATAGTGTGACGCATTTCTACGATAAAGCTCAATATATCCATTATTATACAAGATATGAAAAAAATGATATACGTTAATTATAGGGTGTCTCGAGCTGCATCTTATAAATCTATTTTGACAATCACAGCGTGGCCTATAAGTCGTTGGGGGATACACATTTTCTTTTTTTAATAGAAACCCCTTATGTTATTGCGTTATTGTATTTTCTATCGAATTACAATGCATGTTTGTAAGGAAAAAAAGTGATATCGTTCATTGTTTTTGAGTTATTTCAATTTGGAACTTTTCACGTTTTTGGAACTTATCACAAACACATATCACAAATTGTGATACGGCGTTTTTACTAATATAGACAGCGAAGTTCCATGGAAATGACGCATTCAGAGAGCTTTTTGTTTGTATTACTCCTCGAAAAAATCAAGGTGCCGTATACAGGTACTCTCCAATAGTGGATGAATTTGGAAAGTATTCGCAGAAATATTTTTAGTGTTTTCGTAGAAATAATTTTTGTAAGATTTTTGTGATACGCTGGTAATTAATAATAAATGTTTAGTAAGTTATTGTAAAAAAAGTTGTGGAATTTTTGTGAAAAATATAATTTAGTGTTACATTGCGGAAGGCAATTTCTGTTGGTCCTAAAGCTGTTTGTAAATAATTATATCTTGGCAGGTGTGCAAATAGCTTGAAGACGTTCGTTGGCCAGGAAAATCGGAACAGTCTTTTTCTGGGAACATTTAAGTTTATTTTCGGAAAATGTTTGTACTTTTTGAAACAACAAAGATATTTTAATGAAATATGGTACATTGTTACTACTATATAGGTTATACTGCCAACCAAATGTCCTTCTTGTAAAACAAGCCATATTTGCAAATAATAACATTTCTACGAAAATTCGCTATTTTTTTTATAAATATCCACAATAATTCAGATACTGAATTTGTTCCATTTAGGTGTTCCACACTGCATGTGTTGCAATAAATGTTGCTTATATTGTTTATTGTGATTCAATATCTTTCTCTGGCAGCTGCCTTAGTATGTGTTACAATGAACAACCAGGTTATTCAAAGTAATGAGTCCTTTTCACTTGTTGACATTTCTGTGGATCGAAATCTGAATTGGCACCAACATGTCACATCAATTGCAGAAGCGGCTGCTAAGAAATTAGGTTTCCTCTTCCAGCTCGCAAATACTTTTCACCAGCTAATCTCTATACCTTATATACTTCACAAATAAGACCAAACCTCGAATACTGTTCCCACATCTGGGGTGCAGCTGCCGCTTCTACACTCGATATCTTGGACTCCATTCAAAAGAAAGCTATACGTCTCATCTGTGACCCTACCCTCACCCAAAGGCTGCCATCCCTTGCCCACCTACGGGCCGTTGGTAACTTCTCTCTCTCTCTCTCTCTGTTTTATAGATATCTGCACGGGCACTGCTCAGAGGAGCTTTTTTCATAGTTCCTCCACCTGCTGCGTCCAACAGATCTATCAAGGGAACACAGCGAATGCATCCTTTTACTCTCCAGGTCACCAGACATAGAACATCTTGTTATGTCCGCTCTTTTGTCCCGAGGACTTCCAAGTTGTGGAATTCCTTGCTGGTACATGTTTTTTCTTCTCCTCCGAACCACCAAACCTTCAAGTCCAGAATTAACAAGTTGCCTCTTTCCTCCTTGTCGACACCCACGGTGCGATAGTATTTAGGCTGTAAGCCCTCGTGGTATGTTGTAGAAATAAATAATAATAATAATGTTGCTTATAATTTTTATTGTAATTCTAAACTCTTTTAGCTGTCTTTTCACGATCAGGCAGTATACATCTAAGCAACTTGCTGATCCGTTGGTTTTGATATTAGCTGTGCAGAGATTTACATGTATATTCAGTTAGTCACAGGTAAATTAGGTTATAAGCGGCTGGGACATTGTTCACAGATTCGGTCCGTGATTATCAGACTTGCCCTGATAACAACTGTGATAACCCCAGTATTTGCATTTATATTTGAATTTTGATAAACACACAAAGCTGCTACACGGAGGACACAACATACTCAATGGTGAGGCGCTCTGCAGTTGAAATTGCTTCAGCTTCAAACCTTGTTACTAGACCACTCTAAGATATTATGGATTCCCAGCTCTCTACTCGGCAATATTAGTGTTTCATGAAGTTACTGCCTGCAACTAGCTAAGCCATTTTCATAATTTGTTATTTGATGTTGATCTTATTCCTTTTATCGAGTTAGGGAGATTGAAATTCGAGCAATAATTGGATAACTTCTTCTCTCATTAACTGCCAAGGCAAAAATATTATTCGTATGGAAGGGAGACCAGAGTAAGGCAAAAATATAAATCTTGAGATAGTATAGTTTAGGAATCCTTTAGCATTATTGGAATGGTTACCAGCTTAACATGTTAAAATACAAGTAGTAGTTGAAAAATATGTTTTAGTGAATTTTCGTAAAGAAAACTTCACTAATGAGGATATCCCGACTTTTGAATTTTGAAAAAAATTCTTCAAATGAGCGCGAATTAGGCCCCTAGAATCCATATCTAGAGTCAGTTGCAATTTTTATATGTTTATATATACAGGGTGGCGCATTGAAGACGAAACAGACCGATTTGCGACCAGATAATTCTTTTTAAGAAACGTTAAAACACGTCAATTTTAATATTGCGGGGGACATGTTTTAACATAAAACTAAACTTTGTAACATCAACCCCTTAAGGGTGGTGATAACAACCCTTATATTTTAAATAGGGAACATGGGTCGAGTGTTACATCGTTTGAAAGATCTTTCTTTTCTGAATTCAGCACACTAATTTTTTTGGAAGTTTTATCAACTCGTTTAAAAATTATTCATAGTTGGAATTGCAAGAACGTATTTAATTCATTGTGATGAGAAATGCACTAATTGGTCATTTATTCGTTAAAAAAAACTAAAAAACAAAACCAAACGTTCAAGAATGTTTTTTCAGTTAAGTAAGTTCACCAGCTTCCATACAAAAGTACAAATTTTGTTCAAAACGAGCTCTGACATTCTGGAGCATCTGTGGACCTATTAGACGGCATTCTTCAGCAATGCATCGTCGTAATTCTTCCAGAGACTCCGGTTCTGTTGCGAAAATTATACTCTTTAAATGGCCCCATAGAAGGTGTTAAATACGGTGATCTACGAGGTCACTCAATAGCACCTCTACGCCTAATCCATTGCTCTGGAAATCCTCTGTTCAAAAACTCCCCAATACGTTCTAAAAAATTCTGAGGAGCTCCATGTTGTTGAAACACTAATTGATTTTCTTGATAGCGATCATTATTTTTAATAATGTCAATTAGTAGAGGGTAAACGATATGTTGTAGTAACTCCAAATACGTTTCGCCACTCAAATTGCCATAATGGAAAATTGGTCCGATTAAATGGTCTCCAAAGTCCAGTCCAGACATTCAATTTCTGTGGAGTTTGAGTGTCGACTTCGTGAAAATTTCTTGGATTATTATCTGCCCAATAACGACAATTATGACGATTGACTGTAAAGTTTAATAAAAACGTACACTAGTCTGAAAAACATATATTGAACAGAAAGTTCCCGTTATCAGCTGCTCGTGCAGTCATAACTTCACAAAACTCCAGCCGCCCGATCAAAATCATGTTCATTCAGTTGTACAAGATGAATTTTATAAGGGTGAAATTTATGATGCTTCAATATTCGCTGAACAGTTCTTCTTTTGATGTTTGGAACAGTGGCCAATTTTCTCGTGCTCAAAGTTGGGTCTACAGCAATTTGTCCTAAAACTTCAATCTCAGTAGTCTTATTTCAAACCGGAAATTGACGTTCAGGATCCCGTTTTTTGTTGGCTACTGAACAACTTTGTCGAAACTTTGCAACTAACTCCAAAATGTATTTTCTGTTAACATGTCTGTTCGAATGTCCTTCGTTAAACAAATTTGCGGTACGGTTGGCACAGTCGTCGTTTTTGAAAAAAAGTGTAATTATTTCAACTCTTTCTTCTACAGAATACACCACTGTGAAATTAATTTTCGGTAGTACTAGTACTAGCCAGGAAAATAGGCTTTTATTTCTCTAAAAATAACAAAATAAGGGCAACCAAATTTGGTAGGCTGGTTTCTGTTATAAAGCGTATTATATGTACCAAAATTCAGATCTCTATGTTAAATGACAGAAAAGTTTGAGCTAAATAAAATTTTAATTAATTAAATTTGATTAAAGAAAGTTCAAACGTCAAAATTGATAATTATGGTAGAAGTACGAATGTGAGTGAATGATACGACAATAAATGACTAACGAGCTCCTAGCTATGTGCCTAGGTCATTCTTTTTCTTCTTTCGTTAAAACATAAACAAAAAATCTATTGTAAATAAAAATTGTTTGGTGTAAATAGTAAAGACGTTAGACAATGAACACAGGTATTACCGGATGTACCTGCTAGTACATACATGTCGACTCTAGCCGAGTGGGCTAAGCCCTGTACATTGGATAATCGACTCCTAGACAATTAGAACTGTAGACCGGTTTCGCTCTCATTAGAGCTCTTCAGTACGGCATACTAATTGCAGCAAAAATACACATATAAAGTAACACGGCTATAGTAGCCAGCCTTTCAACACTAAGTTGGTGGTGGAAGTGCCGCCACCTAGTTGCGGAACCAAGTAGTATGTTGTCACGCCAGCTCCAAATAACACAAAGTGTTAAAAAAATAGTGACTGGATACAACTAACTAACAATTTAGTAAATTGTGAACCCTGGCCCATTTCTGCCCTAATATAGGGACAAAGTATATAAGGCTATATGCATTCTCGCAACAATTAGAACCGTAGACCGGTTTCGCTCTCATTAGAGCTCTTCAGTACGGCATACTAATTGCAGCAAAAATACACCTATAAAATAACACGGCTATAGTAGCCAGCCTTTCAACACTAAGTGGGTGGTGGACGTGCCGCCACCTACCGGTCTACGGTTTTGATTGTTGCGAGAATTTATCTAGCCTTATATACTTTGTCCCTATATTAGGGTAGAAATGGGCCAGGGCTAACAATTTACATGACTTGAGACAACTACCCGACGACTTTAACAGACTAAAAACGAACTTCGACAACATACTAAGCGGAATGAAAGCAGAGTATAAGTTGGAATTTTTTATTTTATTTTAACCATTAATTTCACCATTAGCAACATTGATGACACATTTTATCGAATATTTCCAACAACAATTAGGAAGAAAGGAGGTATAATCAATAGAATATATAAAGCTCTCGAAATCTGAGCAAAGATCAAAATCAAGTACATCAACATTTTAGCTCACAAACATCACTAATGATAGATGCTATAGCAGAGTTTAATAAAACAATATACAACCTGAACCACAACCAGGAAGCCATAGTAACGAGAATAAACGATTTGGAGTATACAATAGATAGTCTAAAAAGCGACCAACTCACGAATTTTCAAAGAGTAAAACATTTGGAAATACTAACACAAATCAGTTATTTGTTAAACAATGTACTAAATACGATATTACCAACAGAAAATGCAATTACCTTTTCAAAATTAAACATGTATCATACGTCAATACTGAAACCAAAATTTATATCAAAAGAATTGAAAACCATTAAAAACCATATCTCAAAATCAAGATTAATAACAAATCCGACATTTCACTTTACGAAAAAATATTTAAAATAAAAACCGTTCAAACTGACTTTGAAATTATATTCCAAATAGATATACCTTTAGTAGACACATCAGACTATATTTATTATCAATTGTATGCATTACTAGTCCCTAAAAAACCGTATACCTTTAAAATGATTGTCCCTAGAACCAAGTACCTAATCCTTAGCAGCAAACACTACGCTTACAGAAACGAAAAGTGTAGGAATCTAAAAGACCAAACATACTTTTGTGAAAATGACAACCCTCTCTCTCTCTCTCAAGGCTGCAACTAAATTCATCTGTTGCATTTACCGGTCACCTTCTGACAACAACTTTGTCCAGCTTTTTGACTACCTTTCTGAAAAAACCGATTATCTGATTTCTGAATATCCTTCCTCCGAGGTCACTATTCTTGGTGACTGCAATGTCCATAATAAGGAATGGCTAGGATCTTCAAAAACCGATCCACAAGGGAGAGCAGCGGAGGCCTTTGCAGTCAGCAATTCTTTAGCCAATATGGTTCAGCAACCTACTTACTTTCCTCGTATCCCAACACACAGCTCAAATCCCTTGGATCTCCTTCTTACTACACAACCTGAATGCTATAAAATATCAGTCACCGCCCCCCTTGGTCGCTCAGACCACGGCATGGTCACTGCTTCTTGCGCAATGCAACCCGAGGTCACACAGTCATCACACCCACGTATCGTTTGGCACTACAACTCCGCAAACTGGGACGAAATGCGGGATTACTTTTCCTAATTTCCATGGGCGTCTGTCTGCTTCTCTCATCCTGACCCCTCTGATATCTCACAAAACGTCACCGAAATTATCCAAGCTGGCATGGAATTATTTATCCCACGTACACAGAAAACCTCTTCAGCCACTCAAAAGCCTTGGTTCTCTAAATCCTGCGACAAGGCCAGACTTGAAAAGGTCAAAGCTCACAAAACGCCTCTACACAATCCCAGTCAAGAAAATCGTCAAGCATTTAACGACGCAAGAAACCGCTATGTCCGCATTCTTTCTGAGGCAAAAAACTCGTTTAATAACCACATCAAAAACAAAGTTTTCTCAAGCTCCAACGGCGGCAAACCGTTCTGGACTCTTGCTAAATCTATTGGGAATAATTTCTGCAAAAGCACGTTCCCACCTCTTGTCTCAGGGGATGAAATTGTTTCTACCACCCTGGGCAAGGCTGAACTTCTTGCTTCGTTGTTCGCCGGCAATTCTACTCTCAACCCACCTCTAAATGTTCAACCACCAACAGTCCCCAATGTCGCGCATAAAATGACGGATATCATTTTCAAAACTAAAAAGGTACGAAAGATGCTTCTCTTAATACCAGGAAAGCCTCTGGCCTTGACGAGATCCCAGCAATTGTTCTCAAAAAATGCACACCAGAGCTTGCTCCTGTCCTGACTCGTCTGTTTCAGATATCTTATAATAAAGGCATATTACCTAGTAACTGGAAAACTGCTCGAGTACAACCCATCCCCAAGAAAGGATCCAAAGCGCTTCCTAGCAACTACAGGCCTATTTCTCTCCTTTCAGTCGTCCCTAAAGTGATGGAAAAGTATATAAACACCGAATTACTAAAATTTCTTGAAAAACACAGTCTAATCCACAACAGGCAGTATGGATTCCGTCAGCGCAGATCGACTGCCGACCTCCTTTCCTTTGTCACCTATTCTTGGAACAAGTCCATGGAACAACACGGTGGATCCCAGATTGTTGCTCTAGACATATCCAAAGCATTCCACCAGTTCTGGCACGCAGCGCTGCTTAATAAACTTCCGGCCTATGGCCTACCACTAAAACTCTGTATGTGGACAGCAAATTTCCTCTCCAACAACAGGAGCATATCTGTTCTTGTGGATGGCCATTCCTCTAAACTGTATCCAATTAATGCAGGAGTTCCTCAAGGTTCAGCTTTAGCCCCTACTTTGTTTCCTCTCCACATCAATGACCTCCTCTCTAGCACATCCAACCCAGTTCACAGCTACGCGGACGACAGCACCCTCCATTCAAATATACAATATTATAGGCCTGTCTCTTTAGCCCACTTAGATGAGGATCGCAGACTCATGGAGGGTTCTGTCTCCGTGGATCTCCAAAAAATATTTGACTGGGGAAGTAGAAATCTTGTACAATTCAACACCACCAAAACTAAGTCTTGCTTTCTTTCTCACAAGAGATACACCAGCCCTAGACCCATCACAATGAACAACCAAGTTATTCAAAGTAATTAGTCCTTTTCTCTTGTTCTGTGGATCAAGAAACCAAAATAATCAGCGGAACACAACTGGCCACTCTGAAACCCAAATGCCAACTTATCATCAATAACGAAATATTCAGCTCAGTGTAAATGGCATCGGAAACACAACAATCATTCAATCTCCCAACCAGCGAATTTGTTACAAATAAAGCACCTATCTTCCCAGACAAATTACCAGAATTAAAATTAGAAAATGTCCCACTGCATGACTTGAACAATATAAAATCCCAGTTACAATCAATCAATGGCAGAATTCCAGGAACCATCAATTTGCCCATATACCACCCTAGTGTATGGACAATTATATTATAGATCGTGAAATAATAACAATAATCACAATAACTTCAAGATACATCTGGCAGAAGTCAAAAAAGAAAACTGCTGACTCTAAACCAACCACTGGATTCGGAACCACCCATAGACTTCGTTCTCTAAAGGATGGAGGAGATAACAATAGCCACCTCATACAATGTATATAATAAGTACAGATCCAGATTCAACACCCAAAGTCGCTGATCAATGGGTTAATTAATAGCAGCGCAATTAGAAGAATAGACTATTCATGGATGGGTAAACAACTAGACCCAACTCAGCAAACGGCCACCTGCCAAAATCACCTTCAAAAGAGCAACCAAGCGTGGAAACCGCCTCTCGGTTCACGCTCCACCAGAGACTATATATGGAAGTTATCAGACCACGGACGGACATTCATACATTGTTATTGTTTTAGTCTCTTTTAAGTTGTCGTAATTTATCTTTATCATTTTTATTATTATTCATAAGTATTTTGTGTAACTATAATCAATAAATTCTTTAAAAAATTCAAGTGTGTTAACAAGAAAGTTAACTCGCGATCTCCTCATTAGTAAATTTGTTTTATCACCATTTTTAAGATACCACACCTAGTAAAGTTGCAGCATGCAATTATCACAGTTAACCAAACAGAGAATTCACTTACTTACAGTTTAAAGTACGAACATTACAAGATTGTCCTGGACGCATATTTATTCCCTAATTATACTTAATTGCCTCGCTGATACAGAGTCTTGCTCCAGTGTTCACCAACAGCAAGGATTTTTGCAGCGCAAACATGAACTCCCGCACCATTTAGTTCGCCGGATAGAAATGTTATTTCGTGTACTTTTCCTGCTTGCTCTATACTTAACCCAGATCCAGGCAACCTTAAATTAATTACATAAATATATGATGGCAATTGTCGGGAGTTGTCGCATAGCAGATCTATATTTATCTGAAAAAACGAGCACAATGAATCTTACCTCATGAAACGGGAACATTGCACTATCACAGAGCGGAGCAGTGGAGCAATGCTCATGCATTATTCTTCTTAAATAGACACTATCACATTGCTGGAGACCTACCTATTTATTTACTGTCAACTTTAAATGTTCTTATATTTCTATTACTGCCTTGCGTCAAACTTTCTAAAGAAAAATCCACGAGTGAAATGTTTCAAATTTGGTCTCTAGCGTAGAGGTAAAAAGATTCGGGATGCAGCAAGCGCGTTATGGTAGCGATTTATTTTTAAAATATTTGGCAAATGTCTTTCTTTGATGAAAGCAGGCATCAAACTTGGTTGCCTATATAGTAGAAACAATGTACCATATTTCATCGAAACAACTTTATTGTTTGAAAATATAAACATTTTTTAAAAGTCTGGATGCAGCAAGTGTGTTATGGAAGTAAATTTCCATAAAAATGTTTTTAATAGCAAATGCGAGCAGGCATCAATCTGATTATCGGTATAGCCTATGTAGTAGAAACAACGTACTATATTTTCTCAAAATCACATATGGTTTGAAAATATACACAAATTTTCCGAAAATAAACTAAAATGTTGAATTCCTAAATGACAAAGCTTACGTTAATAGCAAATTGAGTTATTGAAATTTGAAGGATTTAATGAAAATTCGGTAAATTTGCAGATTATCTCCCAAACGCTTTAAAAAAAATATTTTCAGAAACATTGCTAGTACCCCACCTGGATGCACAAACCACAAAAAATCTTTTTCACCAACACCCCCACCCCCCACCAGAAACTTACGGGACTGGGAGTGAATAGGGGTGCTGGGCGGGGTAGGTATTAAAAAGGAAATATGAGCAGAAAATGCGAAGAAAACTGCTTGAAAGCTGTCTATTGGAAGCCATATCCCCATTAAACCCTACCTACCCCGCACAGCAACCTTATTTGCCCCAGGTCACGTAACTTCCTTGGGGGGTATGAACAAGAAGTTTTTCTTATGGTTTATGCAACGAGGGTGGTTGTATGCTCACGAGGGGGGGAGGAAATAGCCTACGACGAAGCAGCCCCCCAGTTCGACTTGTGGCAGGGTTGGGGTGTATGGGGGGTACGGGGTGTCTGCTTCGTCGTCGGGATTTTTCATCACCCTCGCGTGCATGCAACCACCCTCGCTGCATAAACCACAAGAAAAATGTCTTGGTCCTACCCACCGAGAAACTTACGGCATCTGGGGGGATAGGGGCATGTGCGAGGTAGGCAGGGTTCAAGGGGGATATGGCTTCGATATGTGAAAAAGACAGTTTTAAATCCCGTTTCATTCAAATTTTCTGTTCATATTTCCTTTTTGCTACCTACCCCGCCCAACACCCCTACTCACTCCTGATCCCGTAGCTTCCTTGAGGGGTGTGAACAAGACATTTTTCTTGGGGTTTGTGGATCCAGGGTGGGCCCTAGGCAGGTATCTGAAAACAGTTTTTGGCAAAGCGTTCGGGAGCTAAACTGCAAATTTACCGAAAATTCGCTACCAAAACGCACTTACTGCGACCAGATTTTTTTCTTACAAACGCATATCGCCCGCATAATATTTCGATAAAAAATGCAAAAACCCATTAACGAATTTGTTCTACGAAAATTAGTTAAAAAAATATATAGACCGTTAAACCATAAACTTCACTAAACCTGCAGCGAAAGCATCAACTTAACTAAACCGACAGCCAAAGCATCAGAGAAAGGGTCTATTTGAAATAAATTTTCCGTAAATATTTTAGTAAAATGAAGGGCAATGATGATTGAATCTGAAGCTTAAGGGTTTGCAGAACACTCTTCTTGCAACATTTTCTTTTCAAAATTCATATTTGTTTCACGTTATTTGCCTGAACATTGCCAATTTTGACGTTTAAAATTGCAAGTTTGACGTTTTAAGGAAAATTCCAAAATATATTTCTTTAACTGCCCATAACTTCCTTGTCTTTAAATATACAGATATAGATTTTGATACAGAGTTTAATCTTTATAATACAAACACGTGTACCAAATTTGGTTGTCTTTACTTTGTTATTTCCGGAGAGATGATTTTTTTAGAAATAAAACACAAAATTTTCCGGGAAAACCTGGTGCTATTTGCCTGGTTAATGAACTTATCCAAGCCACTTGCAAAAGGAAGGTACTCACTAAATTTGATCAAGAGTGGTCCATTATTTTTTGAGTTATCGGTCGGATATATATATATATATATATATATATATATATATATATATATATATATATATATATATATATATATATATATATATATATATATATATATATATATATATATATATATATATATATATATATATATATATATATATATATATATATATATATATATATATATATATATATATATATATATATATATAAACACAGATCTTCTCATAAGCGAATTTTTTTAAATTCGCTAAAAGTTCGGGACGCAGCGAGTGCGTTATAGTAGCGAATTTTCATAAGAATTGTACACTATTAGGAAGATATATTATTAAAACTAATTGTTTAAATTAAAACGGACCTTGGAGATTGGCTTTAGAGTTCCAGTTAGCGATTATTTGAAAAAAAATCTATTTTATATGGAGCTAAAAGATTAAAATATGGTCTTAGATATATGTAAGTACTGCAAGTGTCTTTAAAAAATTGTGTTACAAATTTCATTAGTTACAAAAGTTTTTCAGAAAAAAAAAATATTTACAAAGGGAATGTACCTGTCAAATTATAAATATGGCAGGTATTTTTCCTTAATAATTGCTTGGATGGTTTTGTTTTGGTCAACCCATCCAGTTTTTGCAAACAATAAACAACCAAAAAGGTTTTTTAAAACCAATTTGTAGTTATCCGCGAAGCTCATTATGTTATTTTTCTTTAATTTAGTACCCACGGTGCGTTTACATAGGTGTTATTATGGTTAAAGATTGAAGATTCTAGCTTAATGGGAAATTTATTGAGCTATCGGATATGAAATATTTTTACGAAAATTTTCTACCATAACATACTTGCTGCACCCAAACCCTTCCAACACTTATTTACGGTTGCTGTATCCATACTTTTTGAAAATGATAAAATATTGCAGCATACTATATAAGTGTCAGTCCCCCACCAAAGTTAGCGTCATCAAGGGGATAAGTAAACAGTTTACTCATCCCCTTGATGACGCTAACTTTGTTAGCGAAACGATCGTCGGATCAGAAAACTGTGTTGTAATGAATTGGGTTCTCCAAATTGTACTTAAAATGAAGGACAGTGACGGTTGAAGCTGAAACTTAAATGTTTATAAAACACGCTTTTCGCCACATTTTCTCTACATAACTGGTATTTTTTTCAGGTTCTTTGTCTAAAGGTTGCAAATTTTGACGGTGAAAAATTGGGGAAAATTCCTTCAAAACGCTATATTTTTGTAAATATCAGAGTAACTGGAATGAGACTTTACATGTGGCTATAAATAGTGCAAATAAACCTATGTTGTAAATTTTAAGTAGTTTGGTACACAATATGTGGAGTTTCTGTCAAATTAAAAATAAAATTCCAAAGACATGCGTTGAGACGACTTAGTGGTTAAAGTCCAATGCCTGATAGACAGAGTAGTTAATTGCCAGGCGTAGATTAATTCGTACAACAGGTATAAACCATCAATCAACGATAACCAAACTAAATATCTACCAGGGAGAAAACATACTACCCGAACCAGCAATCGTGAAATCTCGGCCGCAATTATAGAAAATGACAGACGACATGAAATTAAAAATTTGCCAAGTAATTGTTATTTAACTGAGCAATTCAATAAATTATTAAAAGACACCATATTTGTAGATTTATGAGCGGCCTCAAATACAGTTTTAGCGCAGCATAGATATATTATGCTGTCGCATCATACAGTACGAATGTGAACACAATCAAGCCAAGTCGGTATAAAAATGAATCGAAAATAGTTTCTTTTATCTTTAAACTTAAACATAGGACGTCATATAAAACCAAAACAGTCGTGGGATGTGTTTCAATGGTAGTTTTACTAATTGTTACATAAACTTTGAATATAATATGCCGGGTATAAAGCCGATCTAATGTATCACCTAAACAAAACGTTTTTAAGTATGATCACAGATGGCTCAGAAACGTGCCGCTTGCCTCATAAGCAGAAGATTACGCGATCGAAACCAGTTCGATAGGTGTATGCTTTTTATGTTTTGTTTTGACGTTTGTAAAAACAATAGTGCACAGATTTCATACAGTTTGAAAAACATCCCATTTTTGTTTAAGACGTCTAAATAAGTTTGTCACCTTTGAGTCTGACATTAAAATTTTGTTATTCTTGATATTGAAAAAAACGGTTGGCGATTAATAAGGCAATTAATAAGGAAAAATAACTGCTACGTTTATAATTTGTCAGATACTTTACTTTTCTAAATATGAATTAAGTTTCCTTCTGGAAATCTTCTGTATAACTTTAATGAAATTTGTAATACAAGTTTTTAATACAAATTTCTTTTAAATATACTTACACTATCTACAGATATAGAAACATGTAATTCTTTAGCCTCATAGAAAATTGGGTTTTGGGCATTTTTCTCAAAAGGAGTTAGAATACAAGATTTTTTTGATAATAGAGAGATATCGATGGTAACACTTTCGAACGAAATCTTCAATTGGGTACTAGGACCAATAAAATCGACAGTAGGTAATGCGGCACTTTGAGCAGACAGTGACGTCACAGGAAGTGACGTCACGGCGCCGGCGCCACGCCCTGGCGCCGGCGCCACGCCCTGGCGCCTGCCCTGGCGCCGGCGCCACGCCCTGGCGCCGGCGCCACGCCCTGGCGCCGGCGCCTGCCCTGGCGCCTGCCCCAGCGCCTGCCCCGGCGCCTGCCCCGGCGCCTGCCCCGGCCCCGGCGCCTAGCCACGCCCCGGCGCCAAGCCCCGGCGCCGGCGCCCAGCCACGCCCTGGGCCAGACAGTCACATCCGTGTTATTCCTAAGGTCATTGACCTGTCTAGGAAACTGTGACGTCACACGACTTGTGCCAGACAATCACATCCAGACAGTCACATTTACATTTAGCCGTGTTATTTCTAAGGCCATTGACCTGTCTAGGAAACTGTGACGTCACACGACTTGGGCCAGACAGTCACAAAAGTGTCTAACCTATTACTTCAAATTATTATATTTTGAAAAAAACCATTTGGAGCAGGTGAGTTTCGAACCCGGGGCATTCAGATGGGAGGCAACGATGCTACCCGTTGAGCTAAGCAGACGCTTATTAATTTATTGTTTTAGGCTGGTATATATATATACGACTACA
Source organism: Tillus elongatus (assembly GCA_964006375.1). NCBI lineage: Eukaryota > Metazoa > Arthropoda > Insecta > Coleoptera > Cleridae > Tillus > Tillus elongatus. Next base: position 116,717,716 of record OZ023264.1, read on the forward strand.
AACAAACAATACATGTAACATAATTAAAGTTTATTATTAGACAAATGGATGATTTACAAAATAATGTTTAATATTAGAGGCTGCTGAACCAAAACGGAGGAAAATGGCGGAATGAAAGATGGAAGCCTGTGATACCTTACAAACCATACATGTAACATAATTAAAGTTTATTATTAGACAAATGGATGATTTACAAAATAATGTTTAATATTAGAGGCGGAACCAAAACGGAGGAACCAAAATGGCGGAAAATGGCGGAATGAAAGATGGAAGCCTGTGATACCTTAAGCTGACATCCCTGACATTATAAAAATGGTGGCTTTCGCTGATAAAGAATGGCGGCTTTCGTTCTTAAAGATGGTGCGCTGATGAAGATGGTTGAAGACTCCATTATTTAAAGATACGTCACCCCAACCTAGCCGACAAATGAGAGTGAGGTTGATAAGCGAGAATAATGGTATTGCCGACAAATGAGAGTGAAGGTTGATAAGCGAGAATAATGGTATTGGTCGAAGACTCGGAAGATCCGTGAGATGTACGCTGGAACCAATACATGCACGGTGTTAAGGAGGCCAAATCAAATTGGAATATACAATAAAATGGCCACTTCCGGTCTAAACTTTAAATCCTTGTATCTTTTCAACGACAAGTGATAGAAATGAACCGACTTTAAAAATATATCGTTTCATAACAAGGTCTACAAGAAAATGAGATAAAAAACTTTAAACCCTTATCGCGGAAGATCCGTGAGATGTACGAGAGAACCAACACATGCACGGTGTTAAGGAGGCCAAATCAAATTGGAATATACAATAAAATGGCCACTTCCGGTCTAAACTTTAAATCCTTGTATCTTTTCAACGACAAGTGATAGAAATGAACTGACTTCAAAAATGTATGTTTCATAACAGGGTCTACAAGAAAATGAGATAAAAAACTTTAAACCCTTATCGCGGAAGATCCGTGAGATGTACGAGAGAACCAACACATGCACGGTGTTAAGGAGGCCAAATCAAATTGGAATATACAATTTTAGTACACCCTCTTAGACTTATTGAAGTTGACGGTACAGGCAGTTGTCAAGCGTAGGCAACGTCCACAAACTATAATGAGTTTAATCTAAAGTGAATAGATATTTTTATTATTTGAATCCATTGGAGGCTAGGGTCTTATAAAACGTATATAAAATTAGTAGATATCATGGGTTATTACAAATGGAAAGTTTATTCTGAATGATCATCAGGTAATAGCTTATATTTGTTAAACGTAAAAATTAAAAACTCTAATATAAAAAACTAAACACAACCTAACCAAACCCAGTTGAAAAGCTTAGATATTAACCTGAGATACCAGTGATATACACTTAACCTGAAGCTAAACAAATACGACATAACATTTAGACAAGTCTGTTAATAATATATATCCGAGTAAAAGAAGGAAAAATATGTCAACATTGCTCAAGCTAAGATAAACGGTTTTAACCCCAAACTGACAACGCTGTCTCGCATAGAACGGATGTCGGATTGATAATCAGAATTTACTGGCCTAGTTCAGGATACAAAGTTAGTTTTACAATTATTCTGGGCGCTGTCAACAAAATTTTAACGGGGTTATTTCAAAGTAGTAAGCAGTTAATTCATAATTTTTCTCCATATTCGTATGTAGACTCCTTTGATAAATTAAATGAGACTAAGCTTCCATCACAGTCTGGATTTTATGATAATCTAAGAGGTGAACACATCATGCAGTCTAATTATGAGCGTGCGTGTAAGGTGTGTGCAAACGTCTGTTTTTTTAGTGCAATACGTCAAGAAAAATGTATAGCTATAAACAAACCAGAGAGGACCGTTTTAAGACAAATCTTAAAATATATCTTGTAGCAAATTTTCTTATACAAACTCCTTAACTAATTTTAAAAATAGACAACAATAACATCTTTAATATTGACAAGACGTTCGACAGTGAGAAAAATCTGTGTAATCCCATAAATATTTATTTAACATTCGGTGTCTATATAACGATTTCAACAATTTATGATATTACACGCTGATATGGACGAATTAAAAAAATTAGCCTTTATGATTGCTGGTTAAATATATATTTATTACAGCTGTGTTACCTAGAATTTTAAATAGCAGTAAGCGTATAGAAACACCAGTATTGGCCTTATTTAAATCGTCTTAGCATCTAGAATTTTTAAAATATTGTGGGGGATGCAGGCGCCCAATAAATTTTTTTTCTTTAATGACTCAATCTCCACGTGATCTTACTTAAAACGTCTTGATGCCTACAATTTAAATATATTGTGAGGCGCATGCTCTTAATCAGTTTTTATTTTTTTTTTTTTGTTGGTTAAAGTCCTACATGTTTGGTGTCATATCACTGGTCTAGGTAAGCAGAAACCAAATTTAACAAATGTACATGCGTACAATAAAATATCTATATTCTTAAGTCTTATTGAAATCGGTTTAATTTAAAGAATCTGTTGAAAGTAGAGCTGGCAACAATACCTCTAGTGGTAACAGCGATATCGCTTCCAACTACGGCTATACTTAGCACTTCCCGAAATTAACCTTGTTAGCCAACATATTTTGCTCACAGCTGTTGAAATAACCTTGTGAGTTGGTCTCAATGCTCCGTTAGCGGTTTTATTTTCCGTTGAATGACCTTAAAGTCATACGAAAAAAGATACAAACATCGCAAACAAAGCTTTGATTACACATGCTATATTTTATTTTGTATAAAATGATGTGAAAAATATTTCATAGGAAAAGGGTGATATTAGAAACTTAAGGGTACAATGAAAACATCGTTAATGCCAAAATAATATTTATTAATAGGTTATACTTATTGTGCTCTATATATAATCATAATCTTCAACATCTGATTGTTGATCGTTCTCTGTATAGTTGACAATCTTCTGTAATAGGAGTCTCAGTTGTTCGTACAGACTACGGCTCGGGCATTGGATACCAAATATCGATAAATCCTTTTGGCCTATGCTAACTACCTGATTGGAAAACTCATCAAATTCGTAATATTTATTTTTCCGAAACACATACAATCTACCATTTGTATACCTAAATACTCCATCTATTTTAGCAGGGAATTCGGGAGAAAAGGAGTGTATATAGCCTTCTTCTTGCCTATAAAACAGAGCTCTAGACTCACTAACGATTTCGTACATGTTATCCGAGTGAAATATTATGGTTTTTCCTGTATACGTATTTACGATCGCATTTATCTTGTCAAACTGTAAAGCACCTAAATAGTTGACATTACGGAACTTGGCAATGTGTTTTGTTTGTATGCTGGGAAAATCAACAAGGGCGAAGGTTCCATCGTTGGTAAACATAACCACTTCTCCACTAGGTCGTTGGTAAACATGTCTAATTTCTTTAAAAGAACCCTTCAAATATGGAAACCAATCTGTAAGAAGTTTTGGCTCTGTATAGGGACCTTTCATATTATCTAATGGTACAACCCAGACCCATTTCTTATAAAACAGATACATGTTATGGTTAATAATAACTAAAGGCCTGATCTTGTCTATATAATCGCACAAGTCCATATTTGATTTGGTTATTGTTTTAGGTACTGTTGTGGTCGTCTTTGGTGTCGACCTTGTGGTAGTCTTTGCCACCCTCGTTGTAGACTCTGTTGTCTTCGCTGGTGTGGGCGTCTTTGGTGTCGACCTTGTGGTAGTCTTTGCCACCCTCGTTGTAGTCTCTGTTGTCTTCGCTGTAGTTGTAGTAGAACGTTGTCCATATAATTCTTGAATCCGTTGAATATCGTCATTAGACATGCTGTTTCCATAATAAGCGAACATAAGAGAGTTTGTGTCGTAAGCATGGGTGAGTCCTAAACCGTGTCCTAGTTCATGTAAAAGCACTAAATAGTACGACGTGTCATTGCCTTCCGATGTATATGTTTGATAGTTCCATGATTTATTACTACTTAGATGGATTTCAATTGGAGTGTTGGCAGCGTTCGGAAAATAAGTATGTCCTAAAACGGAATCACCAAATGGATATCCACATGGTTGATCTTTTAACAAGTAACGATGGTTGTTGTCGCAAAAACTTATCCCTATATCAGCTTCAGAATAAATGTTTGTTCTTACAAAATTCAAATCAATATACTGCTCCCATTGTTTAAATGCTTTTTGTGTTATCAGACGTATCAAAGGATCTGAATGATGTATGTACCACTTTAATGTTTTCTTTTTCCATATAGGTTGTGAAGTTATGAAAATGTTGCCTATATCTTTTTCACCACATCGATTACGTTTCATCAGGTTAATGTCTGAAATAGTCAGGTTCTCACTTTCGGTTAAATTGTAAAGCACGCGAAACATGTTCAAAGCATCCTTGAAAGGCTGTGTATTTTGCAACATTGATGATTGACTATTGTTAAAGGCACCATTTCTTAAGTACCCATATCTGACGAGATACTTGAGAGCCAATTCTCTGTCTTTTTCACTTATATGTTCCCCAAAGGAGACACTTAGCACACATATAATTAACAGTAACTTGAACATAACTGATTGGCTATTGTCTCTATCAAGAACTTCTATAGGATTCTCCACAACTACTGTCGCAAAACTGATCACTTCCCCTGTATTTATACCAGCCACGTCTGTATCTAGATGACTACTGTCGCAAAACCGTCCACCCCTCTTTTATACGGTAAGTAAATTTTTCCTGTTGTCTAGATTAAGTTTGCTAAAGGGCAATGCGATATCTATTTCGAAAAACATCCTCAGTGGTTAGATTATCAAAAGTGCACAATTGCTTGCGGTTTAAATTTTCGAAAACAGCCTGTCAAAGTTTATTCTCAGTGGTCAGACTATCATTTATTTTTGTCGTTTCCAAGATCTTATTTTTCAGTGGTTATCTTGCTCGTATCCTCAGGGTTATCGTTTTGAAAAGGCACAATATTTTGCTTGCGGTCTACATTCGAAGCTCCATTTGAAACCTCAGAAATATCATATCTAAAGTCATAACTTCTTAAGTTGTTTTTAATTTGGCCAGGATATTTAATTAAAACAATTGAATTATAGTGGGGCAGTCGACAGGCCCCAAAGCGTTAGTAAACAGTTTACATTGGAATTGGATCTGGATTCTACAGCTCTTATCTTTTGAACGTTATAGACGTTATAAGTGTGTTTTATAAGTATCTTTTGTTTTGTATTATTTAAGGAAAAATTTTCCTTAATTGTTATGCTTATTGTGTGTGCTATTGTCGTTCTTATTGGTAATTTTTTTGACGTACATGAACATCCCTGTGTCATTCAGGTGACATTGGCCTGTTTCATTGTTAATATATACATTATACATTATACAATGAGAATATAGTTTTTAGGGAAATAAATGAAAAAAAACAATAGGAAAAAACTGGTAAATTCCGAGCTTATATGCACAAACAAGATTTTTTCTTACATAAAATGCTTAACTTACATGAAGGTAACGCTACTGCGCACCATCCTGTATTTTTTATTTTTAGTGACTTTATTTTTATTTTGACTTTGGAGCACATACAAACCAAACAATTCTAGATTCATTTTAACTGTATCGTGTTTGACTAAAGCAGCTTCCATCAAATGAAACAATTTATGCTTTACACTTTCCATGGCAAGACGTATATCACTACCATCCATACTAATACGATAGGTAGCCATTCTGTTTTTAAAAGCTTGAGTTAACATATAAACTTGTTCAACTTCCCACGGTTCACACACTTTAGATTTGTGAATTTCACTACGTAAAGCACTCTTTTTTCACTTGTAACGAGCACGATTCACTGTATCTCATCTTACAACGAGAATACAGTTTAGGGGGAAAGAATGAAATCAATAGGAAAAACTGGTAAATTCCGAGCTTATATACGCAAACACGGATTTTTTTTTTCTTACATAAAATGGTTAAGTTACATGTAGAGTGGAGCCACTGCTGAACGTAGTGAAATTATCTAAAAACTTAATATAACAGGGTTTTTGATATGTGTACATTTAAAGAATTTTTCATATTTGGATTTTAAATGTACACCTGTAGATAAATATGAAAAACAATTCGATAGAAATTAGGAAAACATATACTTTTTCATACCTGGTACAATCTTAGAAAATCAGTGTTTTAAAGTTAAATGACTTGATAATTAACACGCACTTAGAAGCTTTATAAGATATCATTTGTATAGTTTGAGACTTTGTGTTGAGATTTATTATATTTGGACATGCTAAAAGTATATAAGTTTAAATTGGGAGTTTATAAGGTGCCAGATCTATTTTTAATTGCTAAACAAAATAATTTTTGTCCATGTTTATCAACACGTAAAGTTACGACATCTATTGCAACATAATTTAACTGTAGCGTTTTTGGTGAACTTTCTTAGAAAAACTCACTAATAGGAGATCCTGACTTTTGGTTTAAAAAAAAAATCTCAAATGAGCGCGAGGTTGGTTTTATATATGAACCATAATGAATCGATTGTGTGTTAGCCAGAAAATTAATTTAGGAAAATCTATGATAAACAAATTTGGTAAGTTTATGATATTAAGAGGAGACTATAGAGCAAAAATGTATATTTACTCCTTAAAATAAAAATGTTTTTATGTCATATTATTTCTATAAAAATTCGCTACCAGTATTACCTTTATCTGCTTTAGTTTTGTTTACTATTTACGTCCGGACGATCTAACAATAGCTTATCTCGACTTTAACAGCTGCCGCGGTTTATATAAGTAATTGTGTGTGTGTGTGTGTGACGTCAGATTCCACTGGCTGCGGTATGGCATATAAGTAGTTAAAAGCAAACAATTAAATCTCCACATATTAAGTTATTCATAATGATTAAGTATAATAAAAATTAAAGACATGTGTTCCCTTTAAATATCTGTACGTCAACGAACCACTACTATTCAAAGAAATAAACCTATTATTTAAGATATCCTATGAGCAACACTTTAATTTCAATTGTCTGATAATGCATATATTGGCGAATTTTCATAAAGTTTTTCATTATATTAAGGTATATAATGTAAAAAGCCATACTTTAACCTAATTTAATTTTTTATTTACTATTACCTATGAAGACTAATTTCGCGCCGTCAATATCACTATATTTTAAAAACCGACAGACACAAACTTCAATGTGAAAGTGGTGTCTTGTTAAAAATGTAATAATATAAAAGTAATAGTTTAGCAAAAGACCTCATAAGGTTTATGACATACTTAATAATAACGTCATTTTATTTGCATATAAGCAGAACTTTTAGCCTAGTTTAAAAATTACTTACCTTATTCATGGCAAGCTCTTTTTTTTTTTTTTTTTTTTTTTTTTTTTACAGCTTCTAGCTGTATTCCTTCTTATCTTTTTATTTTGATTACAGTAAAAAAATCCAAAACTACTTATGAAAAAATAATTCATTTGTAATACAGTATGGTTTAACTTTGTTCATCAAGTTAGAACTCTAATATTAAATAGTAAAAGTGATTGCAAACGTTTCTTTAATGATATAAATTACACCAAGCATTTAAGGATTCTTCAACGAAGCTTTTATACTTTTTTCACCATTAACACTACACTTTTTTAGTTTATAATTTCCAACTGTTTAAATAAAACACTATTATTCCATATATAGCAATTTATTACCAACATTGTAATACATATATTTTGAGAACATACTATATTTTTTTTTAATAAAATTTATCAGTAATATTTTTTTTACAATACATATATTTTGACTAGGATTACACCAGTTCTTATACATACTATAATTCATCTTAACAACTAGTTACTACACAAGGTAGTTTATATTAATGTTGACAAGTGATAATAAGCTATCAACAAGTGACCTGTCTACATAGATAACTAAAACAGGTGTTATACCATGAGAGTAGGTATGAGAATAAAAACAATTACCCATAAAAAAGTGACAAGTAATTGTAAAAAAAAACATCTGACCGATGTTACTAACACAGGTTCATCAGGTTGTTACAAAAGGTACCAAAATAATATAGAGTTTACTCATTTTGGGCTGTGGTAAATAGCTATTTTCATTTTAGCACAGAACTTCTTCAGTTATTACAAGTGGGGTACCAAATAACATAGAGTTTAATACTTTTGATTGTGATAAATGGTTATTTTCACTTTATTCACAACACTGAACATCCTAAGCTTAATTTAGCTATGAAAAATGGTTATTTTCAATCACATAACTTCTTCAGGCTGTTATATGATAACTCTACCCCAATATTTAACCTACTCATTTTGGCTGTGGTTTTTTTCAAACACAGAGCTTCTGATTATTAGGCAAAACTCTGTTTTATATATAATTTTTGAGACCAGCAATTAGGTGCCACTTCTTATGAGTTTGTTAGTACAATTACAAAACTAAAAACTGTTTAAATTTATATTTATATTAGACATTAAAATTAGTTTTTAAATGCTGAAGGCTTTTTACAAAATCTTATTATGTATCAACTTTAAATAATGACATTATATTGAACAACTCATATAAACATTTAGAGGCTTAAAGATAGTAAGGTACATGGTTTCACTATGATGATTGATATGTGATGAAGGCTTACCGGTTTTTCACCTGAGTCATTGTCATTCTAAATGTATCAGAACGAAAACCGGATCCTTTGCTCTGGTATATCTTGCTCAGTAGGTGCCAGACGTCTTCGAAAACAACATTCTTTGCTTTACGAAATGGGAGATGGGCAGCCCCCTTGTCGAAACCTTCCGAGTTAAAGGTAAAACCTACCTTGTCTTCGGGGTCGACATTCTCAACTATATGGCTCACAACATCTTTAATACGATCTTTGACCCAGTTCTCTGGATCGTTGACATCGTCAGGTATATCTTGTAGTCTAAAGCAAACACTACGTCTATCAAATTTAAACTTCTTATTGGAATTCACTGTGTCTTCAAGTATTTGGAATGCCATTGTTTCCAAGAGTTCACTTTCACAACCGAAGTTTTTCGTGTTCACTTCACGATTAAGAGACTAAAGTTTAACGGTATTTTCACTGTCTGAAGACTGAAAACCAAAACGGGTGCTTTTTTAGTCTTAATGTTCACCTTTCACTGTTACAAGAATTGAAGTTTAACCTCGTCCTATATTCAGTGGGAGTTTCTCGTGCTAATATAGTGTGTTCACCTAGGCTGTTCACCTACCTCATAGCCTTCTGCCTTATTACATATTTGACAAACAGGGTTTTTTAGCGTCTGATTGACATTCTGAACAGGAGTAGGGACCTCCGAAGAAACAACTAGGCATGTTGACTGTTTGACGGTTGGTGGTTGGCTTTGAGACCCTTTTTTTCTGCATTGAAAAGAAACGGAAACATGTGTGGATGTTACGATAAATCTTTATATCGTCAAAGCTATTGAAAGGTTGATGAAGAGGAAGCATCGGCGTTATCGTAGAGTTTACGTTTTTCTTGAAAACCATAGGGTTGCGAGCAGTATGATTCATCAAACTTACGCTTCTCAGACTTTGACCTATATATTTTAGTTTCCTCCCTTGTTACTACTTGGTGGTCTTTTGTCCTTCGTATATTCATACTGATTATCGGAATAGATTCTATCGATTCAATAGCCATAATCATGTCACTCATGCTAAATACATTCACAAGCTTCAGGGTATTATAGTTTAACCGTATACCTTTTACTTTACAAACCATAAAGTATGTGTGGTACCTGGGGCTGAATACAATATAGCTGTAGTTTTTTGGCCCTCCGGAAGCAAATACAACTATATAACTTCCAGGCCCATATTCTTCGAGTTCGTCTGTCATTTCACCCAAAGAATTTCCTGTTGGTACATCCCACTCAGCAGATCTAGAAACATATATTATGGAATCTGTATCGTAGTATAAAACCCTGTCTCCAAGCTTCTCTAGATAACTATAGAGTTTTAAGCGAGCATGTGTTGTAACGTAGGCTGCTATACAAACATTAACAGTGTTTAGAATGTCGGCGGCTTCATCCTTATAAATGTAGCTAGCGATGAGGGTATCCTCGGTGACCCCATGTATATTTGTGACTTCAATCGCTGGATTTGAGAGCAATTCTTCAAGTTGATGTGGTTGTCTAATGATGTCAACTTTTGATTGATTCTCTCTCTGTCCAAACTTGCCCCTGAAATCATACAATCATGAGTACCTACGTTACAAATTTAATTCTTAATGTATGTGTGGTTACAGGTTAAAATCTCTTAATGTGTCTGTGGTTACAAGTTCAAATCTTAATGTGTGTATTTAGATGTTCAGAAAACTGGAAATTTAAGTCGATCTGATTAAATCAATTTAAATTTAATTAATAAGTAATAAATATATACCACTCGTCAAAGGTAGCTAATCTGCGTATTAAATTTGATCAATATAATTAATATAAATCATTTGTATGTATAATGAAAAATTAGGTTGATCTGATTAAATCAATTTAAATTTAATTAATAAGTAATAAATATATACCACTCGTCAAAGGTAGCTAATCTGCGTATTAAATTTGATCAATATAATTAATATAAACCACTTGTATGTATAATGAAAAAATTAGGTTGATCTGATTAAATCAATTTAAATTTAATTAATAAGTAATAAATATATACCACTTGTCAAAGGTAGCTAATATGTGTATTAAATTTGATCAATATAATTAATATAAATCACTTGTATGTAGAATGAAAAATTAGGTCGATTTTACACCACATGTAAACAAAACGTGTTTTTATTTCTAGCGTTTAATATTACATAAAGTGATATCGCCGGGCTTCCGGTTGATATGGAAGGTGAACGGCCAGATCAGCTGGTGGTTTTTAGTTTACAGATGGAACTCCGTGAAATATACGTGTTCTTGCACAGTAGCAAACAATTAATAATATGCAATTTTTCGAATCTTACCTACTATATTTACAGATGCTGGTGATTTTTTGTGTGTGTGTGTTTATGTTTGTGTATGTATATGTGCTACTGCTGTAAGTTGAAATCTTACATGTTAAAATTTAAAAGTGTGTGGCTACAAGTTAAAATCTTAATGTGTATGTGTGTGTGTGTGTGTGTTGAAAAGAAACATGGTACATACCAAAAACTGTTGAGCATCAGTTTAGCTAAAGCTCTTAACCCAGGATTCTTCACGATTTCTCCAAACTCCATCCTAATCCCCTCCTTGTCGAAAAATTCGTCAATATATGCCTCCTTTTCTTCTGATGTTATGCAGTTTGAAGGCCAACCACTTGCTTGTTGCTTCATTTTAATGAACTTGTTCATCATTTTAGTGAACAAACCACCAGTCTTCTCGGTCACATCGTACTGCTCTATTTGATACTGCCAAACCTCATACACTTCAAGCATAACATACCCTTTTTCTAAAGCCTTCTTTACCTCGTCCATCACCCACGTACCAACCAACGCTCTTTGTTCAGTGGTATGTTCGCAGGCACCTTGGTTCATACACACACCACATGTACGACACAGTACAAACATTAATTTACCATTCATCTTAGTTGGTAGTACAGGGTGATATAAATTTTCAGGAGGCAAAATCTTGCATTTGATGACGCCATTCATATTGGAGAGGTCTAGATGTTTGCATTCATCACCTATGTGAACTTTTGGATGACCTACTGGGTACCCCTTGTATTTGCATACATAGGGGTACAATGAACACACATCAACGTATTTAATTTTTTCTCCGGGTTTTGCTTGATAGTAAGTCTTGCAGTTGCCCGTACGGCCTCCGTAGAAAGCATCACGTGGTTCAAGAGCTGTGGCGGCTAACAGGGGACTTGTCTCTAACGTCATTTTCAAAGGTGCGTTCTTTTCAAGCATTTCTCGAAACGTACACTCCCACATCTCAACAACTTCATAACCCCTCTGTCTCAAACGATTTGTTTTTGCCTGAGTACGCTCATAGCGGTTGTTTAGAGTGTCGGAAGGGTCGTCGTGAAGAGGATCGTCTCTTTTGTTACTTAGGCATGTGTGCCCATGGTAGTAACACCCATGGAACTCAAATATTTGTTGTGTCTCTGCACAGAAACCATCAACTTTAACACCTGCTACCAAAGCCTCTGGCTTCTTTACAGCATGCTCGATATTTATACCACGCTGTGCTTCCTCGTATATCAGCCAGAGAGTGGCTATCTTTGACTGCTTATCACAGTCTCGATAGCCTCCTTGGGGTATAATGCCTATGGTCTCAGGTTGTAAGAAGTTGCGCCTGAAGACCAGATTGCAGGCAGAGGCTATGGTGCATGCTTCTGTGAATGGACACACCTTACATTCATCCAGAAACATCTTTCGAAATTTTAAACAGGCTTTCCGTAAGATCTCGACGTCACTGACACAATAGTCGATCAAATCTCTTTGCATGTTAAAGTTGTCATTTTGATGTTCTTTGTGCCATTCAATAAGTTTTAGACGGTTATCTTCACTCATGTGGTCTGGGTCGTAGTATTTTATTTCTGGCAGAGGCCCGTTGTAATTAGCGTTCGCCAGGGTGTTGAAAAGGTGAGGGAAGTAACCTTTCTTTAGCTCTGGCCCCAAATCGAACGCTTTAGGCAGTACAGCTAACGGCATCGGAAAATAAGTGAGTGAGTCTAAAAATATTACGTTACCTATTTTCATTTTAATAATGCTGGTACCTCGCATAATCAAATCAACCTTGAGATTTGTCTTTTCCAGCACATGTTTTAGAATAAATTGGTGATCATAAGCCTTTCCATTGTGCGCCATTACCACTAACCTTTTGAAAGCCGGTGCAACACCCAGAACGTATTCTGCAAACCTCTCCAAAGGTTTTATTTTTAAAACTTGACGTCTCGCACAACATCTATAACATATGAGCACGTCATCATCTTGCTCCATGCAGAGGTCGCAGCGTTGTTGAAACACACATAGGTTGGGTAAATGTATCCTTTCACCATTGGGCCCCACTTCATCCTGCCGCGTCTCTAGATCGTAAAATACAAACAACGTACCCTCTGTTATTGGCTCTCGCTCGTCAGGTTTCATGTAACAATAATGGCCAGCAGGTTGATGTTTGGAACACACTCTACAATAGACTTCGTTACACACATGGTCGCGGCCGGCTTTAATTGTCTTGAGACATGATTCACACCTTTTCACTGTGTCACACATACTCTTACCATTTTTATCAATTCTTTTATGATTGGTGAAGCAGTTGTGACCTCTAAATTTTCTATTGCAATCGACACAAGTTATTTCCTCACGCGTCTTTTCACAAGGTGGGCTCTGCTGACAGCATGGACAAGAGGCCGAACATCGATGATCCTTTTTATGATCATAAGGCACATGGCACCACTCGCAATAATAACTGCAGCAAAAGGCTGCTTTTAAATTTGTAATAACGTTAAAGTGATTGTTGTGATGAAGTAAGTTTATTTTTAGGGGAGCATCGGGCCCCTCAAACATCACAGTCCGACCTTTAGAACCATATTCGTAAACCGTGATCCTGTATTGAGTCAGATATTGTTGAAATTTCTGAAGTTCAATAATACCTGCGCCTTCAGTCGGTATTTCTATACCTGTTTCTCTCATTAACTTCTCGACCTCTTGATCCTGCATTTTCTGACGATTTCTTCTAATTTGCATTATATAAGGACTGTTTATGGCATAAGCTATGGCTACAACTAGAGCTCTTACGAGACAGAGATTATCGGAATTATTAATGGTTACAATCCCTTTTCTCTGCGAACACTCCTCTTCAAACTTAGTATATTTATTTGTTCTGCCAGCCCCTGTGAGCGGTTTCACCATCGTCATCGTCATTCTGAATGTGTTTGAATGAAAACCCTCCGAATTGCTTTGATATATTTGTCCTAGCAGGTCCCAAATATTTTCAAATGTCACACTTGATGCTTTTCTGAATGCCAAGTGCGCAGCTCCCTTATCGAACCCCTCCGAGCTAAAAGTAAATCCCACTCGGTCATTAGGTTCAATATCCTTGACTATGCGGGCTACAATGTCTTGAATGCCGTTTTTCACCCACTTCTCTGGGTCATTAACATGATCGGGGATGTCATTAAGTTTAAAGGTAACACTACGCCTTGTCAACTTATATTTTTGGTTGGTTTTGCACGTATCGGCAACGATTTGGTAAGCCATTTTAGAAAAACTGCGCGAAACACTTAAAAAGTTTATAAATTAGTGAATGTTTTCAAAACTATGATTGTTTTTTACACTATCTTACAAAAAGTACAGTTAAAATCACTAAACGATACCTGATGATGCTAAAGGTGCTCTAACTAGGTACTACAATCAAAGCGTGGCACAACACGGACGATGGCAATTTTAACTGGCACAAAACTAGGCAGTATTAACAATAACGGTCGAAGGTGGACTGAATTTTTCTAGGATCGAGCTTATATAAGTACATTGTTACGAGTACCGACGCTGGAACAAAATAGCTTTGTTTTAATTTGAGGACCCCACTATTAGCTTAATATGTAACTTGTTTTGCATGTATTTATATGGCTTGGTGTGTCATATCTCTGTATTTGCTTAAATATGCATGTGGTCTTATGGTAAACAAGCACAGATTTTTATGGTTTTCTACTGGCGTTGTCCGCACTACACCGGAAACCGTAATAAGCTTACAACTTGAGAACGGCAGGAAACGATATCACTCTCCGATACTGGGGAAATTATGTTGGTAAATCAGCAATCATTTACAGGAAATGATATGTTTACAAAAACATTCTGCTATAAAATCGTTAACGGATATTTTTAAGAATAGAAAAACATTTCTAAAGGTTATATTTTAAATATACTTACGTTTATATAGGTGTTAAAGCCTTGTTGCCAACTTTTGTTATACCATACACAAAAATATATACAACATGTAAATTTTAAGTTCAGTCTTTGTTTAAACCTAATTCAGGTTTGTTTAACGATCATTCAGAATAAACTTTCCATTTGTAATAACCCATGATATCTACTAAATTTATATACGTTTTATAAGACCCTAGCCTCCAATGGATTCAAATAATAAAATTATCTATTCACTTTAGATTAAACTCATTATAGTTTGTGGACGTTGCCTACGCTTGACAGCTGCCTGTACCGTCAACTTCAATAAGTCTAAGAGGGTGTACTAAAATTTGTCTGTAGCACGCATCACTTGATGAACAATACGCTATTGAATACTGTTCTTTATGGTATGGTTGAAATTTTCTCTGAAAGTAACTTCATTAAGTCTAAGAGAGAGTGTGTTGTTTTTAGGTGTTAACACAGCTTGTTCTGACTTACTTAAATATTATATTTCTTCTGTTAGACGATGATTTTGAGGTGTCACACATGTATGTAGCTCTACGGCTATACCGAAAGTGTCTACCGGAAGTAACATTTTTATTGTATATTCCAATTTGATTTGGCCTCCTTAACACCGTGCATGTGTTGGTTCCAGCGTACATCTCACGGATCTTCCGCGATAAGGGTTTAAAGTTTTTTATCTCATTTTCTTGTAGACCTTGTTATGAAACATACATTTTTGAAGTTAGTTCATTTCTATCACTTGTCATTGAAAAGATATAACGATTTAAAGTTTAGACCGGAAGTGGCCATTTTATTGTATATTCCAATTTGATTTGGCCTCCTTAACACCGTGCATGTGTTGGTTCCAGCGTACATCTCACGGATCTTCCGCGATAAGGGTTTAAAGTTTTTTATCTCATTTTCTTGTAGAGCTTGTTACGAAACGATACATTTTTGAAGTCAGTTCATTTCTATCACTTGTCGTTGAAAAGATACAAGGATTTAAAGTTTAGACCGGAAGTGGCCATTTTATTGTATATTCCAATTTGATTTGGCCTCCTTAACACCGTGCATGTGTTGGTTCTCTCGTACATCTCACGGATCTTCCGCGATAAGGGTTTAAAGTTTTTTATCTCATTTTCTTGTAGACCTTGTTACGAAACGATATATTTTTAAAGTCGGTTCATTTCTATCACTTGTCGTTGAAAAGATACAAGGATTTAAAGTTTAGACCGGAAGTGGCCATTTTATTGTATATTCCAATTTGATTTGGCCTCCTTAACACCGTGCATGTATTGGTTCTCTCGTACATCTCACGGATCTTCCGCGATAAGGGTTTAAAGTTTTTTATCTCATTTTCTTGTAGACCTTGTTACGAAACGATATATTTTTAAAGTCAGTTCATTTCTATCACTTGTCGTTGAAAAGATACAAGGATTTAAAGTTTAGACCGGAAGTGGCCATTTTATTGTATATTCCAATTTGATTTGGCCTCCTTAACACCGTGCATGTGTTGGTTCTCTCGTACATCTCACGGATCTTCCGCGATAAGGGTTTAAAGTTTTTTATCTCATTTTCTTGTAGACCTTGTTATGAAACATACATTTTTGAAGTTAGTTCATTTCTATCACTTGTCGTTGAAAAGATACAAGGATTTAAAGTTTAGACCGGAAGTGGCCATTTTATTGTATATTCCAATTTGATTTGGCCTCCTTAACACCGTGCATGTGTTGGTTCTCTCGTACATCTCACGGATCTTCCGCGATAAGGGTTTAAAGTTTTTTATCTCATTTTCTTGTAGACCTTGTTACGAAACGATATATTTTTAAAGTCGGTTCATTTCTATCACTTGTCGTTGAAAAGATACAAGGATTTAAAGTTTAGACCGGAAGTGGCCATTTTATTGTATATTCCAATTTGATTTGGCCTCCTTAACACCGTGCATGTGTTGGTTCCAGCGTACATCTCACGGATCTTCCGAGTCTTCGACCAATACCATTATTCTCGCTTATCAACCTTCACTCTCATTTGTCGGCAATACCATTATTCTCGCTTATCAACCTCACTCTCATTTGTCGGCTAGGTTGGGGTGACGTATCTTTAAATAATGGAGTCTTCAACCATCTTCATCAGCGCACCATCTTTAAGAACGAAAGCCGCCATTCTTTATCAGCGAAAGCCGCCATTTTTATAATGTCAGGGATGTCAGCTTAAGGTATCACAGGCTTCCATCTTTCATTCCGCCATTTTCCGCCATTTTGGTTCCTCCGTTTTGGTTCAGCAGCCTCTAATATTAAACATTATTTTGTAAATCATCCATTTGTCTAATAATAAACTTTAATTATGTTACATGTATTGTTTGTTTGTAGTCGTATATATATATACCAACCTAAAACAATAAATTAATAAGCGTCTGCTTAGCTCAACGGGTAGCATCGTTGCCTCCCATCTGAATGCCCCGGGTTCGAAACTCACCTGCTCCAAATGGTTTTTTTCAAAATATAATAATTTGAAGTAATAGGTTAGACACTTTGGAATGTTTGCATGTGACTGTCTGGCCCAAGTCGTGTGACGTCACAGTTTCCTAGACAGGTCAATGGCCTTAGGAATAACACGGCTAAATGTAAATGTGACTGTCTGGATGTGATTGTCTGGCACAAGTCATGTGACGTCACTGTCTGGCCAAAGACAGGTCAATGACCTTAGGAATAACACGGATGTGACTGTCTGGCCCAGGGCGTGGCTGGGCGCCGGCGCCGGGGCTTGGCGCCGGGGCGTGGCTAGGCGCCGGGGCCGGGGCAGGCGCCGGGGCAGGCGCCGGGGCAGGCGCTGGGGCAGGCGCCAGGGCAGGCGCCGGCGCCAGGGCGTGGCGCCAGGGCGTGGCGCCGGCGCCAGGGCGTGGCGCCGGCGCCAGGGCGTGGCGCCGGCGCCAGGGCTTGGCGCCAGGGCGTGGCGCCAGGGCGTGGCGCCGGCGCCAGGGCGTGGCGCCGGCGCCGTGACGTCACTTCCTGTGACGTCACTGTCTGCTCAAAGTGCCGCATTACCTACTGATATATATATTTATATATATTAAAATTTAAATAATATAAAAATTACAATAAAATACATATGAGTAATCTAATACCATTAAGGCTGGATGGCAAAGACTAACTGTTGAATATTAATGTTCGACATATATTTATAGACTATTAATTGCTGATCAATTTCCCCTCGGTAATGTCGCTGCACTTCAGCCGGACGCTGAGTCGACGGAAAAGCCGGTGTAGCGCAACGTACCCATATGTGCTGACAGTAGCCTTGGTGTGTGTAGTATACCGGGTGGTGCAACCATAACTCCTCCGGGGCCAGATAGAAAATTTAGGGGAGCTAAATTTTCAAAGTGATATTCTCCAGGGGGATTTCTTCCAGGGGCATCTTTGTTGTTGTTGGTTGGTGTTGGATCTTGGTTCTTTAGTTGGTTTTCTTAGTCTCCATAAAGCATAGACCGCTATCAGGGCAACAATCACGTACAACAGGATGGTCCAGATGCTAGTAGACAGGCTTACTTTCGGATGTTGAACTGCATTCAATAATGACCGTTGGTGTTGTAGTTGATGCTTTGTTTTTGTAATTCGTCCAGATCTATTGATTCTAATTTGATTGGGGCTGTATTTACTACCTCTTGTAGCTGAAAGTTGGTAAGCTTCAACTTGGGTAGTTGGATGTGGTAGGTAGATACTATCTCATTGTGAGATGGGGAGAACATTTGCTTATTTACTGTCATTTGACATCCTTCAGGGATTTGAACCAAGTAGCTTCCTTCTAGATTTGTGATTTCTTGTCGGCTACGGCATCGTTGGTGTGCTGTACTTTCACGGGGGAATACCATTATCCATTTGTTTGCACTTATCTTCTGGCTCTTCATCTGCTGTATGTTGACTGGGTGGTGTTCGCAAGTTTCGTATCTGGTGGTGAACTTGACCAATTGGACTTCACAAGGGCTGCTATCGCTGATCTGATTCATCGTTTGACCTCTGCATAAGTAGTCTCCAGGGCTGACTTCTTGGCATAGTGTGTTTTGTAAGTTATAGCTTTCATCGTTAAGGGCTAGGTATTTGGATTGAGGGATGATGACGGTATAGTTTTGACTAGGACCTTGTTTCACAGGAAATGCATAAAGGTGATAATAGTTATAATGCTTAGATTCTACTAATGGAATTTCAATAGCAAACACTAAAGTATAATTTTTGTAGTAACACTTAATTATTGACACCTCCTCGTATAAAGCTACATTATTTGCATCAAGCTTATAGGGGAGATTGGTTACAAAACTCTCAATTCTTTTAAGTTCTATTAGTAAGTCTTCAGGTTCTAATATGGATGGATGCATTGTTTCTAATCTTGCAAAAGTTATTGCGTTAACTAATGTGCTTAAAATGCTTTTAATATTAATGATTTCTGTAATCAATTGTATATACACCATCTGCAGACGCATTATGTGTTCGTTATTAATTTTTTCCTGTTCGAAACCTAAAGTGATCAACTGCAAACGTTCCTCAATTTTGTTTATGTTTAAAATGACCGAGGATATGGTTTTATCAAATTTTTCTATGGCCTGTTAACATGATTTGATTATCAACTATTGTTTTAATTTTGTCTTGATTTGATGTTAATTGAGAAATTGCCGTATCATAACGTTCTGCATCGTCTGCGTCCATGTTGCCTGTTAAGGTCTTTATGATTGTACCTACAGCATTAACTAGTCCTCTTTTATTACGATTATTATTAGAGGGTATAATTTGGTTAAATATTTTTTGTGTCTCCACAATTTGATGGGAAAGGATATTTTGGTAATTTTGTATCTCGTTTTGATAAAGATTAGAATGTGTGGAATTGTGAATAATGTCATGGATATCTTGAGACTGTTTATATATGGAACGAAACCCATTGAGAAGTGGTGTTAAAGGGATTACTCGAATAATGGTCCATTTGTCAATGGAATTTTGCATTTTGCCCATGTTAATTGATAATAGTCCGGGGTTGTCATTGATCTTGTCTAATGTTATTCTTTGTCCTTGGGTTTGGATAAGGAAGATGGACCTGAAACATTAGGTCGTTTTAGATTTCGTAAATGACGTTTAGACAATTTTTTGTTTTTTCTTAGTCATTATATTTTTGTCAGATATGCTTACAACCTCGTAGGGGCCGTCAAATTTAGGGTTATTCTTGTTTCGTTTGTCTACTTTTGTATATACATGTGTTTGATCTCTAAATAAGTCGGTATCATTGGTTCTATTATTAGCGTTAGAAATGGAGCGAAGCTTATTTTTCTCTATTAATTCTTTCACCTTTTCATATAATAATTTTAATTTATTTTTGTGCGATATTAGATAATCTTGTAATAGCTTTTCATGATCATTTATATCGAAAATATCCCTAGTAGAGGTGTGTCCAAAGGTTATTTCTAAGGGGGTGTGATTTGTAGATGTATGTATAGTTGAGTTGTATGCCAGAAGGGCGTAGTTCATTAAATATTTTATGGGGTCTTTAGTGTAAGTTTGTCGTAATATTCGAACGTGTTCAATTAGTGTTGAGTGTAGTCTTTCAATTGGACCGTTAGAATTTGGATTTTTAGGTGTAGTAAAATGAATTTTAATTTTGTGAAGCTCTAAAAGATTTTGGATGATTTCCGTTCGAAATTCGGTTCCACTGTCCATAATGATGTGTTCGGGTGTGCCATAGTACGTAAAATATTGTATGAATGCATTAGCAGTTTCTACCGGATTCTTACTACTTATAGGTATTGCTGTCCCTAATTTTGAGAAAGTATCAATGATTGTTAAGAATACTTGATTTTCTATTATAAAGGTGTCAGCATGTATAACCTGAAAGGGTTTACTAGGGGTGTCTGTTAGCATTAAGGGTATATTGGGTGGATTTCTATCGTACTTGGCTCGCTTGCAAATTTCACATTCATTAATATAAGCCGTTATTTTTTCACGCATTTTTTGAAAGTAATACTTGTTGGATATTTGTTTTATAGTTTCTATTATACCTCTATGGTTAGTTTTTCCCTCGTGATAATTTCTAATTACCTCGTTAATCTCTTCATCGTCGGCTAAGGGCAGACGATGCTTGGGGCAACTGATAATAATGGGTGCATTGTTGTTAAATATTTCCACATACACCGAACAGAAATCTTGGTATAATTTTTCTGTTTCGAAATTAAAGTAATACCTTTTGCCTATTGTAGTATATTCCCTTAGAAAATTTATGATTGCTTGTCGATTGTCATTTCTCGGGATTTGCACCAAATATTTATTTTGATTGTTAACCTTTAGTTGTTTTACTGGTCTTGGATTATTATGTACGGGAGATATATAATATTGGTTTAGTTGTTTTTCTATAGGAACGTCTGATATTTGAATACCTATTTTTGGTTCTACATTTACTTGTGAATGATCACTGTCTCGTAAGTCGTTATTTTGTTCAAGTGTTGTTTTGTTTGTTCGGCTTATAGGTGGAGTAGTGTTGCTTGAGGTGTTAGGAATTTCTACTGGAATAAAAGAGAGTTCTGGAGGGCTCATTGGCGGAACATATTCGGGTTCAGTTGGTTGCACGTCATCAAAATTTGGGGTGTTGAGCTGCCTTTGTAAATCTTGGAGAGGTCTTTCGTCCTCATCAAAATTATTAGCGATTGATGAAATTTCTGCATCCTCTAAAGCATGAACTTGGATGCGGGACAAGGAGTCTGCGTTGCAGTTTAGAGACCCCTTTTTATAAATTATTTCATAGTCATATTCCTCGAGTTTTAACCGCCAACGTGTTAATTTTGAATTGGGTTCCTTTAGTTGCATAAGCCATACTAAAGGCCTGTGGTCAGTATATATATAGAACTTACGACCATAAAGATAGGGGCGGAAGTATTTGGTGGCCCAAACAATAGAAAGAAGTTCCCGTTCAATGGTGGAGTATCTCTGCTCTGTTTCATTGAGGGTATGAGAAGCATAACTAATAGGTTTATCATTACCTACTGACCCTTGAGAAAGGACAGCTCCAAGTGCTACATTGGAAGCATCTGTAGTCAGTATAAAGGGTTTTGTGAAATCGGGGTATTGTAATACGGGGTCATTCATTAATATATTTTTGCATGTTTCGAAAGCTTCTATAAAACTATTATCATGAACTATAGTTGCATTTTTTTTTAAACATCGAGTCAATGGTTTTGTTAATTTACCGAAGTCTTTAATAAATTTTCGGTAGTACCCTACAAGACCTAGAAATCCTTTGATCTCTTTTCTTGTTTTAGGTATGGGGAATTCTCTTACAGCCTTTACTTTATCAGGATTTGGTTTTACGCCTTCGGACGTGATAATGTGTCCGAGGTATGCTACTTCCTTTTTTAAAAATTCACTCTTGTCAAGCTGTATTTTTAAATTAGCCTTTCTTAACCTTTCGAATACAGTTGTCAACCTTTCTATGTGTTCTTGCAAAGAAGTACTGAAAATTATGATGTCATCAAGGTAGGTAAAACATTTTTCATTTTAAATACCCCTAAGGATATTATCCATAGCCCTTTGAAAGGTACTAGGCGCTCCCTTCAACCCGAATGGCATACGCCTGTACTCATAGTGCCCCCCTTCAGAGCTGAAGGCAGTTTTTTCTATATCTTCAGGATTCATTTCAATTTGATGATATCCTGAGGCTAAGTCTAAAGTGGTATAATACTGGCTACGACCTAATTTATCCAATATTTCCGAAATATTGGGTAAGGGATACTTATCACCAATAGTTTGTTCATTAAGACGTCTATAGTCTATGACCATGCGAAATTTTTGTTTGCCACTGGCATCTGATTTTTTGTTAATAATCAGGACAGGGCTATTCCACGGGCTGGAAGATGGCTGAATAATTTTTTGTCTTAACAAGTCGTCAATTTGTCTTTTGACTTCTTGCTTTTGAGCTTCAGGTAATCGATATGGCTTAATAAATACTGGGTTAGGATTAGATAACCTAATACTATGTTTAACTTGATTAGAAAATGATAATGGGACACCTTCGCAATAAAAGATGTCTCTGTATTCGTAACATAAGTTTTCTATCATGTCTCGTTCTTCGTCATTAGTGTGATCAAGTCTTAATCTGTTTAAGTTTTGAATTTGTAATTTGTCAATTTCATTAGCAGTACCATATATGTTTTCTAAGTCGATATCGTTGTTATGATGAATGGAATTTAATTCGTTAGTTGAAACAGGTTCTGCATAAATAGCTTTATGTATAATCAGCTGTACGGGATTTTCATTACTATTCACTATAGAGGTTATAGCCTGGCCATTTGAAACTGTCACGATAGATGCAGGAATAATGACACCTGACTCGAGTTTTATATTATTTATTATGCCTATGTTGGAACTACAGTCTATAGGAAGTTTGACTATGGTTTCACATCTCGCAGGCAGTATTATGTTATTTAATTCTTGTGGTTTCGAGTTACATTCGCGATGTATGTCGTCGTCACATGGTATATACAAGGGAATGCATGTATGCTTCGTTACCAATTTCCTATTATAAAAATCTATTTTAGCTCCCAGTTGTTGGAGAAGGTCAGTACCAATTAACCCATGATATTGCTTATTAATGTTAAATACATAGAATTTAAATTTAGCTCTGCCTGTTTTAAATATACTTGGTAGAGGAATTTTTAGAATTTCATTATGAAAACTGGTTTGGTGAACAGATTTAATTTGAAATTTTTCATGCTCTATAAATTTGGAATAAAAATTATGGGCAATATTTTCAAATATCAGCGATTTCATCGAACCGGTGTCAAGCATAAGTCGCATTTGAAATGAGGGGTTGATTTCGACCAGTATATAAGGCAATTTAGGGTATTTTTTTGTTTAGTTCGATAACCTGAATAAAATTTTGTTCGATGTTATCTGTTTGTTCAAAAGCTGCTTCAGGTCTAGTTTCTTCTTCGTACGTTTCATGATTCGTTTCGTCAAAGTAACGAGCGTCATCTTCAGGAATTGTATAAGAGTGTGTTTCTGAAGGATAATTTTCATAAGATTCGTCATAAACAGGGTTGTCTGATTTAAATTCATGTTGAACCTCTTGATGGTATAATTGGGTAGGTGATGACTGTGCGTTAGGCCCGTTAGGACCTCTCGGATGAGTATTGAAATTTCTAGATGACGTTTCCATAGGTTCGGGCTGGAAATGTTGTCTAAAATTTGGATTGGGACGTGTATGTATCGAGGAATTTTTTGCAGATACCTCCATAGGTGTTGGCCTATAGTTTGGTCTGAAATTTGGATTTGGTCTGAATACGTTTTGTGTCAGCTGTTGTGGGGGCGGATTACGTAAATTTAAGGGCTTTCTGTATGTGGGTTGGTTATGGAATTGTCGGAGGTGCGTAAAATGCGGAACGTTATTTCTATTATTTTGCTGATTCTGTACGTATTGAGGTTGTTTATTTGGTACATTTGAGTTTTTAAAATTTGTGGATTGATTGTGGAGATATTTCATTTGTTTTTCTCCATATTGAAAATTTTCTTCTTCCAGAACAAGCGACATAGCGTGTTCTAGATTAGTCGGGTTTTGTAGCCTAACTGCTAACCCTAGTTGACCACTCAAACCATGTAAATAGGTTTTCAGTGCCACTTTATCGTAAAATTCATTTTTAATTAAACGAAATGCTTCGTTTGCAGTTGTTAGTCTTACTTTTGAAGCTAAAAGACTACGTGAGTCTTGTATTCTCATACCGAATTGGTATGGGGTTTCCCTAGGGTCTGGCTTTAAGAGCAAGAGATCCCTAGCTAAACAGTCTTCGTCTCTCTGGTCGCCGAAGTATTGTTGCAATAATTGTTTAATACGAGGCCAATTTGTGGCATCTTCCCTACTACCTATCAATGTTCTAGCTCTACCTTCTAATTTACTTATTACTATTCTAAGCATCCATTGGTTATTTGGATTGTCATCATTTGTTCTATCAACAAATGAAGTGAGAAAATTTTCACACGCTGAAATAAATAAAGCTAAAGTATGCTGGTCCCCATCGTATGCGGGAATAGCATTAATGTGATAATTTTGTAATTGATTTGCCATAATTTGATTGTTATTTGAGCTTATTGTATTTTCCTCTGTTACTATAAGTTTAGGAGGTGCTAAATTTATTTTTACTTTATTATTAAAATTTACAACTGTCTCTGTTTCAGAGTCTGACATCAATTTGTTAATCAATAATTTAAATTTGGGTAAAATTTTAATTAATATTTCCCGTAATATTTGCTTCTAACTTTAATCGATTTTAGATTAAGGTAGGACAAGGAAATTCAAAGGAACAATGAAAGCACTTACGCCAATGTGAAGATGAAGATGATTTCTGTTCTTCTTTGCTTCAGCATCATAAGATACAGCGAATAAGGCAGACAACTTCGTAGGCAGAAGTTCCGTATCAAACCTTATTTTCTCTTATGATCGCTCGCGCACTCACTGTTTTTTAATTGAAAGTTACTTAAATTATTTTTATCAACTTGGACGATGCTGTTCTTCGTTGACTTTGAAGCTGGTTCTGAGTTTTTAACAATAAAAATCGAAGTGCGGACTTTTGCGATTTTTGTCAAAAGGGCACTAAACTCATACTAACGACTGCGCCACTTAGAGTTGTACTACAATTGAACTTCATAAAGTTAAATTTATTTACTTGAAGTTACAGTACAACGATATATATATTTATATATATTAAAATTTAAATAATATAAAAATTACAATAAAATACATATGAGTAATCTAATACCATTAAGGCTGGATGGCAAAGACTAACTGTTGAATATTAATGTTCGACATATATTTATAGACTATTAATTGCTGATCAATTTCCCCTCGGTAATGTCGCTGCACTTCAGCCGGACGCTGAGTCGACGGAAAAGCCGGTGTAGCGCAACGTACCCATATGTGCTGACAGTAGCCTTGGTGTGTGTAGTATACCGGGTGGTGCAACCATAACTCCCGCTTCAACCGTCACTGTTCTTCATTTTACTCAAATGTTTCCAGAAAATGCATTTTAAATAGACCATTTCCCTGATGCTTTGGAAGTAGTCTTAGCTATAAAGTTTATCGTTTAATGGTATATAATTTTTGTCGAATTTTTGTAAAGATATATATATATATAAATAATATATATATATATATATATATATATATATATATATATATATATATATATATATATATATATATATATATATATATATATATATATATACATTAACATATAAGAATTGAAACTGACGCCGGATATTGGTTCTAGGGGCCCTAGTGCACGTTCGCTAAAACATTTTTTTTCAAAATTCAAAAGGCGGGATCTCCTCATAAGTGAATCGTTTCTACGAAAATGACCTAAAAAATCTGGACGCAGCAAGTGCGTTATGGGAGCGAATTTTCATAAAAATATTTTTTATCCAAATATGTATTTTTTTATAAAGAAAGCAGGCATGAAATGTGGATACCAGTAAAACCTATATAATAAAAACAATGTAGAATATTTGATCAAAATAACTTTATTGTATGAAAATATCAAAAAAAAAAAAAATTCGAAAATTAACTTTCTGCATGAAGAAACTGGTTTCCTGGTCATAGGTTGATAACAAATTGAACTATTTAAACTTAAAGCATTTAGTGAAAATGCGCGACCATAACACACTTGTTGCATCCCGATTTTTTTTTCTTAGAAACAGGCATTATATTTAGATGTGCAAAAGAGCAATAATATAAGGCGTGTTTTATTTAAAAAAAATTGTATCACCAACGACTTATGGCTCAGCCTGTGATTGTGAAAATAATTTTATAAGATGAAGCTTAAGACACCCTATAATTAACGTATACAATTTTTTCACGTATCTTGTAGAATAACGGGTATGTTGCGCTCTATTATTTTTTTACGAAAATTCGCTAAAATTTATAGTCCATTAAACGACAAACTCTCTAACTAAAACTACTGTCAAAGCATCAGAGAAATGGTCTATTTGAAATGAATTTTATGGAAATGTTTTAGTAAAGTGAATGACAATGACGGATGAAAGTCTAACTTGAGGGTTCGTAAAGCATTCTTCTTGCAACATTTTCTTTACATAACCCGTATTTGTTTTGGATTTAATATGGCCAATTTTGGCGTTTCTAATCGAGACTTTTACGTTTTAAGAGGAAAATCTCTCTTTTTTTTTTGTTCTTTAAGTGCCTATAACTTTTTAGTCGTTCAAGTTACATACCTATGTCTTGGTGCACAGTTTACCTTTTATGGCATAAACCTGCCCACCAAATTTGGTTGCCAGAACTTAGTTATTTTCGGAGATATAAAAATTTACCGAAAGAAACAACAAAATTTTCCGGGAAAAACCGGGTCTATTTGCCTGGATAACGAATTTATCCAAACTACTTGCACAAAGAAGGTATTCACCAAATTTGACCAAAATGGGCGCATTATTTCTTGAGCTTTCGTTGTGATACATATGTACAGCGTGTACCAATCCTACGACCAGTTTAATAACTCCCTTTGTATTGGAGATATATCAAAACTACTTCTCAACAAAAGTGGCACACAGGGCTAAAATGCACAATTTAAAATTAATTGGCGTTATACATGATGATTCAGGTACGAATCAAACATGTTTTTTTAAAATTGGAACCCCTGTATTTTATTTATTTTGGGTAACTCATATTGTCTAGTTTTACCGCGCAATTTTGAAGTTGTGTATTGTGCGCATGTCCCACCTTTCAACAATAGGGTACCTGCAATAATCAAGACCTGGACAAATTCTACTCGTTCAACAGCTTCAAAGAGCTCCAGCACCGAGTACATCAATAGTCTTCAGCGTCGAGGAAAGTGGCAAACCGGTTCACACTGTGATATTCGTACGGGCGATTTAGTGTTAATACGAGAAACCAATTTAGCTCAATGTGAGTGGACACTTGGCCGTGTTATCGAACTTCACCCAGGTGGCGATGGTGTATC
Source organism: Tillus elongatus (assembly GCA_964006375.1). Classification (NCBI taxonomy): domain Eukaryota; kingdom Metazoa; phylum Arthropoda; class Insecta; order Coleoptera; family Cleridae; genus Tillus; species Tillus elongatus. The sequence goes on from OZ023264.1 coordinate 116,745,490, forward strand.
TAGGGTCGCTACGCTTAAAACCAACAAGGGAACAATAATTCGCCGTGGAGTGAACCGTCTTGCAATATTGCGATGCAATGACAGAACCATTTTATAGTCATTTTTTTATTAGCCTATATGTATAATTTGTATGTATTTTTATGTGTAGTTTTTAAGTTTTGTTTATATTTAGGTTAGTTTTATGAAGTTACTACTTCAAGGCAGCCGGTATGTCTAGTTTTACCGCGTAATTTTGAAGTTGTAGCAGTGCAGTCTTGTATGTTACAAGCAAGCTGACATAACTGCAGTGTATTGTGCGCATGTTCCACATTTCGAAAAGAGGGTACCTGCAATAATCAAGACCTGGACAAATTCTATTCCTTCATCAGCTTCAAAGAGCTCCAGAACCGAGTGCATTAATTCGTACACGACCACGCGATTTGGTATTACACGTGCCGCCTATATCAATGTATATCAATAGTATATAGTTTATATTGCTTTAAATATATAATTAAGTTAAATGTTTCCAAGAGATTTTATTTCATAACACGATACAGTCCATTTTAATACGTAACAGCAGTAACTACAATCCAGGAACCAGACACACATTAACATTTGGTCAGTTCGAGCCGGATTATTCAACCCAAGAATTGGTCCTTCGAGCCGGATTGGGGTACTAATTTTTTAAATTCTACACACTGGTATAACGGGTGATTATTTTTACATATAGGGCAAATTGATTCAGTAGATGTAACATGCGAGGTGACTTTCGATCGAACATTATGATCCGGTTTTTGATATGGAAAATAATCGTCTCTCGACTCATTGTTCAACTGTAGTTTTTCTAAAAATTGGGACCTACGTTCGACTAAATTAAGCAAGGTTTCAAGTTTACGTGTATTATTAGAAATTGTGGAGTTTTCCCATTCTAGTCGAGTCGCGTTATTCAATTTATTATACAATAAATAAATAATCAAGGTATCCCAATGATCCGTGGGTTCGCCCAGCGTTTGAAGAGCTCTGAGGTACATTTTCGTTTCGTTGGATAAATTTCTCAAACCCACGTGAGATTCCTTTGTAACTGACGTTAAATTAAATAGGGAACTTTCATGAGTGTGTATAATGGCGTCTTTGTTTTCGAACTGTTTGGCGAGTAAATTCCAAGTGATTTTATAATTTGCATCAGTAGCTTCAATATTTGATATGACCTGCATCGCGGAACCGCTAAGGCACGATTTTAAATAAAGAAATATTTGTACGTTGTGCAATTGTCGACTCTATTAAGGCATTAAATTTGTCCCTAAAACTGACCCAATCGTGTATATTGCCAGAAAACGGTTTCAATGAGATAGCTGGCAATCTGACTTCTGGTAAAAAAGGTGTTGCGGCCGCGCTTGAATTAATTGAATTTGAAGGCTGCAAAAATCCAGTCTCCCGAAAAGTTACCACTGTTAGTGGTAGTTGGATTTGAATTTAAAAGTAATCTTTTTGCACGTGCACAAATGTCGTGGTACGCATTTCCAAAAGATTCAATTTCCGCGTTTACAATATCTGAGCTCTCCTCGTAATTATCATTTAAAATGTCTATTTGGTATTGCACTTCTAGGAATTGATCTAGCAATTTTTCGCATTCAGATAACCGTCCTTCTAAATTTTCGTTATCCTGAGTTGTATAATTGTCTACAAATTTTATGAAACGTGTCAGAGAGGCCTTTAGAGAACATTTCTTTTTAATTAGAATGCGTAACTTTTGTGTTTCCAACATGTTTTTTTTTAATTTATTACGATTTAAATAAAAATAATTTAAAGGAAATGAATGATAAGAAATTGTTACTCAAAAACGGTTACACCATCCAGAACAAATAAATTCTTACAATAAAATAGCATGGCCGACTAAATAAAAAACGTGATTTTGAGGACAAGGTAAATGTGACTCACCATGTGTACCAACGTGCTGGATGTTCAGAGTACTGCTAACGGCTTTCCAAATGAATTTTCTGATGAACTGACTTCGTCTTCTGCTTGGGGTTGTCACTATTAGCGATAACTACAATTGTTATAAATAATGCGGCTCGAATTGACCAAATGTTATTGTGTGTCTGGTTCCTGGATTGTAGTTACTGCTGTTACGTATTAAAATAGTATCGTGTTCTGAAATAAAATCTCTTGGAAACACTTATATATTTAAAGCAATATAAACTATATACTATTAATATACATTGATATAGGCGGCACGTGTAATACCAAAACGGATGGTCGTGTACGAATTAATGCACTCTGTTCTGGAGCTCTTTAAAGCTGATGAAAGATTAGAATTTGTCCAGGTCTTAATTATTGCAGGTACCCTCTTTTCGAAAGGTGAGACATGCGCACAATACACTGACTTATGTCAGCTTGCTTGTGACATACAAGACTGCACTGTTACAACTTCACAATTGCGCGGTAAAACCAGACACATATATACCCGATTCCCATGATATAAGTTTTTAGTACATCATACAGGGTACTCTAGGAGATATGCATCGTGTTTTGTCATACGTCTTTCAATGCTGTGTGGATGAATAGCAAATATAAAAGAAATAATTTTTTGAATTTCGGAATATGATGTTATATCATCGTTGCTCGTTTACTGGGTTACGGTTTGTCTACAGGGCGATTTAAACCCGGATCTTTTATTTTCTTTCTTAATATAAATCGAACACCCTGTATTTTATATGATAAGTGCAATTATCTTTTGTTCTCCTTCATTTTTTGCCAAGTTTTTTCTATACCTAAATTCAGTAATTGATGAGATATCTGAAGATATTCCTTGAAATTCAAATTGTAGGATAAATTTAATATCTCTAGAGTAGGTGTTGAGTTTAAAAATTAATGTATCATTTTCTTCCTTTATTTGGTAAGAAGTCGACAAATAAAATTGTTGCAGAAAATCAACCAAATTTATTTTATAAAATTGTAACGTTCTCTAGACATTTTACCGTATAATGAAAATGTTTAAAAGGTTATAATTGTGTTAAATAAATTTAGTTGATTTTCTGCAACAATTTTGTGTGTCAGATTCTTACCAAATAAAAGAAGAAATACATTAACTTTTAAACTCAACGCCTACTCAAGAGAAATTAAATTCATCCTACAATTTGAATTTCAATGATTATCAGATATCTCATCAATTACTGAATTTAGGTATAGAAAAGCCCTAGCAAAAAATGAAGAAGAACAAAAGAGAATTGCGCTTGTAACATAAAATACAGGATGTTCCATTTAGATTAAGAAAGCAAATGAAAGATCCGGGTTTAGAGCGCCCTGTAGACAAACCACAACTCAGTAAACGAATAAGGACATAGGATGCTATAACATCACCTTCCAAAACTCAAACAGCCAATAATAATTTGTTCCTATAATCTGTATTCATATATAGAGCCGTTAAAAGACGCATGATTTATCTGAAATAATAATATACAGGGCTTCCAATTTACAAACAAATATCTGATTCGTACCTGCATTATAAATCACCTTGTATAACTCCAAATAATTGTAAATTGTGCATCTTAGCTCCCTGTAATAATTGTGCTGAGAAAAATTTTGATACCTATAATATAAACGAGTTATCGAATTTTGTCGTAGGACTGGTACACCCTGGATATATATATATATATATATATATATATATATATATATATATATATATATATATATATATATATATATATATGTATATACAGGGTGTTACTTAATGATAGGTCGTAATTTCAAGGGCACGTTCCTGAACCAAATTCAAGTAGAAAAGTTCATATAAACATGTGTCCTGAAGAGTCTGGTTTTTCAGATACAGTCAAAGTTTAACAAAAAATGTTTTTTATTAATATCTTAATGATCCTTCTGCGCATTTTCTTGAAATCTGGCAGGGTTATTCACTGTAATAAGACGCTAAGTTGGCACTAACCAAAAGATAATTATAAGTTCCAGTAGCGTCTCGGGGGCAGTCTCACTTTTTAATATCGACTAAAAAAATGTATGCCACAGAGTTTTTTTTTTTAATTTTAATTTTTTCCGATTAAGCACCTAGAATACAACTTTTTTGCTTCTTAATATATTTTTGTATATTACTTCCTTTTCGAGGAAAAAAATTAAAACGACCTAATTACATGTCGAAATATTGTTAAAATAAAATCAAGTTAATTGTGATCGTTGCTAGGAAACGTTGTTTTGTCGTTATGAACATAATGTTTTTGACTTTCTGTGACTGTTTGTTACTATTTTTCGTCTGGTGAAAAGGTAAATTGTGCTCTTAAAAAACGGTAAATAACTATTCTGATTTGGAGAAACAAATGCAGTTCCTTTATTGTCTTGCCAATGGTAATTCGGCGGCGGCCCCTCGGCTCTATCAAGAAAGGTATCCTGATCGTGTCTTTCCAGGTAGACAAATATTCATAAACATTCAACATCGTTTGACTGAATCTGGCAGTCTTAAACGTAATACCTCTGACGGAACACCTCGTACAATTCGAACTCCAGCAGTTGAGGAGGCTGTCCCATATGCGGTCGAAGAGAATCCTGTAACAAGTACCCGAAAATAGGTAGGGAATTAAATATTTGCTATAAAATGTGTAAAAAATTTCATGAGATTCCCTGTTGTATCCTTATCACGTACAAAGAGTTCAGGCACTTCTGCTTTGAACCGCGTACGCAATTTTGTAGATGGTATCATCAAAGACTCACTTTGATTCTATCATTATGTTTAAGGACGAAGCCCATTGTTCCAGAAATGCAATAATTAATTTTCGAAATAATCATAACTGGGCCCAAGAAAATCCTCATGCTATTACAGAGACACATTTTCAGGAAAACATTTTTGTCAACGTTTGGATCGGTATCACAGATTACGACTATATGATTGGACCATTTTTTTTACCACAACGTCTTAACGGGCAATCTTACAGTCATTTTCTACAAACTGATTTACCTCTACTTCTTGAAGATGTTCCTTTATGTTTACGTCAACAACATTGGTTCATACATGATGGTGCTCCTACCCACTTTAGCATATTGGCTCGTGAGTATTTGAATGGAGGTTACCAAAATCGTTGGATAGATCGTGGAGGACCACAATTCTGGCCACCTAAATCACCTTATATAAACAGCCTAGATTTTTATTTATGGAGGGCCCCTAAAAGCATTAGTTTATGTTACACCAATCGAGACAGAAGAACAACTAAGGAATATAATTGGTGACGGATGTGAAACCATACGTAACACAATGGAACTTTCGAAAGAGTTCGTCGATGAGAAGGAGAGCACAAACCTGCATAGAAGCGGGAGGTAGTCATTTCCAACTTTTTTGTAAATAGTGTAAATTTTAGTAAATATTACTTTTCATTTGTAAGATATTGAAAAATGGCTTGGAAATAAATATTCTGAACGATTAAAATTAACTTGATTTGATTTTAACAATTTTTCGACATGCAATGAAGTCGTTTTTATTTTTTCCTCGAAAAGGAAGTAATATACGAAAAGATATTAGGAGGCAAGAAAGTTGTATTTTTAGGTGCTTAATCTAAAAAAATATAAGATTTGTAAAAAAACTCAGTAGCGTACATTTTTTTAGTCAATATTATTCGTGAGTCTGCCCCCCGAGACGCCACTGGAACTTATAATGATCTTTTAGTTAGTGCCAACTTAGCGTCTATCTGCAGCGAATAACCCGGCCAGATTTCAACAAAATGGGCAAAAGGATCATTAAGATATTAATAAAAAAAACAATATTTTTTTTAAACTTTGACACCCTGTATCTTGATAACCAGACTCATGACACATGTTATAGGAACTTTTCTACTTGAATTTGGTTCAGGAACGCGCCCTTGAAATTACGCCCTAACATTAAGTAACACCCTGTATATATATATATATATATATATATATATATATATATATATATATATATATATATATATATATATAACCCCCGATATGTGTTCTAGGGGTCTCTCGATCTCCCCATTAGTGGTTGTTCTTTTAAAGAAAATTCACTAATACACTGGATAAAACAAATTTAGGCTAAATCAATATATTTATGTGGGTCTTGGCTATTCTTAGCTTAAAAAACCCTACGCACGAGATACTTATTATTTTCTCTTAACTAGCCCTTAATAATAGGAACTTGTTGGTCAACAGGCTACAGATAACATTTATTAGGTTGTAACCGTGATTAGTATTTTAATAAAGTAACATTTTGTTTCCAACGTTGAAACGCACCGATGGAGTAGGTTATGATTTAGGTTATTATTAGCGCCTTAAAACTGAGTTAGACTTCAGCTCATATATTACCAGGACCTGACTCTAGCAAGAAAATAATCGTCTTGTGATTCTTGATTTAATAATGATTTTTATGAACAATAAATAATCAATGGGCAAATCGCAACTTCGAAGAAAGTAAATTTAGCATTCATTGACATGAAGCATCAATTATGTAGTTTTCCTTTGTTTTGTCGTTACCAAAAACACACATGTATTGTAGATAGCAATATATATATATATATATATATATATATATATATATATATATATATATATATATATATATATATATATATATATATATATATATATATATATATATATATATATGAACAAAACAGCGAACTTGTATTTCCCATGTTAATCCTTATGGGATAATGTAACATTTTTTCTCCCTCGCGCTCTCCCAGGAGCAGTGTGTAAGTCTCTCTCGAGCTTTCGCCGGAGCAGTGTGCAACAACTTTGTTGCAGGTCTCTATCTCGCACTTCCAAGAGCTGTCTAACAGCTGTCCAACAGCTGTCTTGCTAGACAGCTGTCTGTCTTGTCTGTCGTTGATTGGCTGGTTCATTGGTTGTCTGTCTGTCGGTTGTCTGTCTTGTCTGTACTGTCTTGTACTGTCTGTTGTTGGTTGGTTGGCTTGGTTGGTTGGTTCATTGGCTGTCTGTCTGTCGTTGGGTGTCAGAACCGAGCAGCGCCGATGTGTCACGGAAACATGCGATAAATAAAGATCCACCATATATACTGGAATAGTCTGGGTGTATACCGTTAGTATGCTCTGGACTTTGATCCTTTTCACCTTGTTCTCACAAGAGAAAAACAAGTTTAAAAGAAACAGCTGATCAAACAGTAAAGGAACTGGGTCTAAATAAAAAAGCAGATTTACAAAGAGAGACAATTGTAAAATTACATAATTTGTTGTAGTGTACACATAAGTAAATATACTATATTTTAGATTTTAACACTGTTTTTATCATTACTAACACCTTGTCCATACCTGACACCCTGCAAAATAATTCAATCCCTTCGCATTTAAACACCGTTATAATTATGTCCAGGGTTGACTTAAATATCCAGAGATAGACTTGACTACAAAATTTACATGTATTTAAATGAAGCGTCCAGGATCCTATGGGAAAATCTAAGACTTTAGTTGTGACATTTGTGTGACATTTGAAAGAGATTCTTGCTGAGTTGTGTGTGTGTGAGAGAGAGAGGAGAGGAGGGCTCAGAAGTATACAATTTTTTCTGAAAATCACTGGATGAAGGTATGCGAATAATTTGTGAAAAATGCATTTTTTGGGTACAATTTATTGGCTTTGGATGCAGTGTCTATTCGCCTAGTTTTCCGCTCTTATACGCTTATTCATTAAACATGTAAAGCTAGGTTGCAAGTAGATGGTATCTGATACACACCTACTAACAATCCCAGAATTTCATCGCTACGTTTAAATTTCTTACAAAATACTTTTATACCAGACCCAAATTAACTATACCTAAACATTGTGTCTATCAGGTAACGCATAAATTCAATAAAATTTAAAGTGATCATTATTAAGAAAAATTCAAAAACAGGTCGATTTTTGTTGTAAAACACAAACTTTTTAATGCAAAAACCCCACCCCTATCGTTATACCTCTTCAAGGGGAAGCTGCCCTTTCGAAATATTGAAATTGGATAGTGGGTAGTGTGATGCATCTTTTTAAAGTTAATCCAGTTCTCTATTCAGCGACATCATTTTTTTTTGTAAGAATAACATAAAGTGAATAATAACATTTTTATCATCAGTAATACCTAACACAAGTGAAGCCAATAAAGAATTACATAGTTCAGTCTTATCTAATCAAATGTTCGAAATGCCAACCTTCTGATGTGTGACAACAAATTCTTGTTGGACTCTATTTATAATATCTGGAGAAATCTTGGTACATTCAGTTATAATTATTGTTTTTAATCCGTCGATAGGATCTGGTTTACTTTTGAATACCACATTCTTCAAATGACCCCACATAAAAATCTAAGAGAGCTGGATCAGGTGATCTTGCTGGCCAATTGATTGCACCACGCCTGCTAATCCATCTGTTGGAAAATTTTTGATCTAGATACTGTCGAACATTAACGTCATAATGAGCGGGGGCACCATATTGTTTATACCACAAGTTATGATTTACCATACCGGCATTTTGCCCATCAAAAAATAAGTTCAATAACGTCTGAATGAGATATTGCTGTAAAAATTGTAGATATCGTGGTCCATTTATAGTTCAGTCAAAAGTCAAGGGACAAATAATCCTACTCCTAACAATTCTCGCCGAAACATTTACCTTTTATGGATATTGTGTGTGATTCTGTCGCATCTGTCTTGGCTTTCCCTTGCCTAACATCTTCAGCTTTGACGGTTAACTTCTCCATGTTGTGTAAAAGTAAATTCGTCCGAATACAGAATACTCGGTACTTGTAAAGAGTTATCATTACATTTATCCATTAATGTTTCACAAAATTGCATCCTTCGGTCTGGATCGTCATCGAATAACTCCTGCAAAAGTTATATTTTATAAGGATGAAGCTTTTCAAGTTTTAATACTTTGTGCCGTCTGAAATAAAATTCCATTGTCTCAGCCAATTTGTCGAACACTACTGTGAGGACTCTCTTCCACTGCCAATATAACGTTTCATTTCACTTCTTGGCGCCCTCGTGGCGCAGGTTACTAGGTGACGGCTGCTAAGCGAGAGGTCCCGGGTTCGATTCCAGGGCGAGCCAACGAGAAGTTGACTTTGTCTGGAAAATTATTTAAAATAGTGAAGGATTGGAAATGAATGTGCTAATGGCCTGAGATGCCGCAGCCAATAATATGAAATTAAAAAAAAATCACTTCTTTACTTATAGATCGGTGACCTGTTTTTGGCTAAGCTTTCACGCTAGAGGTTCCTCTAAATTCATTATCTATTCGACACACTGTTGATTGCTAGACATATCTGGATATTTAGTATTAAACAGAATACACACCTCTACCTGAGTTCGGATCATGTCTGCATAACCAATTAATCATTAGTACTTCAATTCGTTGAGCTGTTGATAAACGTATTTTACCAACAATTTAATAAATGATTTGAAAAAGCAAAGGTTGAAGATTTTACGTATTCACTTTGCACGACAACCAAAACGTAAATTTACTATTATTATCTGTAGATTGTATCGCGAAAAATTATTAAACTTATGCTTGGTTAGTTTTCATGACCGATGTCACACAGCAGATAATTATTATCATTCGGTTCTTACAGATACGACAGAGTATACAATAAAATCTGTAGAGTTAGTTTCGTACAATAAGCCCAAAATTTTGAACATTGTTTACAGACTTTGATATATTGAAGTATCATATCATAAGTATCATCTCAGTATCATAAGACTGGGCTATGTAATTATTTACAGACTTCAGTTCTGTTGGGTGTTATTGATGATAAAAATATTATTACTCACTTCATTTTATTCCTATAAAAAAATAATTGTGTTGCTGAATAAAGAATTGGATTAGCTTTTAAGAGATGTATCACACTACCCACCATCCAATTTTAAAAATTTGGAGGGGTAGCTGCCATTTGAAGATGTATGATGATAGAGTTAGTTTTTAACAATAAAAATCAACCTGCTTTTAAATATGCGTTACTTTATAGACACAGTGGATATTTTCACTAACATACCTTCCATGCACCCCTCCCTCTTACGTTTATTCGCTTCTATCCACCTACTCCCTTCTACACACATTTAAATGTCTACAATTACACATATACATCCCTATATAATTACTGTTTTTTCTGTGTTTTTCTATACCGAGTTAATTGATCCTAATGAGTTGTAGACTGACATACATAGTTTCCTGCTGCTGGGGCCGATCAGAGTAACATTGTGATGAACACAGGTGGGCCACTAATGGAAAGCGTCCTTAAACAAAGGTGCAATGGATTTTTCTAAATCGATTACAATTTGTCTCAGTTACATTTAGTTAATACATATTTTTAAATGTTTCTTTCTTTATTTACATATAAAATAATATGTATTATATGACTAAATTTCTGTTCCTTAAAATCGCATTTGATCCCCTTATAATTTTTTCACACTTTATTTTGGTTCCCTCTAGGAGTGTTTAAATGACAAAACACACTGGAGATTTTTACAAACACCACTTAGTATGTAAGGAGACTAACGGATAAGAATATCATCCAGATTGCATCACTAGGATATTTAAGCACACAACGTCGGTAATGATATGGTATGTCATACCAAAAATGACTAGGGTGATTTTATTTTGGCCAAGAACAGCGAAGCGCAGTACATTCAAGTACAAAGTAAAATATTAAAGCCTCAATAGCGTAAGTCGTTTACCCCACATAAGGATTTGCTTGCAAGATGGAACACCACGCCATACGGCAAAATTCGTCAAGATCAAAAATAATTTAAAAGTATAACCACAATATGGGATGTTCTTTAATTGCATTAAAATGCAAGACAAAAAATTTCAATTAGCCATCAAGGCGAAAAATAAAACAACAAAAAAATAAATATTTAATTGTAATATTTGAAATTTGCTATTGAAAAACCTGTTTATCCAAGTCATAAAAAGTTCCTCCAAAATCCCTCAATTCCTTTTAACACTATTTTTAAATTGTTTATTACAAAATTGACTGGTTATAATGATCAGGCCAGAGACCGTATGTATAAACATTTAAAATTTTTCAGCATACCCTAAATATGTATTTTGGCGGCTTGAGTTCGCACCGATTTGAAGAACTTGTTCGAAAATATTACTATCGTGACTTCCCTATTACTGATTTTCCTAAAATTAACCAAAATTATGGCAAGCGTTGATAAAGAAAAATGACGACAAACGAGGCTGGCTACTTAGGCCGAGTCTGTCCTTTTAATAAATTCATATGCTACGGGATATTATCTTTGCATAGATTACAAGTTTTGACTTCATTCAGAAAGGGAATAAATTAATTTAATATTCCAACTTGTGAAGTTGCGTGAGGGTTTAACCATATCAAAATTATTCATTTAGCTACCGTTCACGCAAAAATGTGACCAACCAAATATATAAATTCACACACAAGCAGCTGAGTATAGCTAAACACCTATATAAAAATAACTTGATATTTTCATTAAAAACATAGAGCTACCCACACAATATTATATGGCGCAGTTTTGTTATGCTGATTTAATTTTTATTTGGCAAAGTTTTGTTATGCGGATTTAATTTTTATATCCCTTCTTTGTCTGTGACGAGAGATATGTTTAAAAAAAATTGATTATATTAATATTTACTCTAACGCGAATAAACAAAATTGTTGTGTTATAGTTTTAACACAGCAATGCGTTATTTTAGGCATATAATTATTTTTTTAGTGAACGAAATGCACCCTTTGTTCTGGCTTTTGATCGGTTAGTCAGTAAAATCGACAAACATACGTTTTTTATGAATTTTTTCGTGTTGAAAACCGGTCTGGTTCAAAACAGCATCGCCGAGAACCCAAAGACTTTTATAGGAAAACGTTGTCCACAAATGGTAATGATGATGAAGGTTATTCCTGCAAAAAAAAGGTAACTACACTAGTTTCTGCATTAAATTCAGCTGGCTGAACCCAAACGATTTGCAAAGTCACAACGAATATGTATGCAGCTTCAAACAACAAATAGAGCGAATTTATTTGCAACCGCATAACGAGAGATGAAGCCCACTTTCATCATTGCGGGATACGGAGTAGTGAAAATCATTCATGCTAAGCTGAACATTGAGTTCCCCCGGCTGAGTATACAGTATAGTATTGAGCCTTGGAAAGGGTCATAGGACCATACTTCTTTAAAAACCCTGGATGGAGATACTGCCAGAAGCATTCTTTAATATCAGGGAATACATTTTTTTACAACGTGGTAAACAGTTCGAATTTCATTTTTAGTTATACGAAGCCATCCTTTATCCAGCAAAATAAACTATTGATCTCATTGAAAACGTTTTTGGTGATTTGACAATCTCACTATTTTCTAGTTTCAACTGGCCAATGTGTTCACCTGACAAGATGATGTTGTCAACAGCAGAACGGTTACACAGAAGAAAATATGATGATACTATCAACAGCGGAACTGGTTACAGAAAAGAAAATAAACATTTGTAAAGCTAGAGAATAGTCTCTACATCTGTATTTACTATGGAGCAGTTTCACCAAGTAAAGGCGATAACAATTAGTAAAACAAATTTACGACGTTGAAAGATACGGTACTTTAGAAAAGAAAATTTTAACATTTTTATCGAAAAAAATTTACTCTCAAAACTATCTAACAAACTGATCTTCCAGAAATATTTTTTTAATGTAATGAAACAAAGAAGAAGTTTTCAGGTGGCGTAGAAGCTTCGCACACAAACCATGTTGAGAAATATGAACACAACTCTGAAAGCTGTAAATTCAATCCGTAAGATTCAGCAGAATTACCAAAACCTGTTCTATTTATAATTTATGTTCCTTAACAAGTAAGGTCACTGACACTAATAATACTTTAAACAACTACATAACACAATTGAATATAAAATGCACTCAGAACTATGAAACACATTTCAATATTATTATGTAAATTACATTTTCTTAACAATCGAAGTAAACAGGTTACATTGTAAAATTTAGATTTAAAATTTCAGACAAGTTTCCTTACCAAAATGTTTAAATCGTGGAAAAGCATATAAGGGACATTCTAATATAACGTGAAAAACTGAAATTGCTCGGTCACAGAACTCACAATAAGGGCGTTGTTCCGATTTAAGATGGTGGTGGTGGTGGTGGCGTTGTTCAAAACGTGGTATGGCCTCGACTGCAATGTTATTAGCCGCAGATTTTTATTTTTCGTTTGAACTTTAAAGTGTTTTTTGTTACCCATTTTCCGGTGCGATCAACGGAAAGCAAATGATAGGATTCTCTCGGGATCGTTGCGGCAAGGGTAAAACGAAAGGGATGCGTGTTGGCTATTATCGTGGCGATTGCGCCATCAATAGTGTGCCAAAGGCGGCCTTCCGTGTGGCCGCCTCTGCGTTCCTGTCAAGGAGTCAAAATCTCAAGATATTCCTTGGCTGTGGTAAATTTATGCAGTAGCGAATGCGCTGACATAGATTGAAGCAGTCAGGTGGCACTCGGTATCCCGGGCTGGCTCGGGTTCATTGCACCGGGGGTGTCTGGGTACTCTCCGTCTTCCTGGGGGCGCAACCGTTCCTCTCTGTAGCCGTTCGCGGGCTGACCTGGAGAAATAGGGGCTGAATTTTAGAGTTTCGATTCCCCGGGAGCGTGGGGCACGGGGTTCAGCGGAAGGGCTGCGCATCGGCCATTATCGTGGCGATTGCGCCATCAATAGTCTTCCAAAAGCGGCCTTCCGTGTAGCTACCTCTGAGTTACTGGCAAGGGGTCGAAATGAGGATATGCTTCGGCTGTGGTCAATTTATGCAGTAGCAAATGCGTAAATTGCAACAACCAGGCGGCACTTGGTCTCCTGGGATGTCCAGGGGCTCCGTCTGGAGGGTCCGGCTGCCTCCCACTTCCGTCGGGGAGAAAGTTTCACCAGGGGGTTGGATGCCTTCTACACCGGGTAAGGTTCCTCGGGTGCCTAAATGAAGTGTATGAATGTTGGGCCGTAGATAACCTGTATTAATAATAGACTTTAGTACCTGCAGCTAATTTAGCTTGATGTAGTATCCCTTACACTTTATATGCTGCAGGCCCGCTTAAATTACCCGCTTGCGTCCACTGCTTTTCCCACCACCTCTCACCACATATTAAAACCCCGGCTATTAGTACTGTTGTCGCTTCAACCACGCTCCACATAATCCGCGAATATCTTGACTAACCAATTCACATAATCGGCTCTGCCTCTGGTTTCCTATTAGGCCCATTATATAACTATTGCAATTTCATTAGCAAACCAACGTTAGTACTCCCAAGTTCATTCTCAAGTAGGGAAGAACATGGTTTTCTGGGGTAAAACTGCTTTGTACATATTCTCCTCTAAAAGGAATCATCTTGTAAATAGTTTGTAAATAGATCTTTCTTCATTTTACTCATTTCATTTACTTATTTCCGAGAGTCCACCCAAATACACGTCACAACAGTTGCTCTCTAACAAAGGCCATAACTAGAAGTTACGTACAGCTTCGCCTTACGACTTAGGAGAACCCTGTCTTCACTGTAGCCTACGCTGGCTTTGGGTAATCGTCGATGGCGACCTAAAAAGGGGTAAAGTTCTGAGGGAGCGCGTCGACTCCCTGAAGGAAAAAACTCAATCGGTGCTGGCGCCTGAGCATGAACCTGTAGGAAATACGTTTTGCAAAAGTTATCCCAGAAAGTCCCCATACTAGGAAATAGTTACATTACTCCACAAAATACCCGTTATATATATATATATATATATATATATATATATATATATATATATATATATATATATATATATATATATATATTGAATAATTTTTATTATTTAAGAGATAAACCGTGTGTAACTAGAGAATGACCAATTCGGAGTCTTTTGATAATCACTTCTCCCCTACGCGATATATCAGGAAGTTTTTTTGATGATGACAGTTGGTTCTATTTTTAGGAGTTTGGTACTGAGCGATGACCAATGGATTTGTTATTTCTGTCTTTAAAAATATGCTTTCTGTGCACAAACATCGGAGTAAAGTTGAACAGGAATTACAGTGTCGATTAAGACAGAATTTCTGACACGTTCGTCGGAAAATTCATTTCCAGCAATACCACAGTGTGATGGGACAAACATAAATCTGATAGATTTGCCAGACTGCACTAAAGTGAATAGATTCTTACACTTCAATTACAACGGCTCCTTTGGGTAAAAGTTTCCGAGTGATATAATCGACGAATGAGAATAATAATAAACCAAGGTAATCTTCGATTCACCATCTTTTCTAGTAGTTTACAAACTGTAGAGGTTAGAGAAATAGGTCTGTAAGTGTTGGCGTCTAGTTTAGATTTGCCTGGTTTGAGAACGTGCAAGGTTATTGACTGTCTCCATATGGTTGGACGAACTTGTCATATTATGTTATATATTGAAAAGTTCTTCTAATACATCATTTGGTAACTGTTTCAAGAAGATTCCTGAAATACCGTCTGGTCCAGCGGTGGAATCATGGGTAGATTTAGGAGCTGACTTTATTTATTGGGGATGCATGATCTGTACAGATTGAGCATTACAGAAACTTAGATCAATATTAGGAAGCCTATCTAAGGCATCATCAAGATGTGTGGCACTTGCACCATTTAGTAGTGTAAGATCCTAATTTGTAAGTATATTTTCTATTATTTTTTCTTTACTGCCCCAAGCTAAACTGTGGCTGTTAAAATGTCCAGGCAACATAAATGGAGTCGGTAATTGATTTATTAAGGCAGATATACCAGACTGTGTAAAGTTAGTATTTGGAGGTATGTAAGCGCTACAGATAGATAAGTGGTTTGGGGTTATTTTTTTGGCCACTGTTAACTTAAAAGAACGATGCGACTTTGCTAAAGGGTCAGTCACGACACCAGAATCAGAGGATGACTTTCCGTAAAAGTGCTAAATGGTAGTATTTTCAATAACAAGATAATTATATCAGAACTAGTAAATCTAAACAACTCTTTACTATTATTTGTCAGACTCAGAGATGCAGGTAAGCTACTCTTTTAGCTTTGAGTAGCTTTGTAAAATCATTCAGTCCACAAAAACTATAGTCGAGAAAGTCTGACTACTTGCCACAATCATTGTATAAGTTAAACAAATTCTGAAATTTCTCGACTTTTGCATGATCTTCTAGGAGAGCGACAGACAGTGGAGTGCAGAGTGTATGAGTAAATTACAAATAAAGCAGCTTAAAGATTCCTGCGTCATTATACAAGTGAAGCAGCAGCCTATAAGCATGGTTTTATTTGGACCCCTTGTAATTAAGTACATTTGGCCAGTAAGTAAATAACTGAATAGTCTAAAGTAAAAAAAATACGCTATGTACACTAATACTCCTTATAGTGAAGAATCTATTGTTCTTACACAATATTTGTATAAAATTGTTGTTTATGAGAGAATCTAGACCATTTTGCAAAACCACATACACAACAACCTGGTCAGTTTCCTCAAGGACTTTTTCAATCTCAGGTTAGTTTAGACCTGGTGTGAATGTTTTCAAAGTCTTTAGTACTGCCTGAATGTCTGAGATTATGTAGACCTCTCTAATTTTGAGTCTTATTTGAATGCACTCCTTTACACAGAAATGTATAGCAAGCGTTACTGCTTAAAAAGTGGTGGAGGTGTTTTATAAAGACTTAGCGAGTGTAAGGTTATGTCCTCTTATTCCCAGTCCCGCTACCTCCATTTGTTTAGAGCCGTCTCTATACCATACGGATGAGTTGTTTAATGCCTGGCGGTTACTTATGACCGCATCAAATCGGACAATGTGATTCCAATTAAATGCTTTCCAGGATCTTCAAGTGGCCAACCAAGTCTCCTGGTTCAAAACTGTCTGCTTGAAATGATCTCGAGACACTTATTGCTGGTTCCCTTTTCACGCATATCTGCAGTAGAGTAAGATTTAGTATTGACTATGGCAGCTGTACAGCATGATACCATATTTCAAGAGAGATCGCCTCTACGATTATTGCAATTTGCTTTGTGGTGAGGCTTGTTCCGTTTTTTTTTTGCAACCACACTATAGATGCATATGTCACCATGGGTTTGCCCACAGTTTGGCATATCCAATAAACCACACATGTCTTTTCTACGAGAGATTGCCGTCGTGGCTCTTGAAAGGCTTTTTCCAAGTGTGTGTTCCAGTTCAGTTTCTGACCTAAAAAGATGCCTAAATATCTAACTTCATTGGTACCTTCTTTATGTGTTCGATTCAAGTGGGAGCTTTTAACTTTAGTTTCCTTCAGTTCGTGAATGAGACAGCAACTATCTTGTGAAAATTAACATTAGGCCCCTCTATCCTACCCCAGCTTACAGGCAAAGTTTGAGATTACCCAACAAACAAATCTTCATTTGGCGCTCATAATGTTGAGAAATCAGAACAACTACAATCTTTATCTTATCCCATTTTTAGTTGCATTTTTAAATATCCTATATGTATTCTACCAAATATTGGGTCACATGGCTAAGACCAGTCTAGCTACACAATTATAAAAAGAAAGCAAGGAAACACAATAATCAACAAAAAGGACCGATCCAGGAAATTAGGTCCTTTCAATTAGAGAAAATCCCTAGGGAAAAATAAGAGAAATTAAATGAAACAGGCACCGAAATAAAAAACATTTCTATTTTCCGGGCGCCTGTAAATAAATTTCGGTTATACAAATTTAATAAAAGAATGAATTTGACGCCGCTTCCACAATATAAAATGCGTACTTCATGTCATGCATATATGAATTTGCCCATGGAATATAATAAATTTATAGAGACCTCTCGTTTTTTTCTGTTAAACTCTTCTGAATTTAATAACGGAAGATAATAAATCGGAAGAGGGATAAAGTGGGATGATAGTGTGCAGATATCCGCTTATATGTGACCATACCGAAAATACTAAATTAGTGGCGTGCTCGGCCATCGTTAGCTATAATTGTCGATTTGCCAACGACTCTCAATTTTGTTGAGCTTCCACTGACGACAAGGTAAATGAAATAAAGAGAGCAAGATATAGAAAAAATAATAATACAAAATTGTTTACAGTGTCAGCCTAATTTAATGTAGGTGGATGTTGATACTGCTTTACCTAAATAAAAATATGAAATTCTGGATGCAACAAGTGCGTTATGGTGGCGATTTTTTTGAAAAATTAAAAAATGAGTTAAAAAAATTGATTCAATAAAATTAGGGTAAACTGCACAATTATTGGCACCTTAAAGGTACTGAAAAGTTGTTTGAGTTCACGAAAATAGTCTATAATATATATATATATATATATATATATATATATATATATATATATATATATATATATATATATATATATATATATATATGTTTTCTGTTAATGCCACAATTCAAAGAATGCCTTGACTTAAGGGTAAGTTGGGGTAAAAATTCACCAATGTTCAGATTAATATTTTAAAAATGTATTTTCATATAAAAAAATAGAAAATCGCAGATATTGTCCGTAATAGTATAGCGATTAGCCTTTTTATGCATAATCGTAGGCTACCCATTAAACACATGTTGATATAACTTAATATGTAGATATCTGTTATCAAGAAGAGTTAACATAACACTGATGGTACTACATTTGAAAGAAAACACAAGGCATATTCGTGAAAAGAAATTGCCATCAGATACTGCCGGAATATATCGGAGTTCAAAGCATATAGGAGAATTAGCACCTAGCTAATTTCCTTAAACGAGAAGCAACAGTGAATATATTCGCATTAGATTTGTGTAGATTATGCTTCACGATATATCTTGTGTGGAATGATCTAACACAGCTAGCCCAGTGAGTTCCGATGTCAGTGTTTTCATCTAAGCAGTGCAGGAGAAACATAACCCTTGCATGTCAATTATATTAATTGAATTCTTATCTCCGCTTGTGGTAAATGTCTCTAGGCTTTAAAAATCTTCTTCAAGTTTTGGAATCGGAATATTAGATATTATTCTAATTTTTTCGTTTTCCAACTCCTCTGTATTTGTTTTCTTGCTTACTGACTATCTTTTACTGAATTTTCTTTAAAAAATTCACTAATGAGGATATCCCAACTTTTGCATTTTATAAAAATCTCTTCAAATGAGCGCGAACTAGGCCCCCTACAATCCATGTCCAAGGTCAGTTTAAATTTTTATATGTTTATATATTCAACTCAATTCAATTCAATTCCATTGAGTATCATAATAACAATAATAAACGTATAATATTATAGTCGCGAGTTAACTTTCTTGTTAACACACTTGACTTTTTAAAATAATTTATTGATTATAGTTACATAAAATACTTATGAATAATAATAAAAAATAATAAATATAAAGTTAAAAGAGACTCAAGCAATAACAATGTAGGAATGTCCGTCAGTGGTCTGGTAACTTCCATATATAGTCTCTGGTGGGGCGTGGACCGAGAGGCGGTTTCCACCTAAGTTGCAGTCTTGAAGGTGATCCTAGCAGGTGGCTGGTTGCTGATTTGAAGGTCTAGTTGTTTACCCATTTATGAATAGTCTATTCTTCTAATTGCGCTGCTATTAATTAACCCATTCGTCAGCGACCTTGGGTGTTGAATCGGGATCTGCACTTCTTATATACATTGTATGAGTTGGCTATTGTTATCTCGCGAAAGATAATTCCTTGTTTGCCACTTTACAACAGTTATAAAGAACATCAACAAACACAATTAGTACTCTGCAAAGACAGTCCTAAATTAAACAGCACTATACTAAGTCCCACTGTTTATGCCAAAAAACATAATACGAAACATCATCTCCGGAACAATATCAACCAATTATAAGGTTTACAGCGGGATGTGTTGCCGCACCCTACTTCTTGTCTCTCTCAAATTTATTCTTTAGACAGTACTAATTACTCTCAAAATTTACAATCATAAGCGCTAACATCCACAATATGTGTTACTTTCGCCCAAGCAAAACAGGATCATGCGTAGAACCAATACCACCCATCACAGCCCACACCCCATTGCAGCTGAAATCCCTATATACCTCGCATATGTACTACATTCACAAACTTTCTCCTCTTTTCTCTTATAGATATTATTTCCCTTTCTTATTCACCCCACACATACAACCATCTCACACTTACAATACTCACGAAGGTCTACGAGATGGCCTTAAAGGCAGGAATTGACAGATTTGTGGACATGCATGAAATCCTGTCAGATAGACAATTTGGTTTCCGGAATAAACGTTTTATACAAGATGCAACTGAGGCAGCGACAGGCGAAATTTATGCATCATTGGATGAGAGTAAACCTTCGATAGCAGTATTCCTGGATCTGTTTAGGGCTTTCCTCACGGTCTCAAGAAAGGTATTGGTTGATTTCTTAGAGGAAATGGGCATTCGGGGATTGCCGTTGGATGTGTTCTGGAGTTACTTAAACAAGAGGAAACAATGCGTAGAGATAGATGCTGTTAAAAGTGGGTTTGAGTATACAGCACACGGTATCCCACAGGGCACCATACTGCGACCACTCCTGTTTAACCTGTATGCGAATGCGCTGTATGCACTTTATTTTCGGGGAAAGGTCTATGGATATGCCAATGATATTGTTTTAAATTGTAGGGGCGAGACTTGGGGGGAGGTGAAGGGAAAGATATCCGAGGATCTGAGAAAGATGAAAACATTTTTGGACAGCAGAAAATTAAAAGTTAACGTCGATAAGACAGTTTTCCTTCCATTTTCCTCCTACGTGACGGGGCTGCCACAGTTTGAGAATGACAGGAGTACATCCTTAAAAGTGCTGAGAGTGAAAACAGTTAAATATCTGGGTGTTCGCATCGATAACAATATTAGGTGACAAGACCAGATAAATTTTATTACTAACAAGATTCGTTGGCAGTACAGTACATTTCGACATCTATCAAAGATATTAGATTTTAACACACTGAGACAAGTTTACAGGGCGTTAGTAGAACCACATATTACGTATGGAATTATAGGTTGGGGAAGTGTCATTTGAGTGGTCTAAATGTGGCGCAGAAGGATATACTCAAGATGATTATGGATAAGCCGTATACACACCCGAGTGATGCAGTGTGTGTGTGTGAGTTTGTGTGTGAGAGAGAAGTATTGTAAGTGTGAGATGGTTGTATGTGCGGGGAGAATAAGAAAGGGAAATAGTGTGTATAAGAGAAAAGAGGAGCAAGTTTGCGAATGTACCACATATGCGGGGTGAATGGAGATTTCAGCTGCAATGTGGGCTGTGAGCTGTGATGGGTAGTATTGGCTCTACGGATGAGCCTGTTTTGATTGGGTGGAGGTAACACAGATTGGGGATGTTAGCGTTTATGCTGGTAAATTTTGAAAGTAATGAGTACTGTCTAAAGAATAGATTTGAGAAAGACAGGAAGTAGGGTGCGGCAACACATCCCGCTGTAAACCTTATAATGCGTTGATATTATTCTGGAAATGATGTGTCGTATTATGGTTTTTGTCATAAACAGTGGGATTTAGTTATAATACTGTTTAATTAAGGACTGTCTTTTCCTCCTTATAGGACACTAATATTGGAAAAGTGCAGATTATTAATTGTGTTTATTGATATCCTTTATTACTGCTGTAAAGTCGCATACAAGGTAATACCTTTTGCGACTATAATATTATACGTTTATTATTGTTATTATTGTTGTCATGATCCTGAATTGAATCGAATTTAATATATAACCATATAACAGGACAGGGGTTCTAGAGGTCCTAGTTTGCACGTTTCAAAAGTCATAATATTCTCTTTATTGAATGTTTTTAATAAAATTCACTAAAAGATAGTCAGTAAGCAAGAAAACAAATACAGTGGGGTTAGAAAAGGAAGAAATTAGAATAATATCTAATATTCCGATTCTAAAACTTGAAGAAGATTTTTAAAGTCTAGAGGCATCTATCACAACTAAGTTTATAAATATAATTCAGATGCAAGGGCTATGTTTCTCCTACACTGCTTAGATGAAAAAAGTGACATCAGAACTCACTATGCTAGCTGTGTTAGATCATTCCACACAAAATGTATCGTGAAGCATAATCTACACAATTCTAATTCGAATACATTGACTGGTGTTTCTCGTTTGCGGAAATTAGCTAGGTGCTAATTCTCCTAAATGCTTTGAACTCCGATATCTTCTGGCAGTATCTCTTTTTCACGAATATGCCTTGTGTTTTCTTTCAAATGTAATTCAATCAGTGTTATGTCAACTCTTCTTGATAACAAATATCTACAAATGGGCCGGTGATGATCTACCATCCACCTGCTCTGCTGCCCACCATCAGCTGTTCCAATTCCTTGAGTGGAGGAGAGTCCGTGCTGTCCCCCGTTAGATAGGCCGATCCGACAGTAATTTCCCTCGGCCCATCAGCTCTCCACTTCGAATTTTGATCGTTGCCGGGTCCCTGGAACAGACATTCATTAAAGGCAGAAACTCTATCCCTTCCCTGACAATAAATACAGGCCCTCGGGTTCTCGCTGCATCTGCTGTAGATGAGCTTTCCAGCAGCCCCACCGAGTCCCTTGATCTCTCTTTTATAGAAGTACGGTTCCAGTATGAGGACCACATCCGTGTTCCTCAGAGCCATTAGTACTCCGGCCGTGGCTACTCTACTGTGTTGGAAATTGACTTAAAGGAACATAAGTGCCATCAACCCCATGTTGCTTTCCCAGTGGGCAGAGACGTGAGACCTCCAGGGTCCGCCGACACTGGCGTCCCCTGGATCGTCTTGGTTTCCGGAATAGACTCGAGACACGAGTCTGTAGCCGGAGCCACTTCTCGGGCCTCATTTATTTTTACTGTATTGTCCTTCTCCATGTTGTTCCCACGAGAATGGGGGAAATAACTGTCCACATCATCAAAACTTCCTAGGATGTGCAAGGCGGGTTACTCTGGAGCGTAGCCCGGTACTCTATAGATTCTATTTACGACACCATCACCCTGGTGCCATCCATCTCTAGGCACGGGTCACGTGACACCGTGGATTGGGGGAGTTTTATCGACCTCCACGTCTAGCTCCGTCATGTTTAGTTATAAGCAGGGTCACTTCTTGCAGGATGCGGCTCTTCACCACGCATGACGGTCTTGGGGAAAGCTTTATCAAAAGGCCATGTTGTTGTTTCCACTTCCTTAGCTTACCCATGGATTCCTTTGATCCTCGACTCCTTAACCCCTGGTATGTAGCTTATTTTTATGTTGTTAGTCCGCGTACCAAATTCGATTTGAATAACTGGGCTAATTTTCCTGGCTAACGAACCTATCGAAACCTTATGCAAAAGGAAGGTACTTACCAAATTTGATCGGACAATTATTTTTAGAGTTATCGGTGGGACACGCACGCACACACACACACACACACACACACAAATATATATATATATATATATATATATATATATATATATATATATATATATATATATATATATATATATATATATATATATATATATATATATATATATATATAAAAATTAAAACTGACCCCGGATATGTGTTCGAAAAGGCCTAGTTTCAAAATTCAAAGTCACGATCTCCTCATTAGTCAATTTTTGTCAAGAAAATTTACTAAAAACTACAACGTTATGAAGTTGCTCCTGTCCGCAACGACTCGATGTTCGCGTCATGACTTTCAAATTAGCATAGCAGTTACAAATCATCGGTTCAATCGTAACTTAGGTAAAGCTGGATATGACTGGTTGCACTTTTCCTGACGCGTCATCCTGATATATCAATCAGAAAGATGGATTTACTTCATACAGACTTGGAGAATACTTCTCTAGCTTCACTGTTGGTTTTTAGTGGTGAAGGACGTAGCCAGCGCGTGAGCTAACTGGAGCAAGTGGCCCTTCGAATTCTGGAAGTTCTAGGATGTTCTTCAATGCTTCTGTGACTATAGTTTCGCTGCTTGACAGCATTCTCAGACAGATTAAAATTAAATTAGTACGAAATCATGACAACTACAAATAAAGATATGTTGCTATGTTATGATATGATGTTTTGATCCAAAAAAATATATATATCAAATTGAAAATAAAATGAAACACAGATGACAGATGAGGTTTTCAAAATATCTATGTGATGTGTGTCAATATTTAACTTAAAAATAGAACTAGCCTATAATAACTATGATAACTATGATAACAGTTACAACAATAAAATAACTAAACAATAACAGTATAAAAGCAGTCTCTATACAACGAAAATATCGACATACATCAACCCATTATTTTATTACAACTTTTTTGAAATAATAGTTAAATTCATTTTCTTTGACATATTTAATTAGAAAGAAGAATATCTAAGAAAGGGGAATTCATTAAATCAGTTTGCTCGTTTAAAACAAGGTAGTTATTGTCGTGTGTGTGGCTTTTGACTTCTAAAGCTTCAAAAAAGTCTAGTTTACGTTTGTCATCATAAAAATGTTGTGGTTGTATGCGGTTATTTATTGTAGGTTTATGTTCGGTATCAATAATATGTTTTGCAAATGTAGATTTGTCAGCGTGGTTATTTCTAAATGCAGAAATATGTTCCTTGTATCGGGTGTTAAAATTTCTAGAAGTTTGACCTATGTAGATTGCGTTACAATGTGTACAAGCTAATTTATAAACTCCAGCTTTTGTCAGGAAACAAGATTTTTCTTTCGCGTTAAATAACAAGTCACGCGTCGTGTTGTAAGATTTAAAAGCAACCTTTGTATTTGTACAAGTGTTTAAAATTTTTGAAATGTTTTCTGAAATGGTTCCAAAATAAGTTATCGAAACGCATTTGTTGTCTTCTTTGTCTCTTGTTTTAAACGAGCAAACTGATTTAATGAATTCCCCTTTCTTAGATATTCTTCTTTCTAATTAAATATGTCAAAGAAAATAAATTTAACTATTATTTCAAAAAAGTTGTAATAAAATAATGAGTTGATGTATGTCGATATTTTCGTTGTATAGAGACTACTTTTATACTGTTATTGTTTAGTTATTTTATTGTTGTAACTGTTATCATAGTTATTATAGGCTAGTTCTAGTTTTTATGTTAAATATTGACATACATCACATAGACATTTTAAAAACCTCATCTGTCATCTGTGTTTCATTCTATTTTCAATTTGATAAAATTTTTTGATCAAAACATCATATCATAACCTAGCAACAGACATTTATTTGTAGTTGTCATGATTTCGTACTAATTCAATTTTAATCTGTCTGAAAATGCTGTCAAGCAGCGAAACTATAGTCACAGAAGCATTGAAGAACATCCTAGAACTTCCAGAATTCGAAGGGCCACTTGCTCCAGTTAGCTCACGCGCTGGCTACGTCCTTCACAACTAAAAACCAACAGTGAAGCTAGAGAAGTATTCTCCAAGTCTGTATGCAGTATGGACAAGTTTCACCAAGTAAGGGCAACAACAATCAATGAATTGAAGGGGTTTTACTTGCCGTGCCCAAGATATGCGCCAAAAGAAAGTGAATAAATATTTGAATTAGTCGGAAGCGTATTTGGAAAAACCAGCTCCTTGACAAGCCTGGCCAGATCTTCTATATGGATGAAACTGTGATGCAACTAAATAATAAACTCGGTTTCGCAATTGCCGCCAAAGTTCCAAAAATGTAGCTAATGTTCCTCACTTACACAAATTATGTCGTTTAGCTAAAAACGGAAAAGAAACTATCCCTTCTACTTTTTTCAGCGCAGAAAGAGCTTACATTCCACCCACATGGACCACGAAAGGAAAAAATAAAAAATCTGAGTATGAAGATGGCTCGCCACCGGGATCTAAAGTATATATGAATGAGAAATCAGAAGTCTTAATGTAGACATTTTTTTCAACGGCCGGGAGAACCATTTTTGCTAAGGAAGCCTTTTGCAAAAGTTGTTCTTTTACTTGATGGACATGGTTCGCATTGCAACAATATTGAGATGCTACAGTTTTCCATCCAACATCACATTATACTCGTATGTTTGCCTTGTCATACGACACAGTTACTACAACCATTGGATCGTGCTTTCCTCAGTTCTTTGACAGTGATTTATTACCACGCTTGTAATCATTACGTTCGCACTACTCCAACAGGAAGACTAACATAATTGCAATTTGGCAAACTATTAGCGAGTGTTTGGATCAAATAAGCTACTGTAAATATTGCTATCGCAGCTTTCAAAGCACTAGATTAGTACCGTTCAATGCTAGTGCAATACCAGAAGGGGCATTTTAATCAGAAAAGGTGGATTATTTGGCTGAGACAAGCAGAATGTGAAGAAAACTGATTCAACCCAGGATGTTGAAATCGCGAGAACAGTTCGAAACCAAGCTGTTCCAAATTTATTGTTTCGGATTCAGAGGTAACTCCTGAAGTTGACGAACTTAACACGAGGTAAAATATTGAACATTGTTTCTCCTGTGCCGGGATCCAGCACTTCTGTTCAGCGATCTCGATTACGCAGCAGGTAATTAGCAGCCGTAATAAATTCTGAGAAGAATATCAATACAAAAAAATATAAGCCGTAAATGAAACAAAAAAAGTAAAGCAAATTACAAAAATACTAAATAATAGAAAAAATACAGAGATTAGGCATATCGAAACAGCAAAACAGTAACAAGTCACTAAAAGCAAAGAAAGCCAGCAAGAATAAGCCAGCACTTGGGTTCACACAGTTCTTGAGAATCAGAGAGCGATACTGTATCTTTGGAGAATGATTCCAAAGATGAATATTTCTGTGGGTGCAACGAAGCTTATGCATTAACAAAGAAGAAGGATGATTGGCTGAGATGCATCCCTTGTTAATCATGGTATCATGAAACTTGTTCAGGCTGTGTGTTTCTGTGCAAGAGAGTTCTACCGTGGAAAGAACGCAAAACAATAAGTATGTAATTCCAAACTCCTTACACTAGCTCACCCGAAAGCTCTGCGCTATCTCAACAGTAACTTTGGCGTTATATGGTTTTATGTGGCTTTTTGATCAATAATTCTTTGTTCATTTCACACCAAGCTTCTATCGAACTGGTTTACAAATATTTATATTTTATGAACCAAATAGGTAAAACTCATATTTTCAAACCTTTGAAATGTTTTATTATTATTATATTTTACTAAGCTGCGCCATCTGTCCCAGAATTAACCTACCATGACTCAGTAGGATGAGTTTATTTATTTTTTAGCTTTTTGTTCAATTTTAATATTCGATTAGATTGTGCAACGATTTGGGGAATTCTCTAAGAAAAATACCAACATATTTCAATGAACTTTGGCACAAAGAAGATAAGAAATAATTAATATAAGAGGATTATCTATGTTCACATTTTGATCATATATCACTAGTTGATATATTTTTTTCACAAATGTCAAATGAAACATGAGAGTAACAGACTTAAATAGCATTCTTATTTCTGACAGCTTATGACATGAACATATGAGTATCTTTTTGCTCACATTTTTCTTTACTTCCACTAGTTTAAATTTTCGTTAAAAGTAAAAAAAACACTTTTTAATATTTTTAAAAATTTTAATTAGGTAGAGATTAGGTATATAATTTGAGTATTATAGAATTTTGAGCAAGGTCTCGTGCAAAAGATAACTGATCCACGGTCAGCCTGGACTGGAGACAGAGCAATATAAAACTTCACTCTACCAATCGCTGTGCACACTAGTTCAAGGCACAGTGATTTTGGAATGGGTGGTGTTGGAGAAACAAATTGGTACGCCCCTGTGTATTTACTTTCATTCGGTTGCACTATCATTTAAGTTTCTACCTGGGATTATTTAACTCTGGATTTCACAATATCTTCCAATTTGTTGGTAATCTTTACCCTCTAGAGGTCTGTATCGCCTAAGGTTTACGCATGAACAATGCCATACAAACAATACTTATATACCGTTGGGTTCTTTATTCTAAATAGCTTTAGCCGTCTTTGACGTATTCTTTAGATGCACCCAGTGGATTTTCTTCACTAGGAATAATGCTTCTACCTAGTTGGCCATTCTGTATTACTGACATTATGTTATGTCAACTACGTCACCTAACGTTACGCGAAAGCTCGATAAAAGCAAGCTTTTCGCAAGGTACAGGTCAGTTCTACGTTCGATCTCCTCTTCTTAAATTCTTGGGATTCCGAGTTCACAAATTTCTACCTAAACACCGCTCGCGTGTTTGAGCCAGTTCAGTGCTACAGTTCTACGTTCGATCTCCTCTTCTTAAATTCTTGGGACTCCGAGTTCCCAATTTTCTACTTAAACACCGCTCGCGTGTTTAAGCCAGTTCAGTTACAGTTCTACACCAGATCTCATCTTCGCTCCTTCTTCGCTCCTTGTAACCCTGAGTTCCAAATATTTTACTTAAACATCGCTCGTGTGTTTAAGCCAGTTCAATTCTACAGTGCCGTTCTACAACGAATCTCATCTTCATCGCTTTTTTGGACTTCTAAGATCCCGATCTTCTACCTAAACATCGCTAGTGTCATTACGCCACTTCATTTCAAGCTCCAATCTTCCTACAGAAATTCCGTTCGTACAGTATTACAGTAAAAAGTCAGTGTTTTCTTCGAAATTAGAAAGTATACGCACAGTTAAATGCAATAGCAAGTAGCTAATAAGATTGTAAAATCTCCTGAGTAACCCATTATATCAAGCGTAAAACCGCAAATTGTAAATACATGTTAAGTTCAAAGTGTATATAGTAACAATACAACTTACCTAAATATAAAAAAGTGTATTATTGAAATCTTCTGGAATCCAGTGCACCTAGAGTTATAAATACAGTCCACAAATTCAACATATTCTTCTTCCAACACTAATTAGCAAAGCCGACTAGTTAGTGAGGGTGGGATCAATCCACCTGCAAAACATTGGGGTAAGAAAACAAGCTCTTTCTCCCCCAGGTGAAGTAAAAAGACTAAGGGCATGCACAATAAGCTAAAGTTTGCAGTGCTATCAGGACGGCAAAGCCGTGGACGACCCTGAGGGAGGAAAAAAATGTCTCGTGTAAAAAATATTTAATCCATATTCCTATAGCGTTTCCGTAGAAATCATGTTTTATAAGATTTTTCTGAGATGTTGACAATTAATAACAAATATTTGATAAGCTATTGAATTTGTCTTCCGAATTCTCGTAAAAAGCCACTTTTTGTAAAGAAAGTGGAACTTTTCGTGAAAGAAATCATTTGCAAATTTTCATACAAACTATCTTTTTTTAAATTTTGTTAAATCTCTGCGAATAATTATATTTTGGAAATTATGTAAATAACTTGAAGAGGTTCGTTAGCCAGGTTACATTTTACGTTTATTTTCCGAAAATATTTATCCTTTTTCAATCAACGAAGTTATTTTGAAGAAATATGGTATATTGTTTCTAATACGAAATTGGCGCCTTTCATCAAAAAAAGAAATATTTGCCATTCAAAAAATATTTTAATGAGAGTTCGCTACCATAATGCATTTGACCAAATTTATGATTAGTTTACCTTAAATTACTACAGTAAAAAGAATTTGCCTCTATAAAACTAATAGTGTAGTCTATTTATCTGTTAGTAGATTTTAATTTAGATATTGAAATATTGCAATGTGGTTAATCTGATCAGGTTTTTGAATTTCACAATTTGAGCTTTAAATTAAATAGTACCAGTAATTACGCGTTATAACTTTAACTGTATTTGGAAAGATTTAACAACATTTAATTCAGCTAAGTACTTGAGCTCCTTTCATTGCAAGCATTTGATACCCTCAGCTTTATTGCTGTCTACTGGAAATCCAACAGAGTTGCAACTCCAATTATTGTTTCGATATTTCTACTATGATTGCGCAGCATTCGTCAATACTTAGTTATCGAATACGCCAAATACAAAATTGATTTAGGGGGATTCGAAGCAAATAGTGATAAATTGATTGTGCTAGATTTTCTTTATTAAGATATTTCATAAGAGCCCATTGTAGCAACAGTAGAAAGCTTAAAATTAAAATCTCATAAATATGCAAATAGACAACTAATACTTTATTAGTGAATTTTCATTAGAAAAATTCACTAATAGAGGGGTAGCAATGGTAAGACGTTGGGAAAAAATTTCAAGTTATATATATATATATATATATATATATATATATATATATATATATATATATATATATATATATATATATATATATGTATATATAATATAGCGTTTTCAAAAAAGTTTTTGTATATTTTCGGGAAGAAGAGGTAGAACGTCAAGAGCTTGAAGATGAAATTTCAAGTGATGAAGGAGAAATAGACCATTTGAGTGAAAGTGAACATAACAGTGAAACAGAACAAGAAATTAGCGATGATGAAAACGACAGGGAAAATAACCTTGAAAGTATGTTTTATAAAGGAAAAGATGAGGCAACAAAATGGTTCAAGCACCAAGGTCGGCCAAATGTCAGGGTAAGAGCAGAAAATATTGTTATGCAACTACCCACTGTCAGAAGACCATATAAAGACGGTAAAACAGCAGCAGAATGCTGGGGATATTTTATCACTGAAGATATCACGACTGAAATTATTATTCACACCAACCAAAAAATTCGAGCTAAGTGTGCTACGTATGCAGAAAGAGATCAGTATAAAGTAAAAGAGACAGACAAATCGGAATTGCGAGCTTTATTTGGACTTCTGTATTTAGCGGGCTACCATAAATCTGGACGTCAAAATGTCAAAGATTTATGGGCAA
The DNA here is from genome assembly GCA_964006375.1 of Tillus elongatus. NCBI lineage: Eukaryota > Metazoa > Arthropoda > Insecta > Coleoptera > Cleridae > Tillus > Tillus elongatus. The sequence continues at coordinate 116,776,137 of OZ023264.1, forward strand.
CAGACGATACAGGAGTACCGATATTTAGAATGACTATGAGTCTCCAGAGATTCAATTTTTTTTTGTGTTGCTTACGTTTTGACAATTATCAAACTAGACAAGAGAGAGTGGTGCTCGATAAACTTGCACCGATTAGGTCAATTTTTGATGCATTTGTTTCCAACTCCAGACAAGTTTATTCTCCAAGTATGTATCTAACCATTGATGAGCAATTGGTATCGTTTCGTGGCAACTGTCCGTTTCGACAGTACATTCCCAGTAAACCCGCCAAATATGGGGTAATTTTTTTTGCATTGACAGACGCCAGGTGTTTTTATGCTGTTAATACAGAAGTATACGTAGGTTTACAACCTGAGGGACCGTTCAGAAAAAGTAATAAGCCCGAAGATATAGTCCTTCGATTGATAGAACCGGTATCAAAGAGTGGCCGTAATGTTAGGTTCGATAACTGGTTCACGAGTTACAGCCTGATGCATCGATTGCTCACCGAACATCGACTAACATCTGTTGGAACTGTCCGCAAAAATAAAAGAGAATTGCCGCGGTATCTGGTGTCTACAGAAGGAAGACCTTTACCGTCAAGTGTATTTGGTTTTCAAAAAAAAAATTACGATGGTATCATATATCGAGAAAAAGAAGAAAAAAACGTACTATTATGGTCGACGCTTCATCACAATGACAGTGTTGATGAATCAACGGGGGACAAACAAAAGCCTGAAATACATTCTACAACATGACAAAAGGGGGCGTAGACACTTTAGATAAGCTTTCAGCTTCTTACATTTCAAGAAATTCTCAGCGATGACCATTGACAATATTTTATTCAATTCTCAACACTGCCGGAGTAAATGGCGAAATTGTATACAGAAATACTACGAATGATTATGCCACAACCAGGCACAATTTTTTGAAAGACTCGGAAAAACAACTAATTAGAGAGCATCAGGATAGACGACAACAAAACCAAAGGCTTCCTAAGGAATTACGCAGGCAGCAGCCTGCTATTCCTGTAGATAATCCAGATGAGACTAGAAAAAGAAGACGCTGTGAATTTTATCCACGTAATTCCGATAGAAAATCAGAATACTTCTGTGTTACATGCAAGAAGACAATTTGTTTGGCACATGCGAATTTTATGTGCAGTGAATGTAATAATGAACACGAATAAGAATTATCATTCTAATACTGAATTAGTGTAGGTACTTGACACTGACTTTTATAATCATGTTTTCTTTTTAGCTTTTTAGGAAAAAAGAATTATTACATTGTTTTTTGCTTAAATCTTTATTCTAATAAACTTATTATACTATATTGCGTGATGTTTAGAAACCCCCCTTTGAGACCATTCCTTGGTTTATTTGCATTCTGGTGCCTTAAAACCTATTTGGGTCTATCAGACCCCACCAGATTGATATAGTCTGTTTGAATCACCAGACTCCCGGAAGGTTAAGGTATGAAGCAAGTGCGTTATGTTAGCGATTTTTTATAGAAATAATCTAGAATATTTTGATACGAAAATCATATATGCGCTAAACAATATTTGTATCTGATATTTAATAGATTAAGTTTACCACATTTTGGTTTTATGCTAATACACTTGAAGAAAATTTTGACAAGTTCAAAATTAGCGATCTCTCCATATTGGTAATTTGTTTTACGAAAATTCACTTAAATTAATACTAAATATAGGTTATATTTACGAATAAATTTAGTGTGTTAAAAATACAAATGTTTGTTTGATAGACAGTCAACCAGGATGGCAAAATACTGCACGATTAAATAAAAGTGTGCTGATATGGAAATATCCATATGGTGCTCCACTTCTAATTGACAGGCTAATTAGTCATGTTTATTAAATTTGTTTTAAAATTTATTAAACAAGTGAACCACATTTGCAAAATGAATTGCAATTTTGTTTCTCATATCGCATTTCATTCATCGCACATTTAAAATTGTTAACACATTAATTAATCAAAATTTCAGAATGTAATCAAATCAAACTGACACTAGAAAACATACAAATATGGTCGAAAGAGTTGTCAGTTATTGATAAATGAAATAATTTACGTGATATATTACTTTTCAGCAGCTAGTAAAACTTACGTCACAATCATAATATAAAATTTTAATTTGAAAATTGGGCAGTGTTGATGTTTTTAGTGCCTAATGATGTTTGTAGTGCCTAAGTTGGAGCTTCTCACTCCTGAGGCGGGGGAAAAAAACTAGAATGGGTTTTCGAAGTCGAGAGAAACAAAATCACAGACAAAATTACAATAATTAAAAAACCAAATACATTATGAAATGAAAAATAAAATTTCACGTCAGTAGGTAGATGCATATCAACAAAACCAAAAACAAAATTCACTTGACAATTAACCACATCTGCATGGCACTAAAGTTGTAACTATACTACATTGCAGATATGTAAAACTCAACTGTGGTCTAAAGGAATTAATATGCAAACCTTAGTATCATATTTGCATTGCTTTTGTAAGAAATAAAAAAGACAGGGAACATAATATTTATTTTTATTCTTATTAAACAAGATAACAAACAAATAATCAATAAAAACTGCTTTTACATTCTTTGCGTATAATGTAGAATTTTTAATATAATGTATCAGAATCGGACAGTTTTTAACTTTTCATGTGTTTTGCACGTCTTTTCCAGAAGTAAAATGTTCATTCACTGTGATGTTTAGATTTACTTAAGTTTTTTTAAAATTAACTCGAAAAATTATTTGTATATTCGGAAAGTAATGTTTGATTTTCGAATTTTTTTCAAATGAGCGTAAATTAGGCTTCTACAATTCAACCCTACCCCCCCCCCCCCCCCTCCACACACACATATATATATATATATATATATATATATATATATATATATATATATATATATATATATATATATATATATATATATATATATATGTGTGTGTGTGTGTGTGTGTGTGTGTGTGTGTGCCAATATCCGAGCGATAACTCAAAAATACTCAACTGATTTGAGCAAAACTTGGCTTATATCTTCACTTTGTTAATATCTTCGACGAGTTCGTAACTCAGCTATAACAATAATTTTTCTCCCAAAACATATAGAAAAATATTTTTGAATACGCTATACTTTTGAAAGTATTAGAGCTGGTGGAACGAAACTTTACGTGTAGCTGTAAATGAGAAATAAGTACACTTTGAGAAAACCCAAATCACCACAGCACTTATTTCAGAGACCTTACGATCGTTTCGTTGACAAAGTCAACATCTTCAGAGGAAGACACATAAGAATTTATCTTCCTCTGAAGATGTTGACTTTGTCAACGAAACGATCGTAAGGTCTCTGAAATAAGTGTTGTGGTGATTTGGGTTTTCTCAAAGTGTACTTATTAGTGCTCATCACAGGTTCCAGTTTTCACATAGTGTAAATGAAAAATTGGGTGAATAAACCTCTCTTGTTAATTTTAAGTAATGAGGTTCACATAATTTAGGATTATTTCGTAGTTAAAATTAAATTCTGGAAGACATAACTTGAAACTAATTAAGTAGTAAAAGTCCAATACCTGACAAAGGCAAAGTATTCGGCAGCCGTGCGTAGATTGAGACATACCAGAGGCATAAACCATAATTCAACGATAATAAAAGAACACAAATAGCATGCGTAGAACACACATAAACTAGGGTTAGAAAAATGTTGTCGACAATTACAACGTTAGAATGACAGGTGACATGAAATTAAAATCTTGTGACGTGTTGTTTTTTAAGTGGTGATCCAAAAAAAGTGTATAAACTACATTACATATATTTGTAGCTTGATGAACAGGCTTCCCTAAAATCTTAGACTGAAAATATAGCATGTAGTGGACTGAAGGTTTAACGGAATAAACAGTTCTAAGGAACCATCGCTTTTATAAAGAAAATATGACGCTTTTGCCAAACCATGACTTGATGGCATTTTTTTGTCACAGAATTTGTTCACGACCACTCGCCCATAGAATAGATATTCAAGAATAAGTTTCCCAATTTTATGCCTTTTCGATTTGAAATACACACGTAGATCAAAATGAAACGTCATATATGACAAAGTATTTCATCAATGGCTGCTGAAAGTGGCGTCTGTCGCAATCATTTGTAAATCAGCTGTTTTTCGAGGGATGTCTCACTAAAGATTTAATTTCTGTAAATGCAATGATATCAGGTATTTTGTTCATAAATAAGGGTCATATTATAAGAATATGAGAAGATGCGAAAGATGAAAGAAATCGGTCCACGTCTCTAAAAAAAAAATGATTCTAAAGCAGTTTGTTTTGTATCTTTTAACTTGAAAATAAGACGTCATCTGAGATCGAAACAGTCGAATGTGTTTCAATGGCCAACGAACACAATTAGATTATTTCCGTGATAGATTCTTTGCTTACATTTACTTTTAGGATAAAATATAAAATTTCCTGTGGCAGGAAGTTGTTATCTTTATAACTACCACGAAAACAAACAATTCATTACCTGGAATCTGTGGTTCAGTGGTAAAATGCTCACGTGATACGCGGGTGGTACGCATTCGTTTCCCGCCCGATGCATGTAACATTTTGTTTTGTTTGACTTAATAGTATCCAGATTTCATACATTTGGAACAAGATCTCTTTTTTCTATAGAATGTCTGGATGACTTTGTCATCGTTGCGTCTAAAATTAAAAATTTCAGCAGATTTTTAATTTATTGTTGATATCATAATTCAACGAGAAAATTCACTAATAGAGAATTTGTGTTTTGCTCTGGTCAACGGTCAGACTGTACACTTGGTAACACTATCACCAGCGGCTACAGCTTCCAAAGAATGAAAGCCCATAGTGTAAGTGAATGCTTTATATAATTTTCTAAGTAAAGCGTAACTGACTTATGTTCTCCAATGCTTCAAGTCTTCTTCCGACCTGTGATTCTTACGACCTGCTCTCTCTCTCTCTCCATCTCTCTCTCTCTCTCTCTTTCTCTTCCGCCAACTATAATACAGTCTGTCTGTGTCCAAGAATTCATAAGTATTGTTAGAATACTATAAAGTATTTTGAACGATTACATATATATATATATATATATATATATATATATATATATATATATATATATATATATATATATATATATATATATATATACACACGTATATATCTTGTATTGGGTATTTTTACTTGTTATATAAATAAGTTGTCATTCAGCTAGACATATATGGCACATCAAAAGTTTTTTTTTTACTTAAATGATATTCACGTGGTAACAAAATGCCCGTTTAGTTTCAATAAAATCTCATTTAGCTTCCGTAAAACAAACTCTGACAATTGCTACACCTGTATAAAATGAAACAGCAGTGTAAAATATATTTTTACATACAAAGAAGTAAATAAAACAAACATCTGAATGTTATCATAGCGATAACGCGCGATGAAAATATGTGAATTACTAAATTTTCGATCATAAAACCTTAATCAACACAATAACTTAATTAACGAAGTCAAAGCTTCTAGACATGAAAAAAGACACATATCTTAGACCATATATAAGCCGGCCTACCTGCCAGTTCAATTCATCTAACAATTCGGGTTTCGAAGTGAGTGTTTAGTCTCGAAAAGTAAAATTCCAGTCGTTTTTAAATCCGTCGAAGACAAAAAGAATCAAATCTAGAGAAATTAATAAATAGTTTTGGTGAGAAATGCGTTATTTTATTTTCTCATTTTATTTTGATATTTACACTGTCGAATTTGTTTTCAAAACCATATATAGCTGCCCTGAGAGTGGCTCGAAATATCTGAAAAAATGTTATTTGCCAAAATTTGTCTCTTTAATATTTCATATATAAAGCTGTTCCTAATGTGTCGGAAGTAGACGGTTACAATCTGACTATTGAAAATCGTATTTAAATAATAAGTAACGTTTTCAATACATATGATGTTTTTATTGTTATCTTATTAAATATATAACTAAACTACTTTCATTATTTTCATTCAACGTAAATTTTTATAGGTCACATCTAACATTAATAAAATTAATTACTATAAAATCCATAATCAGAAAGCTAACCTGTTTGCAATTCAAATAAAAAATTGTAATACGTGCTTTTCATAAGTACCTTTTTACCTGTTTCTTCCACAGGAACATCTCATTTATTTAAGAATACATCATCTGCTATTCTTTCTACACACAACCTAAATAAATACTTTGCATCCCATTCCCGTTGCCTATATATATATATATATATATATATATATATATATATATATATATATATATATATATATATATATATATATATATATATATATATATATGCAGGGTCCGGCAAGTTGAGAGGACCACATAATTATCTTCACAACCGCTCTACCTAGAAATGTCAAATTTTATATCCATCTTTACCGCAAATTATTTTCTAGTGTACATATCATACTGGATATTCTATAATTTGGTGGGCATTCTGGCTGATTACTTTGACAACCAAATAAAGACACTGCTGCTGTTAGAAGGGCTATACAAATTTAGAATGTAAATAGTTATTTTATTGATTATTCACTACACCCTTTTTAACACAAAAACTGTGCTACGTGATTTATTTATTAAGGGCTAGTAAATTGGAATCCGCTGTTAATTACATTCGTTGTAAAATTTAAATAATACGTATTGATGAAAACTTTGCAATGGTAATCAATCATACTAAACTTTTTAGTACAAACGTGGCCAGCGCACCAGTTATTGATAAACTAGTTATTGTAACGCAATATGTACATATTGTGACTATTTTATGCCAGACTAACAGCTGCCTATTACATATAAATAACGTAACATTTTCACAACATTACCATATCATACTATTTGTCACAATTTGCACGAAATAAAACAAATAGCGGCTTTAGATCGCTAGTGTTGTCAGGATAACAGTTACTGAAAAGTAATTCGTTACAAAACCTAGCGCCTATGCTTCAATTTTTAGTTAACTATATTTCTGAGTATTTGTAAAAATACAGCAAAGTAATAGAAGGAGCGTGGAGATCCGGAGCAAAGCACAGTTTAATAAAATGAGATTGCTATTTGTTATGCTCGGTATAATGTATATATTAACAATGAAACAGGCCAATGTCACCTAAGTGACACAGGAATGTTCATGTACGGCTACAGGTTAACAATAAAATAAGAAAAACTCTGGACGCAGCAAGTGCGTTATGGTAGTAAATTTTCATAAAAATGTTTTTATTGCAAATATGTGTGTTTTCTTTTTAAGAAAGCAGGCATCAATTTTGGTTACCAGTATAACCTATATAGTAAAAGCAATGTGCCATGTTTCATAAAAATAACTTTATTGTGTGAAAATGTACCAAGATTTCTAAAAGTAGACTTAAAGTGTTCCCGGAAAAACTCGTTTCTTGGTCAACCTTATAGGTTAATAGCAAATTGGGCTATTCAAATATGAAGCATTTGATCAAAGTTCTCTACCATAACGCACTTGCTGCATCCAGAATTTTTTTTCTTACAAACATGCATTATATTTCGATGGAAAATGCAATAACATAAGGCGTGTTTGATTAAAAAAAAAAATTTGTATCACCAATGACTTATGGGCCATCCTGTGATTGTAGAAATATTTTTTTAAGATGTAGCTCAAGACACCCTATAATTAATATATACAAATTTTTTTTCAAATCTTGTATAATAACGGATATATTGAGCTTTATTGATTTTTTACGAAAATTCGACAAAAATTATATACCATTAAACGATAAACTCTATAGCTAAGGCTACTGCCAAGCATCAGGGAAAGGGTCTATTTTAAATTGAATTTTCTGGAAATATTTTAGGAAAATGAAGGACAATGACGGTTGAAACTAAGACTTCAGTGTTTGTAAAACATCCTTCTTGAGACATTTGATTTCCATAGCCCGTATTAGTTTCAAGTTATTTGCCAAAATGTTGCCGATTTTGACGTTTTAAGTCGCAACAGACGTTTTGAGGAAAACCCCAATTTATTTTTCTTTAAGTGCCTATAACTTTTTTGTCTTTTGACATACAGAGCTAAATTGGTAGGTAACTTACATATAAGGACATAAACCCGCGTACCAAATTTGGTTGCCCTTACTTTGTTAATTCGGGAGATATAAATTTTTTTCGAAAGAAAACACAAAATTTTCCGGGAAAACCTGGGCAGATTTTCCTGGCTAACGAACCTATCCAAGCCATTTGCAAAAGGAATTTATTCACGAAATTTAATCAAAATCGGCCCATTATTTTTTGAGTTATCGGTGTGATACATATATATATATATATATATATATATATATATATATATATATATATATATATATATATATATATATAAACATATAAAAATTCAAACTGACCCCGGATATGTGTTCTGGGGGGCCTAATTAGCGCTCGTTTGAAGAAATTTTTTCAAAATTCAAAAGTCGAGATCTCCTCATTAGTGAATTTTTTTAAGAAAATTCACTAAAACGCATACAATCATAAAACCATTAAGAACAATTTTTCTGTCGCAGTGGAGGGTTCGTTATGGCCCACTCTCAATAAAACCTAAATAACACTAAATAAAAGCAGTACAAAAATAATTAAATAACGCACAAAAACGTTCCAAAGAAAAGTTGCAGAATACAGATCCAAATCCAATATTTTTTTAGAAACACCAGGTGCACAAGGTTTATACCATGGTAGCTATATTACTAATAAGGAGTGTATATTACTGAAAAAATTGAAAATTAAATATAGTTTAGTGCTAGTTTATATGTAAAAAATGTCCACAGAGTAGCACGTATTGTGTAGGAGAATTGTTTTCAGTCTCTTCTTGAAAGTTGGTAAAGTGTCCACATTCCGTACATCTTCTGGCAATACATTAAAGAACTCGCAGCCATTGTCGAACAGTGACTTTTGGTACAGAGCTGTGCGAAGTTTGTCAGTTTTCAGGTTATTTTTACCCCAGAACCACAGTTCAACTGCGTTGCGTGTGTATTTGGTCTTGTTTTATAAAACATGAATTAGCACTTCCAGGATGTAGGTACTGGGGATTTTTAAGGATACCCTCTTCCTTGAAAGTGTTTCTGCAAGCGTGTCTATGCGGAATATTGAATATTATTCTAATTACTTGTTTTTGTTGTCTAAAACTCAATTTGCTTCACTTGCTAATCCCCAGTGTATAATACCAAACCTTAGTTGTGAGTATAAACGCGCATAATATAGTGACAGGACAGTAGAGACACTGCATCTTTTGGTTAGTGTTCTTATTGCATATGAAATGGTTGAGATGCTCGAGCAGAGTTCTTTGATGTGTACATTCAAATTTAACTCACTATTTCATATGAAATCCTAGTAATGTCGTAGAGGTCTGAAGAGTTACGGTTTGGCCATCAAGTCCTGCATCTTGTCCAATATATTTTTGATTTAGAGGACTTAAAAAGCACGCATGCTATCTTATCCTTATTGAGTGCAAGTTTGTTTTTATCAACCCAGTTGGTAAGACTTTTGAAAGTATTGTGAGCATCAGCCACAACGTCCTGAACATCATGTCCACTCATCAGAAAGTTGGTATCATCAGCATAAGAGGTCACCACCATTTTATTGTCTGGATTAATGTTGTTTCCAGATTGAAGGGCTGTGTACTGAAGTAGGCTGTTGGCATAAATAATGTACAGCGTAGGTCCAAGAACTGTTCCTTGTGGCACCCCAACCGTCCCTCCAAAAGTCCTAGATGAGTAGGTACTTGTAAAGTTAGATATTACAACTCTGTGTTCTGTCTGTAAGACACCAGGCAGGAATTTACCCTTGGGCTACTTAGGGCCTTAAGGTCTGACTGGCTATCTGTGGTATGAGGACCCGCTTGTTGGTGTAGTCCCTCCTGTTGTTCTCCCGCACACAGTCCAGGATAGCGTACATTTTGGCCTCAAAGACCGTTGTATGGGCTCCGAGGGAAATACAATGACTTACCCTCGGTCCTTTCAAATAAACACCTGCCACCGTCCCAGGCTCCCCGCCGGATCCGTCCGTGAACCAGACGAGGGCGTCCCGTGGTATGCCCGGCGTCTCCTGCCATGCCTTGCGGTCGGGGATTTCCACTGTAAAGTTGTTTTCCCTGAAGATTCGGGGGCTGGCGAAGTCTGATCTCATTTCAAGGATGGGCTCCTTCACGATCTCCTGAATTTTGCAGTGGCCCCTGAAGCCTGGGTTGATCTTTAGTCTACCAGCCTGTAGTTCTAGCCTGGCCTCCTTCATAATAACTGAGCGTAGGGTGGCAGATCCACAAACACCTCCCTGGCGGCTGTTGGGGTTGAAGATATGGTGCCTGTGATGCCCAGGCAAGCCATCGTTTGAATCTTGACTAGTTTTTTTATTTCGCACTGGATTGTGTCACCTTAGGCCACCAGACCAGTGTCGCGTACGTTACGATGGTCTGACCACCCTTGTGTACAGCCAGTGGGCCATACTAGGTCTTAGTCCCCACGTTTTTCCATATAGCCGCCTAGTGACGGCTAGGGTCATGACTGCCTTACGCAGTATTTCTTCAACGTGACCATTCCAGGTTAGCTTAGAGTCCAATACGACCCCAAGATATTTTACCTCCCTGGTCATTGGAATGTTCCTACGGTATAGAGTGAGAGTTCTGTGGCTCTCCCACTTCCTCCTCGTAAACGGTATAACGGTTGCTTTCTCGAGGCTCACCTCGAGCCCTTGAACAACCGTCCACCTTTTCACCACTTTTAGTGCTGTCTGCATGCGCTCCCATACTGACTGTGTAACCTTTCCTCGGACTATGATGACAATGTCGTCCGCATAGCCCTGTACCTCATACCCCTCTCCCGAGAGCCTACCTAGCATGCCGTCCAGGCACCAGAGCAAGCGAGACAGAACGCTCCCCTGCGGACACCTCGCCGCGACCCCCGCCAGCAGAGTCCCTCCCGCGAGTGAGGTGAACACCGCTCTGTCCCTGAGCATCGAACGGATCCACCTGCAGCAGGTCTCCTCTTGTCCACGCTCCCTGGCAGCTGCCAGAACCGATCCGAATGAGGTGTTGCTGAAGGCTCCCCCTATGTCTAGGAAGGCCCCCAGCGCCACCTCCCTGTTCTCCAGCGTATTCTCCAGTTTCAGCACCAGTTGGTTCAGTGCTGTTTCTGTTGACACTCCTGCTCGGTATGCATATTTTCCGCAGTGTATGGGATATGCTTCCAGTATACCGCCCCTAATGTGCCGGTCGAGCAGCTTTTCCATTGTTTTTAACAAGAAGGACATGATATTTATTGGCCTCAGTGACTTTGCCTGGTCTGTTGGACACCCAGGTTTAGAAACGAATATAACCCTGGCCAGTCTCCATGCCCTCGAAATGTACCCCAGAGCCAGGCTGGCCCTCATAATGAGGGTAAGCGCTGGCGCCCGTATATATATACCCTGTTGGAGCATGATGGACATTATTCCATCAAATCCAGGGGATTTGTCTGGCTTGAAGCTGTCAATCGCTCATCTGATTTTGCTCCAAGTAACCACCTATTTAGCGATTGTCCAGTCTACTCTAGATGCCCGCCTATAAGGCTCCTCTATTTATGAGTGTTCCCAGTCCGGAGGTGACTAGTTTATTATGTTACAGCCGGAGAAGTGCGTCTGGAGTAAAACTTTCATAGTTTCCTCCCCTGAGCTTGTAAAGCCTCCCGTGGATGGTCTAAAGGAGCCTATGTTGGCCTGAGTGCCCTTGGACAGGATCTTGTGTAATCGAGCACTCTCGGATGTGTCCGCCACTTCCTCGCAGTGCCTCCTCCACTTCCTCGCAGTGCCTCCCCCACGATTCCTTCCTTGGGCTCCTCAGTCTTTTGTTATATGTCGTTAGGGCATGTTTATTTATCTCATGCCCTGACCCTTTGGCCGCGTTAAACAGCTTACAGTCTAATGCAGTGCCTGTAACTTCATAATTTAACAGTAAACATATAATAACGTCATGATCTACACAGTCAAAGGCTTTAGAGAAGTCCACAAAAAAACCTTTCTGTCAATGCACTCGACAATTTTCTCCACAAATACAACAATTGCAGTTTTAGCGCTTCGTGCTTGCCGAAAGTCATGTTGATATAGCGAAAGGAGTTTATTACCGGCAAGAGAAGTTGTCATCTTGTTATTGAATATTTTTTCGAAGGTTTTTGCAGAAGTGGGTGTTAGGCTGATTTGTATGTAGCTGGAATAATTTGTGAAATCACCTTTTTTGTATGTCGGTTTATATGTGCTTCTTTTATTTTCGATGGAACAATATCGCTGGCCAATGACATGTTATGTATATGCGACAGTAGTAAAGAAACAACAAACTTGCAACGCTTAAGCAATATGCTTGACACCTCATTCGGCACTGCAGAAAACATGCATAAAAATTATTGCTGAACGTTGCCAGGAAATTGTTATAAGCATGAACACACTATGATGGTCACCAATAAATGTTTTCAAAGTGTTGGCTGAGCATTCAGGTAAGGTCTTTTCACTCGCAAGGAAATTGTCAATGCATGTAGATAATGTGGGCGTCACACGTTATTGTATGGTGATTTTCATGCCATAACTGCCGATGATGTCGCGAAATAGTCTACGAGAAGTACTATCCGCAACCACATTAATATTATAGTCACCTCCGATTATAATTTGAGAGTACCGGCTCAGAGTTTATTGTTTGTAGCATATTATCTAGTGCACTCAAAACCGCTTCAGATATTTCCATGTTATTTCCTGGGGGATGGTATATGCACAGAACTAAAAGACCGGAGAAAAGCTCCACAGCGCAGTATTCGAAGAGATTCTTGATACTCAACGTGTTCAGTGCCTTTACGGGTGTAGCCTTTACGCCCTAGCTTGCAGAGATTGCAACACCTCATGTTGATTTAGGTCTCGGCAAAAGTGAGGTATCAATGGATAATCACTTATAAATAATGTCACCAGTTGTTCCTTGGATTTCCAATGTTTAGATATTAGGAGTAGATCGAGATCTTCTTCTTGCACAACCATCTGCAGCTGATGAATTTTGGACTGCAGACACTGCATGTTCTGGTGCAAGAGCGTGATTTGGGTCTGATCTGCGTTGTCAGGTTGTCTAGGACATACGTATATGTTTTGATGTTGTGGGGGTACTTGCTTAAAACCCTGTTTTGTAGGTGACGTAGGTAGGTGATACAATCTTGACAGTTCTTGAGACCGTTGCAGGTAGCTCGTACGTTCTGTTTGTTCGTAAGATCTACATCCTTTGACGTCAGTTTCAGCCTCTGATAGTCCCAGAACATAAGTTTCAAAAAACCTAGTGTAGTATATCTTGAGAGTTGCAGGGAAGACTTTCGGTAGCCAATAATAATTGTATACTGTTTTTTTTTGTCGCACCCTGCACACACGGTTATGCCACATAAATGCGGATAGCTCTAAACAATTTCGGTTGTCTTAGTCGGGCAAGTAAGTATTTCCCAATCCCCATCTGCTGATAACGATGTTTGTTTCACGCAGGGTGGCCATAGCTGATCCATGAAGGATGTTGTTCTATTCGGCACTTTAGGTCTTTTGTCTTGAGTATCACCCTTAACGAATGTCACTGGTTTGAGTGGAGTTTTTTGTCTCACCCTGCAGACACCTATTATCTGGCTGGTCATGCAGATATGCCACATAAAGGCGGATAGCTCTAAACAATTCCGGTTGGCTTAGTCAGGCAATTAATAATTTCCCAATCCCCAACTGCTGATAACGATGTTTGTTTTACGCAGGGTGGCCACAGCGGATCCCAGAAGGATGTTGTTATATTCGGCACCTTAGGTCTTTTGTCTACTGTAGGGATGTTGTTATATTCGGCACCTTAGGTCTTTTGTCTACTGTAGGATTGAGAGTATCACCCTTAACGAATGTCACTGGTTTGAGTGAAAATTGAACTGTACCTTGTATAGATAGTTTGTCGCTGGAGTCCACGTTGTTGACTGCTGGGCTGACAACTGCATTCTCTGGTTACAACACGTTGTTTATCATTTATTCCGCGTGTCTGATGTGCACCCTTAAAGCTGGTCTGTTCAATCCAACAAGTTTTACGAGTCCATTTCGTTGGAAATTGGTAGTTATAGCAAATGTTTATTAGCTAAGTAGGCATTTAGAGCTAAAATGTATGTAGATTGTTATATTTCCTTTAAGCTCCATACGGTCACCTTGCTTTTCGTTTCCTCTCACTATTTTTGTTTAACCGTAGATTGTAGAATGTTGATTTTTTTAATAAGCCGTATAGGCTTTTGGCCTCTCAGCGCTGCAACCCCAATGGGTCTCTTGTGGATGACTCTTTCTTATAGTAGTTGCCCAAAAAGCTCAAACTTTGTACGTAGTCTACTAATGTTTTGGGTGCCTTTTTTACCTATTCTCTGGGAAGTAGGCATAGTAAGTGTTCTGTTGTTTTTGCTGCTTCAGTGAAGCATCTGAAGTTTTCACTGTGCGCCTTACGCATCCTCATGAGGTGACCCTTACTGGGCATCGTCCTGTAAAAAGCCCTGTGAGTATTCTTAAGTCGTTCCTGTTCAATTCAAGACACATTTCAGACCTTTCTGTTGATATGGTGATGAACCGTTTTGCCTGCCTTAAGCTTGGAGTTTTCCTCCAGCATGACAGCATTTGGTTTCTCTCCCAAGTAACACGTTCTTTTCTTAAATGGCTTTTTTTTAATCCACAATTGGGCTGTGGACGAAAGAATGGTGTTGCTGCTGCCCTTTCTGCAAGGCTAGCTGCTTTCTAATTTCCTTCAATGCCTTGATGTATGATACCCATATCAAAGACACTTTGTTGTTCGTCGCCAGTCGCTTTAAGAATTTTTTGCAGTGGGGGGGATCAGTTTAGACCCGGTTTTGAAATTTTCAGTTTTTAGTACCGCCTGACTGTCTGAGAGAATCTAGATCTCTCTATTTTTGAGTTTTCCTTGTATGCACTCCTGACCACACAGATTTAAAGCAAGGATTTCTAGTGGAAAATAATTATTAGTTATCAGTATTTCACAAAAATTTGACAAAAGCCGATTTCTACAAAAACACTAAATAAAAAGTTCTGCAAAAACTGTTTTTTACACGAAAATTTGCCGATGGAACACATAAAATGAGAAAAGGTTATTTATTAACTTTTCACGGAAATTTGAACCCGTGGAAATAAGCAGAAGTATAAGGTAAAATACTCATTTTCATGCCACCAGCTGTCAGAAATAAGAAGATAAATTTAAGTCTGTCACTTTGAAGTTTAATTTACCTTTGTGAAAACAATTTATCAATTACTTGTATATTATGAAAATATAAACATAGATAATCCTATTATTCAATTCTCTCTTCTTGCCAAAGTAAATTAAGAAACTGTAATTATTATTTTCTTAATAGTGATCCTCTACAGCCCAAGCATCCGACAAAGTGTTAATTCTAAATGAATTTTCTGCAAATAATTTAGTAAAATAGAGGACAATGGCAGTAGAATCATAAACGTAACGCTTTGCAAAATACACTTCTGGCCTCATCTATTATCCCGCATTTCTTTCAGGATCTTTGTTTGGAAATCGCCGATCTTGACGTTTCATATAGTGACTTTGACGTGTTAAGTAGAAAAACCATAAGATTTTTAAAGTAACCTTTCTGGTACTTCTCAACATTTTTTCGCCAAGAAAATTTAATCTTTGCCTGTAATAATCAATAGCTTCGTTTAACCACACAAAATACTTTGGTTTTGTGCGTTTCATTGCTAGTGGCGTCCACTATTTTGCGAATTTTTCGTATAACGAAAAATTCACTAATGAGGAGATCCATCTTTATATGTTTATATGTTTATATATATATATATATATATATATATATATATATATATATATATATATATATATATATATATATATATATATATATATATATATATATATATATATATATATATATATATATATA